>BLBF01000056.1:15690937-15810014 GCA_015471245.1 Laticauda colubrina
TATATATATATATATGTTTTCTTAGGCTTTCGCGGGTACTTACATGTGTGCTGTTTAGCTTCCTTCGGGTATTATCCCGAAGGAATATATTATATATATGTTTTTCTTCTTCCTCATTGATCTTCTTAATACATGTTATATATCTGTCTGTAATTTGAAGTATAAAATCATTGCATTATAAAAATCAAACACTGCATTTATAAAATCACCGGGGCGTTTTTCAGGTTGGTTTTTTTTTTTTTTCTTCCCAAGCGATTCTTGCTCTCGTTTGAGAATTGGGGTAACGAGGGTTACCACACAACCCAACTCTTCGGGTTTTTCCGGAGACGCTTCGGGACGGTCTGCCGAAGTGTGTCAATGCCTAGGTGGGCGGGGCTAAGCCCTGTCTGGATTTTGCTCCCCGGTTGACGGCTTGGGCGGGCCAATCCCGAGAAGGCTGGGCCAGCCTCTCCCCCACGTGACCCAGTTCCAGCTGCTGCTCCCGTAACAGCCCCGCTGGCCGGAGAGGGGAGAACCAGCGAGCCAACGGACGTCAAAAGCTGCTCTGATAACTTTGTTTCTTCTGCCCGCCCACTTCACCTGCCTCGGCTGGCTGGAGAAGGCTGGTGCGGAGGCTCCAGGCGCCCCGTTCATGATCCTCTCGCCTCCCGATGGGGAACTGCGTGGACTGAACCAAGGTGAGAGAGACCTTTTTTTTTTTTTTTTTCCCTCCCCCTCCCTCTTCCCTTGTAATAAATTTTTTTTTAAAATAAAATAAAATAATGCATTTCAATTAAAACCTCAGAAAGTTTCTATTTCTGATTTGCAGAGAAGGAAGATTTCCGCTCAGTAAAAAATAAAGAAAAATTAAAATATATTTATATATTATAATGCATTGCAATTAAAAACGTAAAACATGAGAAAGTTTCTATTTCTGGCTTGCAGAGAATAAAGATTTCCATTCAGCAATAAAATAAAATATTTTTTTTTTTAAAAAAAAATATATATAGTGCATTGCAATTAAAAAATGAGAAAGTTTCTATTTCTGGCTTGCAGGGAAGGAAGATTTCCATTCCTGGAGGACAGAGGGGAAATAAAGGTGTTTGAGGGGGAGAAGAGGATTTGGTTCATAAAAGGGCTCCCTTCCCTTCCCTTCTCTCCCTTGTTTGTTCTAACTTTCCCGGTGTCTCCCACCCCTCCCTTTCCCTTTTGCAAATCCTGGGATCCTGGCTTTTCAAAGCAACGATCAAGTCTTGCAGGGGATTTGCACGCAGATCTCTCTCTCTCTCTCTTTCTTTCTCCATTTCTCTGTCTCTTTTTCTCTCTTTCTCCGCCCCCCCCTCCCTTTCTCTCTCTTTTTCTTGCATGGGCCAGATGGAGGGTTTGGAAGTCAGGACAAGAAACGAGTGTGTGTGTGTGTGTGTGTGTGTGTGTGTGCTTCTGGGTTTCGCATTGTTATGCATGCAAGGCGGGTGTGACGTGGGTTGGCGTTTGCTTGGCTGCATCCAGCTTGAATGGCAAGAGGAACGTGCCCGGGATGTGTTGACAAGATTTTGTTCAAAATGTTTCTTCTTTCTTAACTTTCTTTTTCAAAAATTGTTACTTTGATTTTTATTTTATTTTTTTCCAAAGTCACGTTTTCGGAGTTGCGAGTCATTCGCTCGCTCGCTCGCTCTGGGGACGCGATCCACTACTTTTTTGCATTCTTAGGGTGCACGCGCATGTGCGACCAATGTTTTGTACATATGTGCTATAAATTCGAATTTTTTAAAAAAACAAAATGTCGATGGAGGAGATTCTCAGTCACCCAGGGGTCATGGTTGTCCCAAACGGTGTTTTTTCCAAAAATTAACTGGACTTTCTTGGGTCCCCCCTGTCCCCACTTTGAAGATGTTTCACTTCTCATCCAAGAAGCTTCTTCGGTTCATTCAGCTTTTCATTTTTAAGAAGAAGCAAAAAACATCCACCTGCTTAAATTTCTTTAAATTTTTTTTTAAAAAGGAAGATCTTTTATCTCATGAAGAAATTGCTTTATGCCGTAAGTCAGGGGTCTCCAACCTTGACAACTTTAAGCCTTGACGGACTTCAACTCCCAGAACTAAGGAATTCTGGGAGTTGAAGCCCGCCAAGGCTTAAAGTTGCCAAGTTTGGACACCCCTGCCACAAGTGGTTGCTGTGAGATTGGGATGTGGCAATAAGTTCCCCTTCTTGGTGTAATGGACGTGTAGGATTCACTGAGCAGAGTAAGCTGATGGATGTTGTGTAAACATTCAGCGTTGTGTAGCAAGGGTGGCAAGCCCTTCTTTCAGTGCAAAATCGAGGCCAGAGAAGATGTTAGGTTGAATTATATTTCTTAAATTGCTTTGTTTATTGTGTATAAGCTCTGAAAAAGTAGAGCCACTCTGGAATCAGGGTAGAGAGAATGCAGAGAAAGGAGAAGGAAAAAACAAGACAGTATTTTCCAATGATGAAGCTGGAGATATTTCAAGTCTTCATTTCATTGGAGACCAACTCTGGAGGTTACATTCCCTAAAATGGGTGAGGGAGGTTGTTCTGGTGCAGCCAAAAAACAAAAAGGATTCAAAGCACAAATAAAACATAAAAATACTTTAAATTGCACTGCAAGCGCTAGCAAGAGTTAATACAGTGATGTTATTGTTTCCCTCTGTCTTTCCAAGTACAGTGGTACCTCGGGTGGGGGGGAATGCTCCTGTTTGCAACCAAATCAAGGGGTGAACAAAAAATCCAACCAATGTTTAAATCCGGTCACGATTCAAAATTCGGGTGGTGAACAAAATTAGCGCGGAAAGATTCCCTTTCCTTGCCTATTTCCCATTTTTTTTGAATGCGCGCATACTCAGTTGGTCATGCTTCTGGACACAACCAAATCTGGTCTTGACCAGAGTCCGGGAACGGATTACAGTCGCAACCCGAGGCTCCACTGTATCATAAATTATGGGGGGTTTCAAGGGCTCTGAGGATTGTTCCCAACCACGCTGTGTGCAGATTCTAAATTATACAGTGCTGATACAGGTAGTCCTTGAGTTACAACAATTCACTTAGTGACTGCTCAAAGTTAACGCTGAAAAAAATGGTAACTTATGACCACTTTTCACACTTATGACCATTGTGGCATCCCCATAGTCACGTGATTTACGTTTGGATGCTTGACAACTGACTCACATTTACAACAGTTGCAGTGTCCAGGGTGGGTGTCATGTGAGCCCCTTTTGTAACCTTCTGACCGGCAAGATTAATAGGGAAGCCAGATTCACTTAATGATGTTATTTTAGAATGCAACAGAATCACAGAGGAGACCCTGGAGGTCTTCTAGTCCAACCCTGTGCTTAGGCAGGAAACCCTATACCAGGGGTCTTCAAATATGACAGCTTTAAGACTTGTGGACTTCAACTCCCAGAATTCCTCCTCCTCCAGTCATGTTAGCTCAGAAATTCTGGGAATTGAAGGCCACAAGTCTGAAACTTGCCAAGTTTGAAGACCCTTGCCCTACACGAGGGGTCTCCAACCCTGGCAACTTTAAGACTTGTGGACTTCAACTCCCAGAATTCCTCAGCTGGCAAAGCTGTTTGAGGAATTCTAGGAGTTGAAGTCCACTAGTCTTAAGGTTGCCAGGGTTGGAGACCCCTGCCCTATACCATTTCAGACAAATGGTTGTCCAATCTCTGCTTAAAAACTGCCAGTGTTGGAGCATTTACAACTTCTGGAGGCAAGTTGTTACTAATTGAATAATTGCACTGATTCATTTAACAAATGTGGCAAGAAAAGTCACAAAATGGGGGGAGGGGGGATCACACCTAACAAATTTCTCATTTAGCAACATAAATTTGGGGCTCAATTATGGTTGTACGTTGAGGACGACTTGTACTGTAGAGCAATGTTTCTCAACTTTGACAACTTTTAAGGAGTGTAGACTTTTAACTCCCAGGATTCCCCAGGCAGCCATGATGGCTGGGGAATTCTGGGAGTTAAAAGTCTATACATCTTACAAATTGGCAGGGCAGGGCAAAGCTGCTGTAGGTAGATTTTGACGTATTTAGAGCATCCACTGAAAGTGAAATGGTGTGACTGTAATAATATGGTTGCAGACGGTCTTGAAATGAATTTGAAAATGCAGAAGTAAATAATTAATGATTACATTAATGATGTGGTAAGAAAAAGGTGATGTTTGTTATTGCATTTATTGTTTAGAGCAAATTTTTGTCTGAGCAAAAATTATCTTTGGATAATCGTTACTGTGTGGAATTGAAGCATTGGAGGTCTCTTCTTCAGTAGTCTTGCACTCAGCTCTTCCCCTTGGTTCATATTTGTTACTGTGTTCCTTGGGATCTACACAGACGGTCACTGACCTACAAAAGTTTACTTAGTGGCTGTTCAAAGTTACAACGGCAACGAAAAAAGTGACTTATGACCGTTTTTCATACTTTGTAGCATCCCTGTGATATGATCAAAATTCAGTTGAATGGCAACAGATTCATACTTATGACCGTTGCTGTGTCCCAAGATCATGTGATTCCCTTTTCGACCTTCTGACCAGAGGTGGTATTCAGCCAGTTCTGACCGGTTCTGGAGAACTGGTAGCAGAAATTTTGAGTAGTTCAGAGATTTGGCAAATCCCACCTCTGACTGGCTCCGCCCCCATCTATTCTCTGCCTCCTGAGTCCCAGCTGATTGACTGGGTCTTCTTTTGTTTCCCTACACAGGAGAACAGAGCTGGAAAGCAGGTTAATGGGGCAGGGAGGGAATGGAGATTTTGCAGTAACCTTCCCCCACCGCGCCCACTAAGACACACCACGTCCACCACGCCATGCCCACAGAACCGCTAGGAAAAAAAATTGAATCCCACCACTGTTTCTGACAAGCAAAGTCAATGGAGGAAAGCCAGATTCACTTAACAACCAGGTTACTAACTTTATCAACTGCGACGATTCATTTAACAGTGGTGGCAAGAAAGGTTGTAAAATGGGGGGAAAACTCAGTGAGCAAATGTCTTGCTTAACCACAGAAACGTTTGACCTCAACTGGGGTCGTATGTTGAAGACTATCTGTACTTAAAAGTTTTCTGCTAAAGAAAACCAAAACCAGAATTCTTAGCCATTCTTTGATTAAAACCAATTGAAACCACCCAAAGGCTGTGCGAGTTTTCTGACTTGCTGAAATGGGGATTAATCAAGAGTTTTGAAGGATTCAGAAAGTGGCACACCCCTTTGTGTATTTTGGCAGATCTTAATAAAGATATCGTATAACTATGGATTTTGCAACAGCTCTGTTCCGTCACTCTGTTGACTCCATGGAGCCTAAGCCACCCATTAATCACCAGGTCTGGTGCAAATATATTCAAGGACAATTTGGAGTGAGAAAGAGCGAGAGAGATTGAGAGTTCACAAAATAAGTCATATATGCAGCTGCACGGCTGTATTTGACATTCCTGGCTAAAGCTTTGAAAAACAATGCTTGTTTTGAAGAACAGTTCCTTCCCTCAGTGTCATTAAAAAAACATCATTCTAATCCATGTGGGGTACTTTGTCTTACTGTCATTTGCAAAGAGTAGAATATAAAAGAAAGTAAAAAAAAAATGTGGATGAAGCATGCATTTTTTTTATCAGACAAAAGCTACCTTTCGATCATATTAAAAAAAAGAAAAAGCTAATAAAACCCACGGCTTTGGCACTAAGCTGAGCTAATTTTACCCTTATATTTATTTTACAGAATTAAATGATCAACCTTTAACTACTCGTGTTTCTCATATACAGGCCGGGTCTTATTTTTTTTTGAGCCCCGAAAAACTGGCTAGATCGTCTTTTCGGGGGTGACTTAATTCCCCGCCCTTGCATCTTTGGATGGGCGGGCGGTGGCTTGGATGTTGACCTCGGCGTTGGTGAGGCACTTTGTATGGGGGTCAACGCAGGCAGCACCAATATCTGGGTGTGCAACAAGAGTATTTCCTTACGGCAAGCTCCCCCACCATTCCCCCCCATTTCTCATGTTTTAATATAGGCCTTATTTTGCGGGGAGAGCCTTAATTTCATTTCATGCCTATAAAACATGCTGGGACTTCCTATTGGGGGAGGCCGTATTGTTGGAGAAACAGGGTATTTAATAATTTCTACAGATGGAAATTTAAGCACCTACAATGAGCATTGTGCTGTCATATGAATTTCTATTGTCTCATTAGTTTTCTAACAATTGGCATTTAATTCAGAACAACATCCGCATCCACATGAATTTTGCAGAACAGAATTAACAAATGGGAAACAGCTTCGGTCAAAAGGGGAGACAGTACTGAATAGCACATGAAGGGCTGCATTGCATTTTGAACGCCATATCTAAATTAATTAGCTAAATTAAGTAGTTCATTTTGAAAAAACATATTGCTACTTCCCCCCTCCATATATGCTCTACAGGTAAATCTCGACTTACAACCATTTGTTGAGTCACCTTTAGAAGTTACAACGGCACTAGTTACAGCAGCCCTATGATTGTGTGAGCAAAATTCAGATATGTGGCAATTGACACATATTTATGACGGCTGCAGTGTCCTGAGGTCTTGTGATCATCTTTTGCAACCTTCTGACAAGCAGAGTCAGTGGGGAAGCCAGATTTCACTGAACAACTGTGGCAAGAAAGGTTGTAAAAATGGGACAAAACTTACCGAGCAATTTTCTCGCTTAGCAACAGACATTTTGGGCTCAATTGACTGTATGTTGAGGACTAATTCTACATAGAAATGTGACCTAGAGCAGGGGTCTCCAACCTTGGCAACTTGGCATAAGTGCACAATTGTGCCTACTGTCCCTCTCCTATTGTCCCCAATTATTAGTTCCTATTTCTTGTATTTAAACTTATGTTTATTCTTGTTTGTTAGGTTGTGAGCTTTTGATAAATACACAAATAAATAAATAAATAAATAAACAAACAAATAAACAAACAAATAAATAAATAAAAACTTTAAGCCTGGAAGACTTCAACTGCCAGAATTCTGGGAGTTGAAATCTGCCAGGCTTGAAGTTGCCAAGGTTGGAGACCCCTGACCTAGAGTTTCTGAACGAAACTTTCATCAGTATATATAAATATTCCAGTGGGGCATTCCTTATCCCATGTCTGTTGTTGAATGTCTGATTTACTGCACTCTTAACAATCATTTTATAAATAGATATTTAAACGCTAAGTATTTTGTTCACAACATGTGACAACCTCCAATGATTTTGAACGTTTTGAAGCACCTTGGGTGGATGGCTCCTTCCTAGGCCTCAAGTGGCCTGGATGGAATGTGCACCTGCAGGAAAAGTGGGCGAGACTTTTGCCAGCCCAGAGGTTTCCCAGAGAGAAGCCCAGATAAAGAGACTCCACAGTCCTGGAGTGAGTGGAGCACTGGGGAAGAGGTTCAGGGTAGCCACACTCTACAACAGGGCAGCCGGATTGTGACGTATCGTGAAGTTTTTTTGCCTTTGCAGAGTTGGGTTGGGCGTGGCCTTCATGGTCCGGATACGGCCTGCGGGCCACCAGTTTGACAGCCCTGCTCTAGAATCTCTTAGGACTTAGGATCTATCAAGTAGGCTGGAAAGTTTAACAGCTTTAGCTTGGCAAGATTCCATCCATTAGTTATAAGTAAATACAGAGAGTCCTTGACTTAACAACAGTTTGTTTAATGACTGTTCAAAGTTACAATGCCACTGAAAAAAAAGTGACTTATGGCCGTTTTTCACAGTTATGACCAGGGGTGAGATTCAGCCAGTTCGGGCTGGTTTGGGAGAACCAGATGTTAAATTTACATCTGGTTTGCTGAACCGGTAGTTGAACTGACCGACTGTCCCTCCCCTCCCAGGAGTCTCCATACAGTCCATGTTGGATGTAGGTAAGTGCAGGTTCTGCGTGGAGGCTCTAGGAGGGCAAAAAATGTCCCTCCCGGAAGTTCTGGAAGTCCAGAAACGGGCCTGTTTCTGGCTTCTGAAGGGCCTCCGGAGCCCAGAGAAGGCCGTTTTTGCCCTCCCAGAGGCCCAAGGGAAGCCTCCAGACTCTGGAGAAGATGGAAAATGGCCCTCCCAGAAGTTCCATGCCTACCATGGCCATGCCCACCCAGCAACCAGGCAGAGAACCGGTTGTTGGGATTTGTTGTTGGTTATGGCCTTTGCAGTATCCTCATGATTATGTGACCCAAGTCCAGATGCTTGGCAACGGGTTCATACTTAAGACTGTTGCTGTGTCCCAATGTCACCTTTTGCGACCATCTGACAAGAAAAGTCAACGGGAAAGCCAGATTCACTTAACAACTGGTTTACTAACTAATGAACCGCAGCGATTTACTTAAACAATGGTGGCAAGAAAAGTCACAAAATGGGGCAAAACCCACTTGACAAATGTCTCACTTAACAACAAAAATTGGGGGCTCAATTGTAGTCTCAAATCAAGGACAACCTGTAAAGGATAGAACTCAGTTGGATCTTGCAGTTTTAAGTGAAGATACTAACCACTCAAATGGTGCTTTGATATCTTGAACTAATGGTTGTTTTACTTGAAAAGAACTTCCCTTTTCTGCAAAATTAGATCAGTAGTTACTGCGACGTGATGGATGTTAGGGTGCAATTCCTTTGTCAAAGTGATATCACTGTTTTAGAAGCTGCCTGTCAGTAAGGTTCTGGCTGCAATTGAAGATCCTAGTTATTGCATGTAAAGTGCTTTGTGGCATAAGGCTAGATTACTTGGTGGCTGCTAGTCTCTCTTGGTTTATCTCACAAGATATGGCATCATGGCAGAGGTGGTATTCAGCAGGTTCTGACCAGTTCTGGAGAACCCGTAGCGGAAATTTTGAGTAATTCGGAGAACTGGCAAATATCACCTCTGACTGCCCCCTGCCCCCATCTATTCTCTGCTTCCCATTGAGTCCCAGCTGATCAGCTGGATCTTCTTTTGTTGCCCTGCGTAGAATAGAATAGAATAGAATAGAATAGAATAGAATAGACTATTGGCCAAGTGTGATTGGACACACAAGGAATTTATCTTGGTGTAAAATACTCTCAGTATACATAAAGGAAAAGATACATTCATCAAGAGTCGAGAATCATAAGGTACGTCACTTAATGATAGTCATAGGGGACAATAAGCAATCAAATTATATTAGGAAACAGTCCATATAAATTGTAAGGATACAAGCGACAAAGTTGTAGTCATACAGTCACAAATAGGAGGGGATGGGTGATAAGGAGTGATAGGAAGATTAATAGTAATAGTAGTGCAGATTTTGTAAATAGTTGGACAGTGTTGAGGAAATTATTTCTTTAGCAGAGTGATGGCTTTCGGGGAAAAACTGTCCTTGTGTCTAGTTGTTCTGGTGTGCAGTGTTCTATAGCGTCATTTTGAGGGAAGGAGTTGAAACAGTTTATGTCCGGGATGTAAGGGATCTGTAAATATTTTCAGAGCCCTCTTTTTGACTCGTGCAGGAGAATGGAGCTGGAAATCAGGTTAGTGGGATGGAGAGGGAATGGAGATTTTGCAATATTCTTCCCCTGCCATGCCCACCAAGCCATGCCCACCAAGCCACACCCACAGAATCGGTAGTAAAAAAATTTGAATCTCACCACTGCATAATGGGCATGCTTCAAGTCCTTTCCATGAATTCATTAGTGGGGCCCAAGGATACAACTTCCCTGGTGTAGCCCCTTCCCTATGGAACAAAATTCCCCTGAGATTTGGAGAGTCCTGAATCCTTTTGTTCTTCTGCAAGACTCCAAAGACTTGATTCTTCCTCAAGTTCTGAGCCAAACAATGGGATTAGCATGTGCAGAGGGTAAAACTCTTGAATGAGTTATGTCCGGATAGCTTTATTCCCTTCTCATATTGTCATTTATATTATTTGATTAGCCTGCAGTTTTCATAGTCTGAAAATTCTCATTTATGTTACACTGTGTTTATTGTTACCTCAAATTGTAAGCTGCCCCAGATCACTCTTGGGCAGCTGTCTAAATTAATTAATGATAATACAGATCTAAAGATTGTGAAATAGAGAAATTAAAAGCATTAAAAATAGTATCTGCATTTAATGAATACATTGGAAGTAAAGAGGATAGTTATTATAGTAATTATGTATTCAGCTCATCTGAATTAATAAAGATGAGCAACCTTTGGATTATTTATATATCCTACCCTGGCATCATTACTCAAAATGTTTAACCCAAAATATAAATTCACAAAATAAACTGACATGAAGGTTTTTTTTCCCTCTGGCCAAAATCACATTGGATTTTTTTTGAGTAACCAATCTGAAGACGTCACATAAAAAAAAAAAATGAATGGTACCAGGATAAAATAAATGGATGGAGAAAAGCCGGAACAATATTTAACATAACAATGCATGAACATGAATTGTTTTAATAAAGTTTATGTAAATATTGATTGTGCACGATTGTTATAGTTTTTCTTGATGATAATTAGAGTTGATTTAGAACTTTTGAGAGTCCATCTCAACTGACAGGTCTCCAAAATCGTGGGCTTAGTGAAATTGCATGCTTTCAGCGTAGCCCACCTTAAAATAGCCAGCCTTGTGGCTTCTGTTCAGAATTTGCTTCAGGCTGCATTTCAAGTGAAAACTGCCTAAGTTGAAATGTTTTCCTTTCAAACACAACAGGTGAGAAGAAAAACATGGAATAGGACTTTTCATGGACCCTTATGGTTGGAGAAACACTCCTACAGTCACACTTTCCCAGGTTTTGTTTTTCCTGCTTTTCTTGTTCTGAAAACTGGAGCGACACAGACTCCTGTCACATCACACCAATTGTGCTGGGTGCGATTTGACACAGCACAAATTTCTGAGCCTGACAACCTGCAAGTGATCTGGTAAAACCATTCATTGCTAGTCGGTACATGTTAGCATCCTGTGAAACTTTGCTGATTTGCAGCCCACAAGAGATAATAAGAACAGAGATAACTGGTTGGTAGCCTTGCCCAGACAGAAAGTGAAATCTTGGATACCTCTGTGGTTAAAGGAACATGGCTCCATATCCAAGATAACTTCATTATTTCTCAATAAAAAAAGTGCTGCGTATATGATGCATTGGCTTTTCTTCTAGAAAAGCAGCGTTGAGTATATTCATATATTCATATATATATATTCAATTGGACGCTAACCATTTTTGAATTCACCAGTTTGTGTTTTTCTAGTTTTTGGACTTGGAAAACTGATTTAAAAAAAAAAAAATTCAGCCTGGTTCACATGCTCCACTGTCTGTTACTACCTTAAAAGTTATTGAAACAAATGTTTCTTCAATTAGGAAATCCTCTTCTCCAGCAAATATTCTTACTTTGGCCTCCATTGGCTAGCTAGAATATATGGGCCAGTTCTGAAACACCATAAAATACGAGATCCTACTTCTTCCTGGCTACATTAGGCTTTTCATTAAATTTGCTCTCATTTTTCCTACAGAACTTTTTACATGATTTTTGGAAAGAAGGGAGAAAGGAAGAAAAGAAGAGAGGAAAAGAAGGAGGGAGGGAAGGAAGGAAGGAGGCAAGGAAGGAAAGAAAGAAGGAGCTTACAGGATTTTTCAAGGATTTAACTATTTTGAGCAATTGTTGACTTGAAGGCCACTGGCGAAAATAATGGTGGGTTTCAGAAAACCACTTGAAAAAAAACTATCTTCCTATGCTGTGCTGTGGAAGGAGCCTCTGGCATTTTGGCATTCTTAAAATGCTGAAGATGACTGTGAGATAATAAATGGCAAGCAAACTGGAGGATGGGGGGAAAAAGCTCATTTGTGCTGCTGGGAAAGGAGCAACATGTCTGGAGTTCCCGCTGTTTGTTTTGCTAATATTTACTTGAATTCTTCCTCTGTATTCCTTTTTTTTTCTGATATTTTTAATCAACCTGTAAATAGATCGGCATTTATAGCTTAAATTGGCATTTACCTGAACGGAAGACAGTTCTGAATTTAAGCCAATCCTCTCCCCCTATATTTATGAATTGATGATGTGTTATCAAGTTGGTGTTGACTCAGATCTTCTACTGGTCTACTCATGACCATTGTAACTTAATCCATTGTGGTCATAAATCAAGGATTACCTGTATCTGGATTTATTTATTTTCTATAATCCATGTATTTATTTTCTGGTCTTTCCACAGTGTTCTATATACAGTTTTACCCATGTGTATGTATATGTATGTATGTGTGTAGAATACTAGAATAGTTCAGAGCTGGAAGGGACCTTGGAGGTCTTCCAGTCCAGACCCCCTGCTTAGGCAGGAGAGCTATATACCATCTCAGACAAGGGATTATCCAGTCTCTTCTTAAAAACCACCAGCGACGGAGCACTCAAGATTTCTGCACTCAAGCTGTTCCATTGGTTAATTGTCCTCACAGTCAGAAAATTTCTTCTTAATTCTAGGCTGCTTCTCTCCTTGATTAGTTTCCATCCATTATTTATTGTCCTTTGGAGAATAATTTGACCCCCTCTTCTTTGTGGCAGCCCCTCAAATACCAGAATACTGCTATCATGTCTCCCCTAATTCTTCTTTTCTTTAGACTAGCCAGGCCCAAAACCTGCAGCCATCCTTCTTAAGGTTTAATCTCCAGGCCTTTGATCATCTTAGTTGCTCTTCTCTGAACTTTTTCCAAAGTCTCAGCATCTTTTTTGTCGTATGGTGACCAAAACTGGTTGCAGTATTCCAGGTGTGGTCATACTGGGGCTTTGTACCTTATGCAATGTCCACCTTTCACAGCTTAGATTTACACACTGCACAGATACAAACACACTATACAAATATTAACAACTGTTAGAATTTCCAACTGGGAGCAGTCATGCCAATAAATATGTGCATGTGTTACATTTTTTGTCGTACCTATCAATGCCAGGGGTGGGCTACTGGGGGCTTGCAGGAGTTTGGGAGATCTTCAAGCTAAGATTCTGCACAGAACCCCCAAATCTCACTCCTGGCTGGCCCCGCCCCTCCCAGGAGTCACCACGTGGCCCGTTTTGGATGCAGGTAAGTGCAGAGTGCCCGCAGAGGGTCGAGGAGAGTGAGAAATAGGCCTCCTGGAAGTTCGGGAGGGCTGCTTTTCCCCTCCCGGAGGTTCAAAAAAAGCCTCTGGAGTCCGGGGAGGGCAAAGCCACGCCCCCTGCTATGGTGCAGGAGGCTGGCGAGCCCACGCCTACCCAGCAACTGGGCAGAGAACCCATTGCTAAAATTTTTGAGGTCCACCTTTGATCAACACACTTCCGTATATTTGTTTGTTTGCCACAAGCCACAGTCCCCAAAAAGGTAAGTCTATTATATTTGGGCTGCAAACATTCGTATCTGAATTGCATTCTTCTCCACAATTTGGATGGCCACAGGTATGAGAATATAACCCCAGAATATCCAAGATAACAATTCCTATTTTTATTTAAGAACAATATAATCTTACTAGCACCCACACATGGGTTGCAAAAGTCCTAATACCATTATATAATGATAAGGGGTTTTCAGGATCTTTCTGTTATTACTTAGTGATAGTGCAGATTTCTACAACAGATAAGGATTTACATTGCACATTATGTCTATCTGCATACTTGCTTACATTATACATTACCCATACGTGTACAGGTATTTAATGGTACATAAAATGAAACAAATCATCATTTCACACATTAACTATTTTCTCCCTCATGGAAGTACGCTCTTGTTCACACTGACAAGTACAACTTGCATAAATTCTCCTCTTCACTTCCAACAAAAAGGGCAAAATGGACCTATGGAAAGCAAAAAGGAGAAGTAACAACCAGGAAAGGTTCTTACAGTTAAAACACGTTGCATAAGCCAGTTTCTTCAACTACAGTACAAAGCCAAAAGTAATCTTCAAAGTCGGCCAGGATTTTCAGCAAGTTGTTCCCTATTTTTATATTTCTAGAGACCCCTCCCTGCAGGTATTTATTTGGAAGAAAACATGTTCTTTTTGTGGAGTAAATATTGGTCCAAATGAGCTTTATTATCCATAGCGAGTTGAGGGTTTGTCTTACACAGGGTTTCCGGCTTGTCTTACACAGAGGGTTTGTCTTATACTTAGGAGCATTAAGCTATTTGATCTAAACTAAATTTCATTGTCATTGTAAAGGACACAGCTTTTAGATTATTAAATGCCTCCTTAAAGCTTTCCTCAAAAATATTGTATAAAATATGAAAAAGAAATAAGGAGAGGGAGAGGGAGGGAGGTGAGGAGGGGGAGAGAGAGAGAGAGAGAGAGAGAGAGAGATAGTAATTTAAAAGCAGTATATAAATAGGCTGGTCTTCTTCAGAAAAACACATCATCAGTTGACCACTGATATTTATTTCTTCTTTCCAAGATGATCTGATTTGCACAGTATTCTCGAGATGACTTCCACAAACACAAGCAACAAAAATAGGTAAGATTTTAATCTAAGAATACTTGCTTCTTCCTTCTTTCTCTCCATGTGTTTTTAAACTTTCTTTTTTTAAAACAAAGATACCCCATACTCATTCTTGTGTTTCTTTTGGAAACCGTCTTTTTCTGAAAAAAAGTGCAAGAACAAAACATTACAAGTTGATGTTAACGTGGGAACTTGGAATTCTTTACAATTTGGTAGCGAATTGTCAGAGGAAATTGATAGTAACTTCTTGAAGATCTGTGTATGTTTGCATGCCTGCTTTCTTCCTGTAGCTGTTGGAGACAGGTTGTTGATCTTATGAAGATTTATGATTTGCTGGATACCCTTGAAGCAAACTTGATATTATTGTAAGCTGGGTGGGTTTGAGATTACTGTACAACTTTTAGAATTCCTTGAATTGAATAGTTTATTCGACCAACTGTGATTAGACACACAAGGAATTTTTCTCAGCTGCAGAAGCTCTCATTGTACATGCAAAGCAACAGAATAATGATGATTATAATGATAATACCAATAAGAGAGGGGCATAAAGAAGATAGCAATAGCACTTAAGACTTATATACTGCTTTACAGTACTTTGCAGCCCTCTCTAAGCGGTTTCCAGAGTCAGCCTATTGTTCCCAACAATCTGGGTCCTCATTTTACCCACCTCAGAAGGATGGAAGGCTGAGTCAAACTTGAGCCTGGTGAGATTTGAACTGCCAAATTGCAGGCAGCTGGCAGGCAGCAGAGGTAGCCTGCAGTACTGCACTTTAACCACTGCGCCACCATCAAACGAGAAAGATAAATAATATTACAGCCGTACTACATGGGTAAGTACACATAGACATTAGACAGTAAGAATCTGGTGTTCGGCAGAGTGATGGCATGAGGGATAAAATTGTCCCTGTGTCTAGATGTTTTGGCATGCAGTGCCCTATAGGCCTGTCCTGTGGGGAGGAGTTGAAATAGTTTTTGTCCCAGATGTGAGGGGTCTGCAGATATTTTTTCAGCTATCTCAAATGGCTTCTTGGTGTAGTCATACAAGACTGCATGATACCTTTCATTAAGACCCATTAGATTAGTGACAGCATATATAACACAAAAATTTCATGAGATGTGACAGGTGTTTTCCAGTCTTGCCTTGTGTTTGGCTAGCCAGGTAAAAGCAAAACCATTGGTAAAGTGGTCCCTAAGCCTAACACCAAATGTATTACTTCTAATTAAGTCAGACTAAAAAGACACCTGGAAGTTGAACTCAGCTTTGAGTAGTTTCAAGATATGTCAATGCAGTCTTCTTAGCAGCAGTATAGAAGTGGTCAGTTGTTGCTATCTTCCAGAATTTTTTTTACTTTCTAGATGGCTGACCCTGCTTAGCCTTCTAGATCCAGCATGTTAGTTCATTTAAATAATAGCAGTGATGAAATTCAGGACATGGGAATTCATACCGTACAGGGCATATCCGAAAAGAGGAGAAGGTCAAAAAAATATGAGACAGACCCAGAAGAAGAAGGAGAAATCACAATATCAATTAACAATGGTTGAGGTTGCCAGAAGAGGAAGAGCAAGGAGGAGGAGGAGTTCTGATTCAATAGATTGTAAGAAATATGTATCTTACCAGATGTTGCTAATTACAATTCTGAGCAATTGAGAGTAAGTATGGCCAAGAATATGGGGTGTTCAGAGTTGAACCTAACAGTGTTTTTTCAGGAGGCAACTGGACTTTCTTTTTTTTTTCTTTTGAAGACCTTTTGCTTCTCATCCCAAGAAGCTTCTTGAACTCTGACAGGACAGTGGGGAACGGAAGGATTTATATTCCTTTCAGACAGCTGGTCATTTACCTTCTTTTAGAAGATTGTTGAAGCACTTGGAGGTTTATCTGTGTCTTCAGGGTCACCTGAGTAGTTAGTGCTCCTGTTTCCTGTAGAAGCTTCTTGGAGGAGAAGCAAAATGTCTTCAAAAGAAAAAACCAAGAAAATCCAGTTGCTTCCTGAAATAGCACCTTTGGGACAACCATGACCTGGATCACCGAGAACCGCTACAGACGTTCAGAGTTGAAGTTCAGGGGAAAAAAACCAATTCCATATTTAAGCTAATAAGTACCCTGGTTTATTGCTAGCCACATTTTGTTGACTGACTTGGTAGAAGCTAAGCAAGACTCTGATACTATTTGGTTGAGAAATTGAGAGACTACCAGAAATTGTCAGATTATGGACTACATTGGTCTAGTCTACAACCAGACATGAGCAATGGGATTGCAGCTCAATATTGTTAAAGGGAACAACACAAAAGCATATTGTACATGCAATCACTGGAAGGAGTCTTTACTTTTTATTAAATCAGCGGCTATTTTCAAAGAGATGAGCTAACAGGTAATTAATCCCATCTTGGATTTTTTTTTTTTAAAGAATGTATGAGTAGATGTGGGGTTGACTTCACTGTTTTGGAAGAACTTTATTACTTCCTGTATATCAGTTGCCCAATCTCAGTGACTTCAACTCAACGGAGTTCCCCAACCAGCTTTGCAGGTGGAAGGGATGGAGGAGGGATTCAGGGCTGGGGAATTCCAGGAGTCAAAGTCCCCTTAAACTTGCTAAGAAAGAGAAATATGGTGGGGGTTTGCACAATTTTGATTTGATTGATAATTTTATGCTCGTTAAAAATTGAACCCTGCCTTTTGACTAAAAAGGTGCTTGAGGGGGCTAATTTGGGCTGTGTAACCTTAATGGTCCTAGATCATAAGAATGCATATTCTAATTTTAAAATTTTAATACATAAAAAGCCATATTCTCTGGAGTACACTTCTGCCTGGACATGCATCTTTCTTAACCTGCATCTGATATCACACGAAGACAAATCTGATAGTTACAGGGAATCTGAAGAACAAATTGTTTTCTGCCTGTGGATTCTTGTGTGGATTCAACTGGCATATAAATCAAGTTATTTTAACACTGTTTGCAGCTTTCTCTCTCACTGTCAGGAACACATAAGCTTCTGCATATGTTACATTCAGTTGCTTGCAAAAGGAGATGTTGCTTGTAGAACAAGGAAAATGAAACTATTAACCTTTCCAGAATGATGGGAGCACAGTGTTGAAGCGCCATAGATCAAGAAGATGCTATTTCTACAGAAGTGGAGATGAGGAAGAGCAGTTTACAAAAATGTTGAGATTCCTACTTGTAGCCTCTTGCTGAAATTCTGTGTTCAGCCACTCTGGCACACTAAATACCCTGCTCCTAACTGCCTATCACAGCTACCTCTGCATACACATTGGCCTTTTTTGAAGCAATTCTTTTGGAAATATGACTAAAAGACAGAAAGTACAGGGATGCGGTGGCTCAGTGCCTAAGAGCTTGTCGATTATAAAGGTCGGCAGTTTGATGGTTCGAATCCCTAGCACCATGCAACTGAGTGAGCTCCCGATACTTGTTCCGGCTTCGGCCAACCTAGCAGTTCGAAAGCACATAAAAATGCAAGAAGAAAAAGAGGGACCACTTTGGTGGGAAGGTAACAGCATTCTGTGCTCCTATGGTGTTTAGTCATGCTGGCCACATGACCACAGAGACGCCTTCGGATAGCGCTGGCTGTTTAGTTTTGAAATGGAGATGAGCACGGCCCCCTAGAGTTGGAAATGACTAGCATGTATGTGCAAGGGGAACCTTTAACCTTACAGATAGCTCTCTACTTACAATCATTTGTTTCGTGGCGGTTCGAAGTTAGAACAGCACTAAAAAAAGTGACTTACCATTTTTCACACTTATGACTGTTGCAGCATCCCCACTGTCATGTGATCAGAATTGGCAACTGGCATGTATTCATGGTGGTTGCAGTGTCCCAGGTTCATGTGAACCCTTTTGCAATCACCTTGACAAGCAAAATCATTGGGGAAGCCAGAATCTCTTTTAACAACTTGTTACTAACCACTAACAACTGCACTGATTCACTTAACAAGTCTGGTATGAAAGGTTGTAAAATGAGACCAAACTCACGTAACAACTGTCTTACTTAGCAACAAAAATGTTGGGCTCAATTGTGATCATAAGTCAATTTCTGTATATAATTATGGTATTCATTAGTGCCATAAAAACTGTGTCCAGGGAAGAGACCTTGGGTCTCATGGAGCAAATGTAACCGAGAGTCCTAGAACATTTACACACTTCTTGTCATGTCAGCATTGGTAGAAATAGAATGTGATTCTCAAAAATCGATGTGGTATAAAGATGCTGCAAGACTTCTGGATGGCAGAAAGATTTGAAATAGTTGTACTAAAATGTAGAACAGATAGGATAAAGAGCAGACTAACTTTAGGGTTTAAATTACATCATATAGAACAGGGGTGTCAAACTCGCAGCCCGTGAGCGGATGCATCATGTGCTGCCCCTGCCCAGTTTAATGAAGGGGGGAAAAAAAATCCTGATATGTCACATGATGCTGATGTGACAACATGTTTGCCACCTCTAATATAGAATAAAAGCCCTGGTGGCTCAGTGGTTAGAGTGCAGTTCTGCAGGCTACTTCTGCTGCTTGCCGGTTGCCTGCAATTTGGCAGATCAAATCCCACCAGGCTCAAGGCTGACTCATCCTTCCATCCTTCTGAGGTGGGTAAAATGAGGACCCAGATTGTTGGGGGCAATAGGCTGACTCTGTAAAAACACTGTGGAGTAGAATATAAGTTTGAATGCTATTGCTATATTTTAGACTAGTTTTTTTTTTTTTAAGTTGGATTATATCCTGCCTTTAAGCACCACACATTTTAGAAAGGTATTTAGTGTTCTCATCACAACTCTCAGCAGATGGTATGATAGTGATTGATCTCAAAGTGATCTTATGGCTGACTTTGGACAAAGTGTACACTGTAATGTTTATTGATGATAAATAGCATAATCTTTTATCAGTGAAGCTGTCCATTTACAGGGTTCATGATGATAGCAAATTTTCAAAGGGTTCTACAAGTGATGGATGAAAGTGTATAGGATAACTCTTGGCTCCTGAATACAAAAAAAATACCCATGTTCTAACATGCACTATACTTTTCCTCTAAAAAAATTATGTGCTGTTTCTGAAATTATGAATTTTAGCCAAGGAACTGGATTATTTCAGGATGTTGCTTGGGTGTGAAGCCCTTCCTCAAGAGGACTCCATTTATTTGCAAAATAAAATGAAAGGGCCCTTGTTTGCATGTTTAAAGCACTGGGATTCACAATAGGCAACTGACTCTTTCACCTCCCACTGTAGAGAAACTTATTTGGGATGCAAATGGTGGTTAAGATTATCCTCTTAATTAATGAATCTTCATTTGTCTTGGCTGAAGTTTGCCTCAGTATTTTATTAGATGCTTGTCCAATTTGTGTATGCGTGCTTCTGTCTGTGTTAAGGCTGTGAATTGCAAAGGCCTTCCAAAAAACTGTTATTATTAATAATAGCAGGTTTCTGGTTTAGGTTGATGGGGAGAATAACCAAAAGCAGTGCCCTGTGTTCAGAATAAATAACAGAATAACAGAGGTGGAAGGTAAGTTGGAGATCTTCTAGTCCAACCCCTTGCTCAAGCAGAAGACCCTGCCTATACCATTTCTGGCAAAGTGACTGTCCAAAGTGACTCTTCTTAAAAGTTATGGAGCACCCACAACTTCTGGAGGCAAGTTATTCCACTGGTTAATTGTTCTCACTGTCTGGAAATTTCTCCTTAGTTCTAAATTGCTTCTCTCCTTGATTAGTTTCCATCCATTATTTCTAGTCTTGTCGCCTGCTGTTTGGAAACTCGGTTGACCCCCTCCTTTTTGTGGCAGCCCCTCAAATATTAGAACACTGCTATCATTCCCCCTGGTCTTTCTTTTCATTAAACAAGAGATACCCAATTCCTGAAATCGTTCTTCATATGCTTTAGCCTCCACTCCCCTCATCATTATTGTTGCCCTTTTCTGCACTCTTTCTAGAGTTGCAACACCTTTTTTTATTATTGTGGTGGCCAAAACTGGATGCAGTATTCCAAGTGTGGTCTTTCTAAGGCTTTATAAGTGGTATTAATAACGTTCAAATTTGTCTGTTTGTGTGTCAGTGGTGGGATTCAATGTTTTATACTCCCGGTTCTGTGGGCATGACTTGGTGGGCGGGGCAGGGGAAGGATAGTGTAAAATCTCCATTCCCACGCCACTCCTGGGGGAAGGTTACTACAAAATCCCCATTCCCTCCCCACCCAATAACCTGCTTTCCAGCTCCATTCTCCTGTGCAGGGCAACCAAAGAAGACCCAGCCAATCAGCTGGGACTTGGGAGGCAGAGAATAGATGGGGGCGGGGCCAGTCAGAGGTGACATTTGCCAGTTCTCTGAACTACTCAAAATTTCTGTATCAGTCCTCCAGAACTGGACAGAATCTGCTGAATACCATCTGTGTGTGTGTGTGTGTGTGTGTGGTGTGTGGTGTGTGTGTGTACTGCTTCTGATGCGGAAATAGCTCTGCTTTTATATTTTGCCCTGCCCGTTTGAGTCTTTTAGAAGTTTGGAGTTTTTAAAGTGCGCTGGAACTCCTTTCATTTCTTCTTCCTTTTTCTTGAGCTTTAAATGGGCGCGTGTGTGAGAGAAAGATGGAAAGGCTTACGAAGTTTTTATCTTTGTTTTGCACTGTTTACTCTTTTGCTGGCTTTTGATTATCTGCTTGTCCTTGTGTTACTTGCTCTCCTAACCTGACAGCTCCTTTTTTCCAGATTAAAAACAAACATGCCTGTAAGCACATAACACTACCTTGAAGGCTTCATTTGATCTTTGCTGTATGTACATGCAATTTGAGGTTTTCCCCATTAGGATTGTTCTGAAATCTAAAACATTTGTGCAACAGGCGGTTTGGCCTGTCTTTTTCATGCTAAGTGTTTCTTCCGCATCCTATGTTTTGGATTCTGCAGAATCAATGTTAGAAATTTACCTTAATGCAAAAAAAAAAAAAAAATCCTGTTTGAAATAAATCCTTGTTCGAAAAATAACTGAGAACCAAAATTAGACAAAATATAAAAATCCTTCAATTTCCAACACAAAACCAGTTTTTAAAAAACAGCTTTTACTTCCAGTAGTGGACATAGGAATCTATATAACTTTTGCAGAATTAAGTCTGTTTTTTAATGTTTTTATTTGAAAAAGTCTTAAAACTTGCTTAGAATTTTTAGTGCATTGAAACAATGGTCTGAGCTGTAATATAAGCAAGAGGATGTATTATATAAAAACTCCTGTCCATATTATATAAATAATATATGCTCCACTTTGAACAATATATTTCTTCAATATAGAAGTGAATGATTTAACAAAGAGAAATTTATGAATTGAAAAAACTACATGTCTCATTTTGTATAATCAATTTTAATAAGTTTAAATTTCATTATTAGCATTATAAATCATACATAAATACATTGTATTATTTTGATACAGTAGTATTCTAGCCATTTTTAAGAGATTGCATAGGATAAAATAAGGAATTGGTTTGTCTTTTCTCTAATATTCTCAAGATAACACATAATATTCTCCTTTTTTAGTCTCAACAATCCTGGGAAACAGGATTAGATGAAATAAAGGAATTAGTTCCAGGTTTTCTGAAAACTTCATAACTAAGCAGGGAATTAAAACAATTGTGCATGCAATCAAGCTTAAAGAGATTTAGTTGAACATATTCAAGTAGTCAATCTGTTAATTTTAAATGTAGATATTTTTATATCAACCACACACTTTTTTATAAGACAGTACACGTAATGATTTCAGTGAGAATTATTTAAAAGTGTGAGAGGAGTGGCATATCCGCTAAATACAGGCATTCTTCTGTTTACAACCATTCATTAGTGGCCATTCAAAGCTACACCACTGTTACAACCAACCATTTTTCACATTTACAACTGTTGCAGAATTCCCATGGTCATGTGATGAAAATTCAGACACTTAGCAACTGCTGTGTATATTTATGACGGCTGCAGTGTCCCGGGGTCACATGATCCCCTTTTGTGACCTTCTGACCGGCAATGTCAATGGGGAAGCCAGATTCACTTAACAACGGGGTTGCTAACTTAACAACTGCAGTGATTCCTTTAACAATTGTGGCAAGAAAGCTTGTAAAATGGGGCAAAACTCATTCAACACCAGAGGTATTCAGCAGGTTCTAACCAGTTTTGAGTAGTTCGGAGAACCAGCAAATCCCACCTCTGACTGGAGATTTTATAGTATCCTTCGCTTGCCACAACTACCAAGCCACGCGCCCACAGAACCGGTAGTAAAAAAAAATGAATTCCACCACTGTTCAACACCTGTCTTGCTTAACAGCACAAATTTTGGGTTCTGTTGCACTCTTAAGTCGAGGACTACCTACCTATCAATGGATTTAAAATATCGTTTGCTTTATGCTATGAATTTTTTTTTAAATGCTTGGTGCCTGACCAAGGTGATTATTTTTACTTTATCCAAGAGATTTTGGTTGAAACCAATAATTATTCTATCCCCTAACAAAATTTTAATAAAGGAAACATAATTAATTGTAAGAGAGTTATCAATGCTGTGTTTTTTTTTATGGGTCTTCCCCCTTCCCCTTTAACTGGTTTGCAATTGAAAATCAATACAGGCCCATTTTGGAAGGAAATCAATAGATTTAATTGACCTGGAGGATCACACTGGAATTCATTCACGATATGTGTGGCTCAATATAAGTCACAGTCAGAGGGATCCATCATTCTCTTTATGACAACCGGGATCAATATAACCCCAATTATTCCACCAATACGTTTGTATTTTCTGTACATGCTCCTTTATCCCAAAGTTGAACTGAACAAGCTTCTTGGATGAGAAGCGAGAAGCGAAACATCATCAAGGAAAAAATAAAAGATCAGTTGCCTTTTGAAAAATCATCTTTAGGTCAAATATGACCTGGGTGACGACGTATGGACGTCAGTTTGCAGAAAGCAGTGAGGAGGAAATGGAGGTGTTCACACGAGCAGACCCAGTTATCTGTGATGCACTGAATCCTCAATTACCTGCTGGACGAGCTGCAAGCTAAAAACCTGGAAGCTAAGAAGCTAGTTGGCTTAGGGTGTATGATTCCCATTGTGGGGAGAACCCAGAACAATGGAGAGCTGGAGCAAAGGCTTCTGTAAATGCTTGAACTTGCCATCCGGGTAGCCATTTTAAGGGATTCGTGTTTGTGCCAGAATAAGAGAGTTGGAAGGGAGCTTGGAGGTCATCTAATCCAACCCTCTGCTGAGGCAGGAAATCCTGTACCATTTCTGTAAAAAAGGTTGTCTTATCTCTTCATAAAAACTTCCAGTGTTTGGAGAATTCACAACTTCTGGAGGCAAGTTGTTCCACTGATTAATTGTTCTCACTGTCTGGAAATTTCTCCTTAGTTCTACATTGCTTCTCTCCTTGATTAGTTTCCATCCCTCGCTTCTTGTCCAGCGGTAGGATTCACATTTTTTTACTACCGGTTCTGTGGCTGAGGCTTGGTGGGCATGGCAGGGGAAGGATACTGTAAAACCTCCAGTCAGAGGTGGGATTTGTCGGTTCCCTGAACTACTCAAAATTTCTGCTACCGGTTCTCCAGAACTGGTCAGAACCTGCTGAGTACCATTTCTGTTCTTGTCCTGCCCTCAGGTGCTTTGGAGAACAGATTGACTCCCTCTTCTTTGTGGCAACCCATTAGATATTGGAAGACTGCTCTGATGTCACCCCCAGTTCTCCACTTCATTAAAGTGGACACTTCATTAAAGTATTAAAGACTATACTTCATTAAAGTATACTCAGTGCCTGCAACTTTCCTTCCTATGTTTTATCCTCCAGTCCCTTAATCATCTTGCTCTTCTCTTCTCTATAGTCTCTCTTTCTATATATGGTGGCAACCAAAACTGGGCTATTATTCCAAGTGTGGCCTTACCAAGACATCATAAAGTGGTATCAACACTTCATGTGATCGTGATTCTACCCTTCTGTTAATGCAACTTTAGGATTGCATTGGCTTTTTTTTTTTTTTTTTTTTTTTTTTGGGGGGGGGGGGTGTTGCTGCTACTGCTGCTGCTGCTGCCGCCACACATTGCCTGCTCACATTTCAGCTATTGTCCACTCGGACTCCCAAGTTCCCTGTTGAGCCAGGTACTACCTATTGTATACCTGTGCCTTTGCTTTGCTTTGCTTGGCCTCTCAAGAAGGCAAAGGTGTGGCACAATCAATCTTCCAGCTGGCACAGCTGCTTCCCCTCCCCCACCCAACTTGGCAGTTGCCCAACACTCTTCCTCCAGCTGGAGACTCCGTTCGCGGGTCTTGCTGAAGGGAAACCCCCCGTGAACTACGTGCCACGTCGGGCATCGCTGGCCCTGAGGCCTCCTCTTTTCTCGGTGACCGAGGCGGCGGCGGCGGGGGGGGGGGGGGAGAGAAAGAGAGGGCGCGGCATCTCTAGGGAGCGTTTCCCCGCGCTTTTCCCTCAAGCGATAGGTCCCGACAGCCGGGCTCGTCCTCCCCCTTTAGCCAATCCTCCGTCCTCTGGCCTTTTGACAGAAACATTATATGTCCATTTAAGGAGGCGGATTGTAACCAAGCCAACGTTGGGGGAGGGGGGGGGGGCGCGGAATAGGAGAGAGGGTCGTTGTGGGGGGGGGGGAGGGAGGGGGCTCGCGAGGCGAGGAGTGGAGAAAGCGGCCAGCCCGAGCAGGGAACCCGCCTTCCGCTGGGCGAGCTGGGGGAGACACCCCCCCCCCCCTCCTCCTCCTCCTCAGCGGCGCGCGCCTTGGCACGGTGCTGGCGCGCGCGCGCTTTTTACGGCTCTCCAGCCTCGGCATGAGTGACGGGCCGGGCTTTACCTGCGCGGGGTGCGGAGGAGGGGAGCAGAGCGGCCTCCCTGGTTCCCCTCCCCTGCCCTCCTCCGGCCGGGCCTTCCCCTTGCGGCTTGCAATGCGTCCAGCCGGGCTGGAGGAGGCCCTCTTGTGCCCGCCGGATGCCGATCCCAATTAGCGCAGGGCTGAGCTAGAGCGAAGGTGGGCGGCTGGCCCGGGAGCGGGTGGGGGTTAGGGGAAAAGCTGCCCAGGGCCAGGAGAGACGACGGAGCCCTTTGCCGCGCTCGCTCTTCATCCCGGGCGGCCCCCCTCCCCCCCGAAAGATCGGCAAATGGCCGGGAAGTTTTCGGGGGTTGGGTGGGGGTAAGGAGTCGGGAAGGATAGACGCCCCGAGTCCGCTGATGGCCAGGAGACGCCCGGCTTGCTAAAAGCTTCACCATGGCTGCCCAGTCAAGGTAAGGGATTCAAAAAAAATAAAATAAAAAATAAAAACAGCCACCAACCCAAAAGCGCTCCCCTGGCTTTGGTCCCGATTGCAACGCTGGCGGGGGTGGTGGGGGTGGGTGGGAGGAAGAGGATGGGCGCTTCTTGTTTCCCGTGTCGTGTGAATGTGTGGATCGTGCCTGGTCTGCTAGGTGAGCCGCGATCCCAGCGTTTCCCTTCCGGGGGGGTGGGGGGGATATTCAAAAAGTTTGCGATCGGGGCGAACGAAGCGCCGGGGGAGGTGGCTGGGTGGCTGGGTTTCACTTGCTCAAAAGTGGGGAAGGAAGGAAGGAAGGAAAGAAGAACAAAAACCAAACAAAACTTCCCCGTCTCCTTTATTTTTCCTTTCTCCTCTTTCCCACCCGTTGCAATGAGGACACATTGCGCCTCCCCTTCGCGCTTTTAAATGGAAGGCACGGAAAAAAAACAGCCGCTTGCAAACTCGGGTCCGGTTCACAGCTGAGGGTTCCGACAACTCATCCCGTCCCCAACTGCATCTTAAATGGGGGGGGGGGCGGGTTGGGATGTCTGGGAAGGGCTGGCACGATGAACCCTGTGCCTGGCTCTGAATCGTGTGTGGTTTTTCCAGGGCTTGTTGCCCCCGATCGGCCCTTAAAATGGTAGCTTTTTTGGACGGTTTCGGGCGAGCTGGGAATGTGCTGAGTCGACAAAGGCGGACAAGGCTCTTTGGGACTCTAAAAAGGGGGGAGATGAGTAAAACGGAGTAAATTATCTCTAGTTAACTGTCAAACGATGGGATGGAAGATGAACTCTTTGGAAACGCTTTCTCTTCATTATCCTGGATTACTCCTGGGAGGGAGGGCTTTAAAATCATCATCATCATCATCATCATCATCATCATCCTTCTTTTGGAAAAAAAAAATCACCCAGCTAAATAAGAGTGTTCAGCTTTTCTGGGTTTTCTGGTTGTAAGGGGCGTGCATAAGCGCACCAATGTGCCTACCGTCCCTGTCCTATTCTTTTTATTTTTCTTATATGTATTCATTTCATGTATTCATAACTATGTTTACACTGATACCTATTATCTTGTAAGTGATTGACAAATGAAAGAAAGAAAGAAAAAAGCGTGGATCCAGAGCCGTGGGCCTTCCTCTCTCTCCTCCCTATTCCTCCACGAAACGTGTTAGTTGCAAATGCAGGTTTCAAGTGTTTCCTTCCCTGCTGGAAAACTTCAGTTGTGTAATAAAATGGGGGTGGGGGGAGGTATATTAAGGATAAAGTAGTTACCCGAGTTTGGAATTGATAAATCAGTAGGTATTTTCTGTTCTTGGGGAGGGGAGTCCAGATAGAGAGAAAAATTATTGTTCGTGAAACCAGCTGTAGAAACTGGAAGTTCACAACTTCCAATTTATGTGTTGCAAAGTTTTGGATCTGCAACTCCATTTGTCCTCAGCTGAAGGTTTGATATTGGAAGTACAAATTGTTGGCTGCCTTCCATAATCTTCCAGAGCACTCTAAAGCTTATATAAATTGCTAGCCTCAACGTTTGCCTTTAAGCACGTAATGGGCCTACTTCAAGAGGCGGGGAGTCGGAGGCAAAAGAACAGAGAAGTCTGCCTTTGTCGGTACCTTTCAGATGATAATCTAGTCTGAGCCTAGTTGCATTTTGAGTAGGATGAAACAGATAGGATTATGTTGTGTGTATGGGGGGGGGATGTCTTGGGTATATCATGTGTATAATGGGAGGGAAGGAGAACCCTGCAGCTTGATTTTAACTCTTTATGGTGCATTTAAAAACTGTTTGATGCAAGAACAAGCCATTAAAGGCATTAATGCCCATATCTACATTGAAAGAATCAAGTCTTAGGGATCAGGAGCCAAGCTGTCTGCTATATGGGAGAGCCATTAAGGTAATCCAGACTATGCTCTTGAAGCAAATATAGAAGAATGAGAAGCACACCATCGTTGTTCTCCTTGCTTTATGGCAACACTTTTATTTATTTGAAGGATATATTGTAGCATTACATATTGGGTTGCCTAGGTTTTCTCACCCATAATTGATTGTTGAGAATCAGTTAAACAACAGTATAAACTAACATGATGTTGATGGAAGGGTCAATTTGTTGGATTGATTCTTGTGAACAAGGTTTTTTTTTGGGGGGGGGGTTACTTGGAACTACAACGTCTAAATTACTTTAGGGATTGTTTGAAGTTTCCTGAGGAGGGCCCCACTGAACTTGGGGGCCCACATTCATATAATAGTGAAAGCCTTGATTTGTTTAACCATGGTTTACTGAATAATCTATAGTGAGCTAGGTTGCACAATAGGTTAATCTATAAAACATACTTTAGCATAAGAGTCTTCAAACTTGGCAGCTTTAAGACTTGTGGACTTCAGCTCCCAGAATTCCTGAACTAACATGACTGGAGGAGGAATTCTGGGAGTTGAAGTCCACAAGTCTTAAAGCTGTCAAGTTTGAAGACCCCTGGGTGAGCATATTGGGTCGACATTTTAAGTCGCAAACCAGTGGAACCGCATGATTTCACATCTTGTCAGTTGGTATAACTTTTGGGTAGTTAGACTGTGTATGAAATCTTCACTCTTAGGCTGCATTTTTGTCTATCTGTACTTGGGGGAGTAAGTCCTTCCAAGCAAAGGTGTACATAGATTAGGTAGCAAATTATTTCTGTTTCTGCTGGAAACGAATCCATGCTTGCTTTCATCATTCTGTACTGCCTCTCCAAGCTGGGTTGGAACTGCAGCTCTTACGAATTCCCTCTCAGCGTGAGTTTTAAAATCCTTGCATGTTTGCATTGTACATAACATACAGTACTAAATCTCCAAAATATCTCTTCTCTGTACAATAATTGCATTATGCCATTCAAGAAGGTTTATTATGGTATGCTCATCATGTGTCTATCAGCTTTCTTCTACCTCTTCCTTCTGCAGTATTGAGTAATGTTAGAAGGTGGGTAATGCCAGGAGAGATAGAAGGTAAGGATTAGTGACTTTTTTCTTTTATGTTCTGCCATCAGGATTAAATTGAAGAGAGAAAGATGGGTTTGGGGAAACAAGTGGGATTTGCTTGATATTCCCATCCCCTCATGGCATTGGAGTTACTGCCTTTTATTTATTAGACTTGTATTCTGCCCATCTTGCTTACAGATGACTTGTTATTTCCCCATCGCCACATCATCTTTCTGGTTGTGATTCTAGGATTGAAACTGGATGCTGTATTCCAAACACAATGCCCAAGATTAATAGAGAATGTGCTATATTCTTTCTTGGAGGCAACATGTCACCTACCATTCTTCAGGTGACAGCTTTAAGCAGGAAATTCATTAGCAGAATGGTGGTAGTATCCTGATAACTCCATAGTTATAGTGCCATCAGAGCATGATAACCTCTGACTATATATATAAAAAAAAAGCTTGACAACCCTATTTTGCCATCCAGCTTTCTTGGTTTCTTAGGGGTTTTTTTATGGCTTATTTCCCCTCTTCTCCTACCAATTAAGTGGTATAATCCACACCTTTATTACTTCATTACTGCTTTATATTCTACAGAGCCAATCCTTTCAGTAACAAGCAGGCAAGCTAGTGTTAATTTGCTTTCAAGCAAATTGTAGGTGTAGGAATGAGTCAGGAGCTCAACAACCAGAAAATTCTAATTCCAGCTTGTTTGATCAGATTTGTTTGGCTTCTGTTTTGTTTTGCTTCGGGATAGAAAGCAGTTTCTACACATTTGGACTGATATGCTGTCTTGGAGTTTCCTGCACTGTGCAAATTTTGTGTACTTGGGAAAGCTCAAAATGAAATGTAAATCTTGATATTTAAAGTGGCCTCGATGAAAAGAAAGCCTATCTGTTTACAATGGCTTGGGATTTATTTTCTAAAGCAAAATGTCATCCATTGCATTTCTAATCTCTTTTGCTCCCTCTCCAACCTTTATCATGGAAACAGTTTTATGCCTGAAAATAAAATTTGGGAACATCAAATGCTTGCTTGGTCTCTTAAGGCATTCTCAAAAAGGAAGCCATGCTAAAGGTTGTGCAGATACGAACTCTGCACTGTTGAATCTTGAAAATAACCACAATTTATGTGCAGCGTATAATTACTTGAGAGCTAAGTTCACTGCAGGCTGAGCCTGGAATTGCCATTATAGGATGCAGGATTTTCAGGAACTCTTTATCCTAAGGCTTGTGTTGGCTGTAGCTATATTACAGATATATAGAGTTGAGGCTAATGTAATATTTTCTTTGTAAATTTTTCATTAACCTTCCATTAAATTTCCAGGGCAACCAGCTTGAAAGCATGCAAATTATTTTGAATTATCTTTTTTGAAAGGAAAAATAAGGCTCAGCTGGATAATACTTCCATACTGGGTGTCATTTCTACTGACATAAAAGTAATTTTTCAAAAATATCCTATTCTGCCTTAAGCACCTTGGCAGCTACATCATAGTGAATACTCTGTGTTTTAACCTTTCCTTGAGAAGAAAACCTATGATATGGAAACTGATGACAGGCCGATCTGCATTTGTAGACAATGGAGACAAACCATGATTGTGTTAATTGTACTTTGGAACTCATCTCCAATTTGAACTTTGAAGTTCATCTCCAATTTATTCTCTTCATGCATCTGTACATAAAAAGGGCTGTCCCAAGACTAGTGAAGGGTCAAATCAAAGAATTAACCTAGAACTAAGGAGACATTTCCTAACAGTAGGAACAATTAACCAGTGGAACAACTTGCTTCCAGAAATTGTGGATGCTCCATCACTGGAAGTTTTTAAGAAGAGATTGGATAACCATTTGTCTGACATTGTATAAGGTTTCCTGCCTAAGCAGGGGGTTGGATTAGAAGACCTCCAAGGTCCCTTCCAACTCCATTATTCTGTCAGCCAGGATCAAGACTGAAGCTGATTTAATTTAATCTGCATGTAGCTACAATCACAGTTTATGTTCAGTTAATGTGATTACTCACAATATATTTAAAAAAAAAACCAAATTAAAAACAATAATTCAGGTGCCTTTCATCATTAATCACAACCTTTCCTCTTGTATGCAAGATTTGAAAGAAATACTTACAGATTCAAGAGTTCAGGCCGCAGATTTGGCCATGAATATTTTTCCAGGTTTGGCGTGTGGTTCTTTTGGACCAAGTGGGATGTTGGGAATGTCGAGAAACTCAAATAAAACTGCTGCGTTTAATTATGCTGGACCAGGATGCAACCTCAGCTGATGGCTGACAAGATGCTTTGTTGAACAACCAACATTTTATTTTGTCCCCTCTGAGGAATGCGCACACAGAGGCAACACCCAGGAATTAGTTATTATTGATTGATTTCTTACAGAAGCAAATCATAAATAAAATAGTTCTTCATTCATTATTCATTCATTACACCTTACTATATCGATTGATTTTAAATGTTACTAAGCCACCTCAAAGGGCAGGAATTCTCCCAGGATAGCTTACAGAAATAAAATGATCTGTTGGTCTAAGAATCTATGATACGATCACCGCCCCTCTGCTGCACACATGTTTGTCTTTCTCGAGTTGCCATAAACATCCTAGCTTGGCTTATCTGTCAGGGAGCCATTTTTGCTGTGAGTTTCATCTCATCATCCTGGATTTCCCTCTTCCAGGGTAGCTCTGTAAGGGCTGCTGCTTATGACATATACCGTTTCCTCAACTTTGGCCATTGGAAGATGTGTAGACTTCAACTCCCAGAATTCCCTAGCCAGCAAGGGGAATTCTGGGAGTTGGAAGTCCACACATCTCCAAGTTTCTAAGTTTGAGAAACGCTGACCTGTACAGTCAGTCTGGTTGAGAACGAAGAGAGGTGCCATGTAGTCATTCTTGGAATAAATCATCTCTGTTTTATGGTACTACCAAAGATGAACATTAAAGTCACATAACATTAGTATAGGTTGATTTCTTTAGCCTCTAGACACCAGTCCACACCTTCTCCAGAACAGTGTATTCAGATTTACTAGGATTTACATGTTTTATGCATACATATATAAATGTGTAGAATATAGGAAACTGAGTTAAAACAATATTTACCCTGTTCTGCCATTATTATCTGTTCCTGTTGGTTATGGTTTTTGGTTTAAAGTCCTCCCCAGGCTTGGGTGGGCTGGTTGTGATTTTTTTGGCTGCAAAACATATGCTTTGTTATTGATGTCTAATCCCTTCTCATCACTTTCTGACATTATAGTGACTTGAATAGGCTTCTAAAGATAGTGTTGCAAAATAATATCAGGGTTTTCAGATTGACTCAAAATAGGTATATGTTTCAGTTTGCACTTTTTATGGCTGATGTTCAAGTCCACTTTTCATATTTTGTATCCAAAAATCACAGGGAATTAAAATTGTCTAGAGAACTGTGGATCTAATCATAGCATCTTGGTTCCAGAACAATGGTGAGAAGTTACCAAAGGTTCCTAAAAAATTGACATTTTAGCTTTTGTTGCATTAAATATACCTCTTCTTTTTTTTTAAAAAAATGGATTTCTACTGTAATTCTTGCACTGAAAAAACCTGCCACAGAATTCAACAGGACTTATTCTGCCAAGTGTTCATGGGTTGAAAGCTGTATTGGTTTTATAACATAAATAGATTAAGTAAATTTCCCAGCCCTAATTAGACATTTCTGTGGCTCCTTATCTCTTAAGATTATACTAGGTATTGCAAAACATTTGTCAACCTGCATTTTGTGACCTTTGTTAGCTACCCATAATCAGGTTAGCAAATTTCCTAAGGTCCAGTTTGTTCTCTTTCTTGAAAAAATATCAGACTTTGGAAGCAAGCTTTAGAAATTTCCAGCCTCCTGAGGTTCACACAAACAGCCTCTTTTTACCTCTTCAGGAATATTTTCCAAATCTTTGCTTTTCCAAATGGACAGCTACTGAGGAGCAAAAAATGGTGTGCAGCTAGTGTGTTTTCACATGTCTCTTGAAATAAGAAAAAGCACACGAAAGAAAACTTGACAGGTTATCAGTGGGAAACAGTATATCAATCTTGTTCTCAAATAAAATCCTATCATTTAAAGGAGTTTCATAATTGAAAGAAGAAATGGGAAAGAAGCAAGCTAAAACCCTGCCAACATGATTAATATCTTTGTAAAATTCAACTCTGGAAAGTAAAGTATCACAACCAAAATGAGTAATATAGCATGTAGGGTTGATGTCTTTCTACTGGCTTCACTAGTTTTCTAAACATGATATTTTCCAGACATGATGTATTACAGCTGGAAAGACTGTTTTTAATCAAGGAAAAGCAAATCCAGCTATGAAAGATTAGAAATGGCCACTTCTGATAATCTTTGTGGCAATACCAAGGCACAAAAGACGACTTTTGTATTTGCCTCTGAGTGATTTCATTTTTCTTTAGCTCTGTCTGTGCATTCCAGTCCAAGTATTGTTAGAGTTTTATGTAATTGACTACTGTATCCAGGAAGACTAAGGTTGCTTAACTGGTTTTTGCAAAGACAACAGGGCTGGGCACATATCACTTTGCTTAGGTTTTCTCCATTACATTCTCTTCCCAAAAAGCAAATATAATAACCTTCCTCATTGTGATATCCTTCAGATGTATACACATTTAAAGTATGCACACATTTAAATTCAGTGTCCCTTAGGTCAGCGGTCTCAAATCTTTTGGGCACCGGGGACTGGTTCTGTGGAAGATGGTGTTTCTATGGACTGTCGAGGTATGGTTTCGCGTGCTGCCTAGATCCTGATGGACCGCAGACCAGTGGCAGTCTGCAGACTAGGCGTTGGAGACCCCTGCCTTAGTTGGGGTTGGAGTTCAGTGAATAGCTTCTGATGGGCCATGAATTTCCCACTTTATGGGGAAATCTTGAAGGAACATTAGATTAATCATTTCCTTGTTGCCCTTATATTCTTGAGAAAGCCTCATTGATTCAATTCCTACTGAGAATGTTTATATATGTGTGGGCATGAGTGCATGTACACAACCTACTTTCCAGTCACTTAGAATCGGGTTCCACTCACAAATTATCTTTTTTGCAACTCTTACATTCTCAACAATCTGGGATAGTGTGTTTTTTGTTTTAGTTCAGTTGAGAAAGTCATGCACATCTTTGGCGTTTTACCAGTATTTCCTTTAAACCAAAATATATCTCAAGAAAACATCTGGGTCAGGGTTTTGCCTAGCAGCAGTCTTGAACAATGAATATGAGAAAGTTGATGAGTTATACGTTCGTTTTCTATAAATGAAAGGGTGCTGGGACCTGCCCTGGGCTTTCTGAAATTCTCATTTTCCCTTTGAGATGGCACCTGATAAGATGCTTTTAAATTACAGCATCTATTATTTCCATTTCACCTCTGCTCTGATCCTCAGTGATGAGAAGTTTCAGTCCTAGACACACAGAGAGTGCCAAGTTGTTGATGACTGGTTTCTTCCTGACAACAACATTTTGTGGTTTATATCAAAATGATCACGTACTATTTCAGGCTGGAGGAATTTAGTTGAGGAACAGAACAGTTTCTGGAAGTCCTAGAAGTTATTTTCATGGGAAAAGCTTGAAATAGGAGGGCACTGGTCCCACCGGTGCATCTTCGTGTCTTTTCTGTTGCATGTGTGTGCTGGTTCTAAGGTGACATTTAACATATAGAGGTGTCAAACTCAATTTCAATGAGGGCCACATCAGGGTTGTGTTTGACCTTGGCGGGTGAGGGTCGTCGTCAGTTCGACATCGCTTATCGAGGTACCGTTTTGGCTGCAACGGCTTGCTGCAGCCCTCTGCCAGTGAAAACGGAGCTCAGGGAGAACTCTGTTTTCGTTGGCAGAGGGTTGCAGCCATTGCGGCCAAAAATGGAGCCCAGGCAGGTTGCACGTGACCTCCCGAGCTCAGTTTTTGCTGGCAGAGGGCTGCAGGAGGCTGTTGCAGCCAAAATGGAGCCTGGGAGGACCAGGCATAGCCCTCCAGAGCTCTGTTTTTGCTGGCACTGGAACTGCAGACTGGTCCTTTGCTGTTTCCAGGTCAGCACTGCGGGCCAAATCTAAGCACCCCACAGGTGTAATCTGGCCCATGGGCCTTGAGTTTGACACCCCTGGTGTGGATAAACCTGGGGGAATCATAAAGATTGCAGATCCTGCCTATCGTTTCAGAATCAGGCGTTTATGCAGTTGGTTGTTCAGAAATAACATTACATTTTTGATTGCCAACAGTTCCATTCTCTGGGTTATTCATAGATTTGTTTTATAAACTTAATAAGCAATAAAACCTCACCATCATATAGATAGCAGCAATCATACAAATGGTCCTCTTGATAACAGTTAATATTAATCACACAGTCAACAAAACCATATTGAGTTACACCAAAATTGTTTCCTGAAACACCAGAGAAACCTAAAAGGTTTTCACCAGAAAAATCAAAAGATTGGGTTACTTTTATAAGAAGGGTGTTTTAAGATGAGCTCTTTCTGATGTGAGTTAAATTCTCTGTTTTTAAATGGTCCAAGGGTAAATTTGAAGAGACAGAAAAGACTGGAAGAACATTTATTGTCTAGAACCCTTTCTAGTATGAACAGACTGCAATGGAAACTGTAATCCTAGCAAATTACTTCCTTTCTGCTTTATACACCCTACTCTGCTAGTTTCATTGTCACCTTCAGTAGGATTTTTTTTAAACCTTCTCTGGCTCATCTTGTCAGATCTGGCCTCCTGTGCTCATTATGTTGGCTTTCTACCATAATCTGTATTCCCCAGCTTGACTTTCACATCTGTAAAATGAGCCTTGTGCATCTTTGCTTTGTTCCCGCAGATAAACCCAAACAGAATTGTTTATTATATAAAGATGTATATCAAAATAAAAATCATGGGGCGGCTTTTTTGTTATGTCCAATTCTTCTTTCCTAGGTATACTGAGAGTATATTCACCAAAGACAAATTTCTTGTTTGTCCAACCACACTTGGCCAATAAAGAATTCTATTCTATTCTTGTTTCTGTTTCTGTTTCTGTTTCTATTTCTATTTCTATTTCTATTTCTATTTCTATTTCTATTTCTATTTCTATTTCTATTTCTATTTCTATTTCTATTTCTATTTCTATTCTTATTCCTAATCCTATTCCATTCTATTCCATTCCATTCAATTCATGACTCCATGGACCATAGGCTTAAACTAATTTTATGGTCACTTTGAATGTACACTATTCAGCATACGTTAAAATGAAATTTTGTTGCATGTCAAAGGGTCACCACCTCCAATATGCACATAACCATGACAGAATAAATAAATACAAAATTATGCATATGACGCAGAGAAACAACAAGTTAGTTAGGATGTAGACATGTAACATGGTAAGAAAAACAAATCTTACGAGGTTACCAGATGGATGGCATAGGGAACGAAGCTGTTACAGAATCTGGTAGTCAGTCTAGAAATACTTCAAAACCTCCTAGAGGGGAGCAACAGAAACAGACCATAAAGTGGGTGTGTTGGGTCTCTAACAATGCTTTGAGCTCTAAGCACATAATGCTTGTAAGCAGTATAGCATGCCAGGTGGATGGAAAGTTGTCCATTACCTACTGGAATTTACCTAAATTCATGTTCATTGTATTGATGACACTATCTAACCATCTCATCCTCTGCTGTCGTCGTCTTCTTTTGCCTTCAATATCAGGGTCCTTTCCAAGGAGTCCTCTTTTCTCATTTGTTGGCCAAAGTATTTGAGCTTCAACCTTCAGGATCTCTCCTTCCAAAGAACAGTCAGTGTTGATTTCCTTTAGGCTTGGCTGATTGAATCTCCTTGACTCTTGATCTCTCAAGTCTTCTCCAGCACCACAGCGTGAAAGCAGGGTTGGCTTACACAATGCAAAACATAACTAAAAGTGTTATAAACCAGGAGTCAGAAAAAAAGAAAAACCACCAGCAAAAATGAAAAAGCTATCATTGACGATGACAGTGGTATGCTCTCATCGGCTTCATCCCACTATCTGCTGCCATAGCAAACGTGAAGCAGGAACCAGAAGATTGTGATTATTAGAACATTGGTGTGCAGGTAGCAATGATCTGGTTAACGGCAGGGGTGGGATTCAGCCGGTTTGGGTCGGTTTGAGTGAACCGGGTGTTACATTTACACCTGGTTTGCAGAACCAATGGTTGAACTGAATGGCTGGCCTTGCCCACTCTGCCCTGCCCCTCCCCTCCCAGGAGTCTCCACGTGGCCTGTTTTTGATGCAGGTAAGTGCAAGATCCACACAGAGGCTCTGGGAGGGTGAAAAATGGGCTGAATCGGAAGTTCCGGAAGTCCGGAAACAGGCCTGTTTCCAGTTCCAGAGCCCAGGGGGAAACCCTTTTCACCATCCCAGAGGCCCGAGGGAAACCTCCGGACTCTGGGGAAGTTTCAGTAGGTCACACCCACCATGGCCATGCCCACCCAGCAACTGGGCAGAGAACCGGTTGCTTGGATTTTTGAATCCCACCCCTGGTTCACTGTACCTTTAAACTCTAGCCAAGGCTGCAGTAATTCTTTTAGGCCCATGGACCTGTGGTGGGGTCTGGGGATAACATAGAAGAGAAAAACAAGTGCTGAACCAGAGATACCTGTGAGATTTCTTCCTGTTTTATGTACAGGTACTTCCCAACATAAATTCTACAACTGAGGCGCAAATGGAAGTTGCTAAGAAAGTTGCTAAGGAGAAATAATGTTCTCCTTCAGGAGGAAGGACATTCACCAGTGAATCTGTATTAAATCGTTAGTGCCTCCTGGAATTGGAGAATCCAAGGACTTAACTCAGTTGCAGGAGATGGAAAGAACAGATTTTGACAGGCTGGCTAACTTAAGCAAGACTTGTTACACTAGAGAGCACATACTGAGAGATCTTTGTGTCTTTCCAAGCTATAAATCATTGGGAGAAGTGTACCTATTCCAGTTAGCAAGCTAAACCAGGGTGCCAGCAAGAGTGTCAGGTGCTGAATATTATTTTAATTTCACAGGTGGAAAGGCAGTGATTTAAGTTCAGCATAAACTTCAGGATTTTGTCATCTTGAAGAAAAGATGTGTGATGACTGCCTTCAAGCAGCATTGTAAAAACAAAGTATACTAGTGCAGAGAGAATTTTCTACAAACTTTTTTTTAAAGTAGGTGATCATTGTGTGGGATTTTGGGTTTTCTTTGAAAGAGGAAAATAAATTAAAGTCTATGTGTGTTTGTGTGTGTATGTGTGTGTGTGTGTATGTGTGTGTGTATGTATGCAAGGGCAGATTCAAACAATGTTGTCCTACATAGAAGATACTGTGTAATTTCCGGAAGATAAAGGGGTATTTATCAGGCTATAAGTACCACCAGATAGACTTCAATCTGTTTTTAACTGTTTTTAAAACACACATGCAATTGCAGTTTTATCAACTTGTTTTAAGAAAAAAAAGAAAACATTGCAGGCTAAATTTTGATAATTGCTTTGATCCCTTCTAGTCGCCCACTTGTTCAGTTGTGGTGTTCATGATAGCAGTTCCCAAGCAGATGGTTTTAAGCTAACTTGCTTTGTTTTGCGGTTTTCCTGTTTTAAATACACAAGATAGCCTTCTTCCTCCTCTTTCTTTTAATTAGTAGGATTTTCTGGTATCTTCATGGCTCCCTTGGGTTTCTTTTGGCCTGCTTGCAGGATTGAGAGATTTCTGGAAGTTTAAAAAAGTAGTAGCAACAGCCATCTGCTGTATTTTAACCCTCACTTTCTCCTCTTCTAATTTTGTCGAAGGGGAATAGATCAGGACAGATGTGAATCATCTGGTTTCTGGAAACCGTCTTTAACTGGAGACCACAACATCATTTGCGGGAGGTGATCTTGTGAGTAAAATTGGAAATTTTGGAGGGTCATCTTGCTTCTGTATATTGCTGATAAGGCCTCCCACCCTTCAGGCTGTTGAGAGGTTTTTGGTAGTTTACTTAGGAATAGGTGAATTTCTGGCATTTCCTGTTTTTTTTTTTTTTTTAAAGCAGGAGGCTTTTTTTCCACAGGAAAGAAATGCCATTTCCCCCTCCTATGATGAAGTTTGTAGACAGTAATTCTGGAGTTTTAAATGGAATTATTTGAAGGAATGGCAGGAAGAAAGCTTCGTAAAATGGAGGGTTAAAAGAACAATATATGTAGTATCTAGCCCAGGGGTGTCAAACTCAAGGCCCAGGGCCCGAATCTGGCCCGTAGGGTGCTGAGATCGGATTTGCGGGGCCGCCCTGGAAACAGTGAAGGACCGATCCATGGTGCCTCTGCCAACAAAAACAGAGCTCACAAGGGCCTCGTGGCCTTCCTGAGCTCTGTTTTTCCTGGCAGAGGGTTACAGGAGGCCGTTGCAACTGAAAACGGAGTTTGGGAGCCCTTTTTTGCTGGCAGAGCACTCAGGCTGTCACGGGTGCCCCCCTTGACATGAGTGACATCATGCTGGCCCCACCCACCCTGTCCCTGCCCACCCCAGCCCCCGAGATCAAACACAACCCTAATGCGGCCCTCAGTGAAATTGAATTTGAAATTGAGTCTAGCCCAATGCTTTTTAATTCCTGAAATTCCTTTATAGGACAGTTCTTTTAATTGCAATAAAAAATGGTAGAACAGTCTTTTTTTTAATTCATTATTGTTAAAAATTTTGGACAACTACTCCCAGGATTCCCTGCCAGTGGAATGGTACATCTGATAGGCACCAAGGATAATATCTATAGATGCACTAGGACTCACTGGCATGAAGTTGCCTACCTCTGCCTTACAGCTCACACAACATCTAAGAAAGTTACCTATCAGAGTCTGTGGGTGTATATATATGTGTGTAGGTCCACACACATGTAAAAGGACATGACAGGTGAGGTAGTGTCTTTAAGTGAAGCAACTAGATTAGGGGTGGCAAACTCACATTGTCACGGTGGCGTCTCATGACGTATTAGGACTTTCTCCCCCTTTGCTAAACCGGGGGTGGACGTGGCCGGCATGTGACGCATCCGGTTCATGGGCTGGGAGCCTTGAACAATTCAATAGGAGCTGTGGTTTCGCAGTGGTTAAAATGCAGTATTGCAGGCTAACTCATTGCTCACTGTCAGGAGTTTGATCCTGACCCACTCCAGGGTGACTCAGCCTTCCATCCTTCCAAGATTGGTAAAATGAGGACCCCAGATTGTGGGGGGCAATAGGCCGACTCTGTAAACTGCTTAGAGAGGGCTGTAAAGTGCCATGAAGCGGTATATAACAGAGATCCCCAACCTTTGAGGCACCAGGGACTGGTTCCATGGAGAGAGGTTTATCAGTGGGATTCTGCTGCCTGCATCCCATGGATGGGCCTTCGCTTGTTTGTGTGAGCTGGTTCCTGGCATGCCACGGCCCATTGCTAGTCCATGGACCGGGAGTTGAGGACCCCTGGTATATCAGTCTAAGTGCTATTGCTATATTGAGGTGGAAAATTGTGCAAAGTTTTGAAGATTAAAAGGCCTGTTGAGGCTATGTTGCGTATTGGTAATGAAGCACCACATCTCCCAAAGCTTGTGTATACCTGCCTGGTTTTAAATACTGAGGACAAATCTCTGTGGAGCAAATCACCTGTATGGCAACATCTTTCCTTCCACCTGGGAGTCACATTCTGTCCTCTGAACTTTAAGAGAGCTTTGGAACGGAATTAATTTAGATCTCAACCATCTGTCCTGTTCAGTTTGCATGTCTGGATATTGATTAGCCCTTTGAGTTGAGAGAATGCTTTCAGATAGTCTTCCTGTCCCCTCCAGGAGGGTGTCGACTCCAATTTCCATGATTCCCAGCAGGAATAAGTTCTACTGAATTGTTGTTAAGGTTCACAAAATGGGTAAAGGGGTTTGCAAACTTTCTAAAGGCTATTGGAAAGTAGTTCTGCATCATAAACAAATCATTCATAAACTAGTTTTGATCATTTATTTTTTTAGTGTGCTTCATTTTCCCAATGTTTAAAAAATAATTAAAAGGTAAAGACTCAGATTAGATGGGTTTGGGGGTGATGGAATAGATGTATAATATGGTGACCAACATACTAAAAAGTTTAAAAATGACTCGAAGAACACCATAGAAAACAGTTCCATAATGTTGCCAAGAAAAAAATATGTGGAAAATGGGCCTAGGTCACTTTTTTTTCATGGATGTTATAACTTTGAATGGTCACTAAATGAACTGCTATAAGTCAAGGACTGTCTGTAACTTCAAACATTTAGGTATATAAGCTATAGTTTATGGCACAACATTATCTGAGAAAATGTATTTAAGCCAAATTGTAGCTTAAGGCCCTGTCACACTGCCCAACGGATGCAAAACGGACACAACGGATGAGCAAAATGTTCCATCCGTTGTTATCCGCTCTCAAAAGGGGCAAAAATTTTCATGACAGGAGCGGATAACACGGACGCGGGGAGGACGCAGAGTGGATGGAAAGCGGAAGCAGAACGGAAGTCCAGCAGATGGGAGCGGATGGCACATCCGCTAGGCTTCCGGGGGGCCGCAGCAAAGCAGACACGGAACGGATGAAGCGGATGCACAGCGGATGCACAGCGGAAGCCTAACGGATGCCTGGCGTTGATTGCACATGCGGGGGGATGCATTGCGTAAGCCACGCGGATATAAAGGGAAGCAGCTTGCACGTGGCCAGCATTTGGAGGAAAGACCTGCTGCAGGATACATCGAGTCCTTGCCTGCCCTGCCTGCATGCCTGCCTGCAAGCCTTGCTGCCAGCCTTCCTGCCAGCCTGCCTCCAAGCCTCCTGGCCAGCCTCCCTGCCAGCCTTGCTCTCTGCCTGCCTGCCAGCCTTGCTGCCAGCCTGCCTTCCAGCCTCCCTGCCAGCCAGTCTGCCTGCCAGCCTTGGTGCCTGCCTGCCTTCCTGCCAGGCTTCCTGCCAGGCTTGGTGCCTGCCAGCCTCCCTGCCAGCCAGCAACCCCACAACCATGGGGAAGAAGCGAAGGTCTCAGCAACCTGCCGCCATCCCTGCCAAGAGGGACAGGGCCACCCTCCCGCCCCCTGTCCCTGACTCGGCTTCTGCTGCTCGGGCTCGCTCTTCTGGTGCTGGAGCTACTGCTGAAGCTGCTCCTGGCGGTGGTGCTTCTGCTGCTGCGTACTCTGCTGAAGCTGCTCCTGGTCCTGCTCATCCTGCTCGTCCTGCTCGTGCTCCTGGTCTTGCTCGTGCTCCTGGTCTTGCTCGTCCTGCTTGTGCTCCTGCTGCTGGTGCTCCTGGTGCTTACTCTGCTGCTGATGATCCTGGTCCTGCTGATCCTGCTGCTGCTGCTGATGATGATCCTGCTGTTGCTGCTGATGATGATTATGATCCTGCTGGTGATGATGATGATGATGATGATGATGATGATGATCCTGCTGGTGCTGCTGCTGCTGGTGGTGTGGAGGACCAGCCCCTACCACCTGGGAGCCCCTCTGATGAGGGCCCATCTGGTCCTGCCAAAGGGAGGAAGAGGCATATGCGGGGACAGGAGAGGAGGCAATACTTCATCGAGGAGGAACACGAGGATGAGGTGCTGGAGTGGCTGAGAGAGAACGACTATCTGTGGTGGAAGGGACACCGGCTGTACAGGGACACCAAAAGGAAGCAGGCTGCTTGGAGAGAGAGGGCGGAGAGTATGGGTTACACTTCGGAGGTGTTCCTCGGCTGGTGGAAGCACATGCACACCTGGTAGAGGAAGCTGCACCTGAAGAAATCTGGCCAGGCCACGGTTAAGCTGACGGACAGAGAGACCTACGTCATGGCCAGGTGCAGCTTCCTGGAGGGTGAGATCCGCCACCGAGGAGCACCAGGAGCCCCTCTGTCTACCCTCTCTCTCAGGCAGCCTGCTGAGAGCCAGTCCTCTTCTGGCCGAGAATCAGTCCCTGTCTCCAGGCAGGTTTCTGTGGAGCGTGCCACGGCGGAGAACCCGCGGACAGGTGTTGTAACCGTGGTGGAGCGCGTGGAGGACTCCCTGGTGCGGTGGGAGAAAGGAGACATTGAGTCCACCACAGTCGTAGCCGCATCCACACACCCCAACTCCGCCTCCATAGAAAGGCAGAGAGCCAGACAGCAGGAGGGGCAGAGCCACCCTGTCCTGCTGGAGATCAGGGACACCATCCGCACCAGTATAGATCTCCTCTCTCAGCTGGTCAGAACCGACTCCTCATCCTCCAACCGCAAGCCCTTCCTCACCTATGTCAACCAGACCCTCAAGAACATGGAGGAACCCTAGTACCAGGTGGTGAAGGACCGGATCACCGAGCTGCTTCACAACCCTCCAGATCCAGAGGAACCTGCTCCCACCCAGTCCAGGTCTGCTCCTCCACCCCAGGTGATGTCCCTCCCATTCCAAGGCTTTCCACAGCCCCTCACCTACCAGGGCTACGGCTACCAGGAGGTCCAGCAGCACAGGCAGCAGCCCTTCCCAGTCCAGGCACAGAGTCATTGGACGACACCGTTGCCACCGGTTCCACTGATGCCACCGATGCCACCCACGACAATGATGCCACCGACGACAGCGATTCCACCCACGCCAGTCCTCACCCAGCTGCAGACCAGACAGCCCCACTACACTACTCCTTCCTCCACCCCACAGCCAAGCCCGGCCTCAGTACATCTCTCATCAGTACTGGGGCTGACACCCCATGGCATAGAGGAAGGACCTCTCAGCATCGCGGGTCTGAGCCAGCTGTCTGAGAGCTTCCTCAACACACCGTCCCCTGTTGTCCTCTCGGGGCCAGGCACCCCAATGACGATACAGACCAGCACTCCAGCACCACCCACCTCCACAGCACCTGGACCCTTCACCCCTGAGACTGGGCGAGTGACCAATAAGAGTGCCAGAGACTGGGTAGATGGCTACCTGTGGACTTTATTTGGACAGTTGACTTGGGTCATTTTTTTTTTACAGCTTGTTGTTCAATAAAGTTTATCTTTGATTCACACACTTGCTTCATTTCTTTTTTTGTAATAAAGTCTTGGTGGAAACTTTTAGAATTGGTTTAAGCCTTTGTATGCTTGTGGGATGGGTTAAGATAGCAGTGGGGTGGGCAGGGATACCTTTGGGATGGGTTAAGATAGCTGTGGGATAGATAAACCTCCAGTGCAAGCATAGTGGGACTGTATGGTCCACCCTCCCAGGTGCCACACCTTTGGCCCTTCATTAGTAAGCATTGATCCACACATTTGAACATAAACACAACTCTTTATTAAATGCCCTGTTCATTGTAGGCCCACCCAACATACATGGCCCAATCTCATCAGTGTGATGAGACAGGCTGAAGGAAGCACCCATTAATCATCTATCATCTTGTCTTGCCACTCCACTGCTCCAGCTGGGGAGTTGCACCAGTGTCTCAGGTCGATGTACATGAACTTGTAGTCAGCATCGACCATGGCAAAGAGGACGATGCTGAAGAAGCCCTTGTAGTTGAAATAAGTGGAGCCCGACTTGGGTGGTGCTTTGCAGGCCACGTGCTTGCCATCGATGGCTCCAACGGTGTGTGGGAAGTTCCACCTCTGATACCACTGCTCTGCAACTTTCTTCCATCCTTCTTCAGCGGAGGGGCACTGGAGGAGCTCCTGCAGGTATTCTTCGATGATGGCCTGCACCACTTCTCTGACCACAATGCTGATGGTGTTGTGTGGCACCCTCCAGCCATACTGCATGCTCCTGTAGGTGGTCCCTGAGGCCAGGTGGTGCAAAGTGAGTGCCACCTTGAGCCCAGGTTCCAGGCTGGGCCGGAAGTTGGTGTTTGCCTTGGTCAACCTGGGTGTCAGGCGCTGCACAACTTCGTCAAACATGGCTGGAGGCATCCTCATGAAGTTCTGGAACGCCCGAGTGTCTTCGCTCCTGAGCTCCACCATCAGCTTGTTGTACAGTCCGTACTCTGCTCTTCTGGCGATCCATCTTCGGACCCAGACGCTTCTTGGCTGTCTCTTTTTCTTCCCGTAGTAGAGTTCACAGAGCCTGTAGATGGCTTTGCACTGTTGCAGAAGGATGGTGGCTGCCAAAAGGACTGTGTTACGATCCACGGTGGACATGACTGGATGCTATGGAAGAGCAAGAGTCAGATGAAGGCTGCAGAGGTCTGCACAGCTAGGCTGCTGGTCTGAAAGTGAGATGCAGGTGAGTTGCTCCCCCTTTTTATAGGCAGTATAGGTGTCCCTTTGCATCCTCTAGGCATCCTCTAGGTATCCTCTAGGCATCCTTAATATTCAAGATAGGTCCCCTCTGCGAACGTTTTTTCCGTTTTAAACGCTTTGTTTCCATGCTGCATCTGTTCTGCATCTGTTCTGCGTCCGTTCCGCGTCGTTCCACTTCCTCCCTGCGTCCGAGCGGATGCGAGTTGCGTGGATGCGCAGCGGATGCTTAGTGGATATAGCGGATGCGTAACGGATGCAGAACGGATGCGTAGCGGATGCAGAACGGACGAATTGGATACATTTTCTGCACAAATGCTTTGAGCAGCTCAAAACTTTCTGAGCGGATGAAACATCAATAAACGGATGCTGGACGGATGGAGAGGAAGCAAAACGGAGGCAGTGAGTACATCGCGTTTCCCAACGGATGGCAAGCTTTTTTGTCCGTTTTACATTCTCTTTGCATCCGTTGGTGCAGTGTGACAGGGGCTAAAAGCGAGATATGTCACTCTGGCTGCTGTTTAGAAGAGATGTAGAGTGAATTATGCTTTTGGCTTTTTTTATAAATGCATTGTTGTAATGGTATGTTGTGTGTATTGTGTAAGGTCTGCTAATATAATAGCTCTTTAGAATATTGATGGCTACATTAGATAAAGTACCCTGGTCACTTTCAGCCTTCAGGAGGCAATGGATTTTGCGAAAACCAGCTTCTTTCCCCTTTGACAAACAAAATGTTAATGTTTAACTTGCCCATGAAGACCACAGTCCATTCTTGGAATTGTAAATTATTTCTGGCCAGAATTGTTGTTCCTGGTTTTCTATACACAGAGAAAGAAAGAAAAAAAAGCTCTCTTATGATGCAAAAGGTCTGTAAATGAGCTGTATATAAAATTTCCAACTTGGAGGATGTCCAGAAGGGTCATTTTACCTAACCTCAAGCTCAAAGGAACATTTTGTACATTGCCATTCCTGTACTCTGCATCTACTGACATTTTCTACAAATCAACTCCCACAGCCTGGCTTTCTCACCGAAGCCCAAAACACAATTAATTATATTTTATGAGATTAAGCTCTTTAAGTCCAGAATGAAAATTTCAAGATCTGGAAACAAATGCATTCCTGTGCGTCAACAGTGGGACGTGACATTTTTTTTTCAGAAGTTTATTCCAGTTAAGTGTCTCCCAAGTTCTGTAGTGTTTGGATAACTTGGGTTTCCTGACTTTTTTATTGCATTGCTTGTGTATTTGTGTGTGTGTGTGTTTGTGTGTGTGTGTGTGCGCTCATGTATGCTCACATGTGTATTTATTGTGGGCTGCCCTTAATTTATTCAGCCTTTGCTGCCTACTGCTTGAACTCTGTGCAGCTGACAATCGTGCAAGCGCTGTACAGGTAATCCTCGACTTACAACCACAATTGAGCCCAATATTTCTATTGCTAAGGGAAGGCAGTTGTTAAATGAGCCATGGGCCATTTTATGACATTTTTGTCATGGTTATTAAGCAAACCACTGCATGGTCATTAAGCTTCCCACATTGACTTTGCTTGTCACAAGCTCCCTAGGAAAGTTGCAAGAGATATTCTCAGGATCCCAAAAGGCTGCAGCCATGTTAAATATATGCTGGTTGCCAAGCCCTCAAAGTTTGATCACATGACTGTCGGGATGCTACAGTTGTCCTAAGTGTAAGAGCCTGGTCTTAAGCCCCTTTTTTCAGTGCTGTTGTAACTTTAAACAGTCATTAAACGAGTGGTTGAAAGTCGAAAGTCTTAGGGATTCTCTGTCAAAAAAAAAAAAGCCTCCTGAAAAAAGCACCTTTGGGTTGAAAGTCGAGGCCTTTAATTTGCTATCGTCAAATTAAAACAGAAAGGCATCTCGGGAAACCTTGGTATTTGATGTCACTGAAGTTCTGCTCAGAGATGGCCCTGCTTCAGGACTGCCTTGCTGAATATTATCAGAGTGGTGTGAGATCAGAATGGCCCCATCCTGATAACATTCAAGAAGGTGGTAGAAACTTCCAGAGTGAGAGTGCTGCTGTCAAGAAGCTCAGCCTCTGCTCCTGCCAGTCTCCATCTTGACTGTACGAAGTGAGCAGATTTCACCTACAGTGCCAGAGCTAACAGGAACAATGACCAACATCACAAATCAGGCCCAGAAATAGTTTCTTTATTAAACTAGTCCCAACCTGCGCTATCTATAGCTTAAGGGAGGGGTGTCAAACTTGATTTTATCAAGGGCTGCATCAGCGTGGTATTTGACCTCATGGGGCTGGGGTGGGCGTGATCAGCTTGACATCATTCGTATTGGAGGCATATGTGGTGGACTGAGCGCTCTGCCAGCAAAAATGGGCTCCCAAGCTCCATTTTCGGCCACAACGGTCTCCTTCAGCCCTCTGCCAGTGAAAACAGAGCTTGGGGCAACCGTGCTCTGCCCCATTGGGCTCCATTTTCAGCTGTAATGGCCTCCTAGGCCATCTCCCCAGGCTCCATTTTTGCTGGCAGAGGCACTGTGGGCTGGTCCTTCACTGTTTCCAGGGATCTAACCAACCCGCAGGCCAGATCTGGCTCGTGGGCCTTGAGTTTGACACCTTTGGCTTAAGGGTTCACATTCAAGGGCAACCCCTTTTGAGTGAACTGCAGTAGTCTATGAGATAATCTATAATTCAAGTACACTGCTATTTATGGACTATTTGAACTTTGGCACCAGGGAGCTTATTTTTATTACAGTATAGATAGGCATAAAATGTGAAGGTATTTATGTGGGGAATCAATTGAGAAGCAACAGCATTACAAGTAGTTCTTAAGTTATGGCCATTTGTTCAGCGACTGTTTGAATTTACTTCCAATCCTCAAAGTTCCACCTACTCCAGCTTCCTGATGAGCACATCAATAAAAAAACCGACAACTACTGTACTTGCAATGTCCCACAGTCCTGTGATCAGCAGTCAGGAGCCCCGGTGGCACAGTAGTTAAAGTGCAGCATTGCAGGCTAATTCTGCCCACACCGTCAGTGCAATCCTGACGTAGCTCAAGGTTGACTCCTTCACTGCTCGGTAAAAAGAGGACCCCGATTGTTGGGGGCAATATGCTGGCATTTTAAACCTCCCCAAGAGTGGTGTAAAGCACTTTGGGGCAGTATATAAGTCTTAAGTGCTATTGCTATTATTTCTATTTGTTCCCTACTTTCGACACCCTATGCCAGGGGTGTCAAACTCACTGTAACATGTTGTCATGTGACATATCACAACTTTCCCCCCATTCGCTAAACCAGGGGTGAGCGTGGTCAGCACATGATGCATCCAGGCCATGAGTTTGACACCCTTTCCCTACGCTGTCTTCCCATGGCCTCAATTATTTATTTATTTTAAAACCAACACCCCTTTTCCAAGGCCTACGACTTACCACATTTCATTTTTGGGCAGTTCAAAGTTACAACGGCACTGAAAAACGTGACTTATGACCATTTTTCACAAAATGGTTTTTTTCACACGTTGTAGCATCCCTATGGTCACATGATCAAAATCTGGATGTTTGGCCAATGGTTCATATTTATGAGGATTGCAGTGTCCCAGGATCATATGATCAGCTTTTGCGACCTTCTGACAAACAAAATCAATGGGGAATCCAGATTTTTTTAAACAACTGTGTGACTAACTTAACGAATGCAATGATTCACTTAATAACTGTGGATAGAAAGGTCATGAAACAGGGCAAAACACACATAACAAATGTTTCACTTGGCAACATTATGAGCTCAATTCTGGTCGTAATTCGAGGAGTACCTGTAGTTATTTAAAACCAGTGTCCTCTTTTTATGGTTTTTTATTTATTTCAAAACATTTATATAACCTGTATTATATACATACATGGAGTCTGTGCTCTCAACACCCTTTGTCTCCTACCTACCTCCTATGCCACGCCTCCCAAGATCTCCCCCCATAAAAGTATTCTTCCCTCTTCCCGCTTAATGACCCACACATCCTGGGTTAGGACAATAACAGGGTCTGTCTGGATTGCCATTGTTAAGCGAAGCAGTCCCTATTGCGGATCATAATTCAAGGACAATATGAAATAATGAAAGATTACAAACTATTATAAATGTGTATTATTATTAGAAATATATAAGCTGGATAAATGTAATAATCATGAATAATAATATCATTTTTATTTATACCAAAATGTATGGCACCCAGGTGTCACACTATTCATGCATTGATATGTATATGTAATATTAAAAAAAAAAAACTTGACAAAAATAATAATCATTCAAGGATTCCCTGTACAGTAAGCAACACTGTGTTCTGTGGCTTTTTCCTTAACTTTTTTTCCCCAGGATAATTTTGTCTTGAATCATGGCTCAGCCCAGTACACTTCTTCTTAATTTGAGGAAAGCTTCTCTGTAGGGTAATTTTTCTTTTTTATCATCAAGTTGTACCCTGTACAATTCATTAAATATTGTGATTCTAGGATTCCTGCTTATAATTGCAACTGATAGTTGCTTCTATTGTTGCCAAACAACAGCTGTGTTCCTCTCTTGTTCCCAACTCTTCATTAATAAGAGAGTGATTAATACAGTGGCAACGGATGTGGCACTTCTGATTGTATTTTGACCTGCTTTGGAAACCACTGAACCAAGATAACTGGATATATATTGGCAGTTGGAGTAACTCATCAGCTGTGAATCTTGAGAAACAGCATTCAGCTGATGCCTCAGCTTAAGTGATGCTTGTTAAGATATTTTATTTTTGAAATGCCAAGACAACCCAGGACAGACTGGGATAAACCTGTTCTTCTAAAGCATGGAGTTAATGTTCAGGTTTCCTGTTTATTATCTCAGTATTTAATCCTTTGTATTACAGCTGCCTATTCAACCTGAAGAGGGACTCACAATGCTCATCATCCACAATAATCACATATTTGCAAAACTCCCAATTCAGCTCAGATAGTACCATGCTGAGGAAGATGGTACAGGTGCTCTTTGACTTATGACCACAATTGAGCCCAAAATTTCTTTTGTTAAATGAGACATTTGTTAAGTGGGTTTTGTCCTATTTTACGACTTTCCATGCCACAGTTGTTAAGTGAATCACTGCAGTTGATAAATTAGTAGCCTGGTTGTTAAGTAAATCTGGTTTCCCCATTGACTTCACTTGTGAGACGGTCACAAAAGGGGATCACATGATTCTGAGATACAGCAATGATCATAAGTGTGAACCAATTGCCTAGCAGCTGAATTTTAATCACATGATCATGAGGATGCCGTAAAGGTCATAACTATGAAAAACAGTCGTAAGTCACATTTTTCAGTGCCATTGTAACTTTGAGCGGTCACTAAACTGACCTGTTGTAAGTTGAGGACTGCCTATATTAGGGTATTTCAGCTATTTGTATTTCAATGGCTTTGCCTACAGTCTGATTAGAAGAAAACAGTATTTACTCTTAAATAAAAAGTAGTGCTTATTTCTGTTTATTATTGCCCCAAATGGCCATCAATTTCTATAGCACCCTGGTTTTTTTGTTTGTTTTCTTATATATAGGTCTTGCTTTTCACTTTGATGATTTCAGACTGAGTGATAGTCTGAAAAGAACAAAATGACTAATAACATATGCTTAAATTTGTCACTTAATTTGCTCACCGTGATAAAGACAAGCAAGAAAGTTGTATTATGGATTTGGAATGTACATCTTTTAATTCCTTTGGTGTCATTGCAATTAGTCCAGATGTCCATACTGTATTGGCTCAAGGATTTGTATGCTTATTGAGAGTCATGCTTCTCAAATAGAGAGAGACAGGAGCCAGAATAGGATTGGAAAGGTATCGGTGTTTATACCAACTTGTATACAAGTAAATCTGGACTTATCTTAGAGCCTATGGAGATTCTCAGTCATCCAGCTCATGATTGCCCCAAAGGTGCTTTTTCAAGAGGTAACTGGATTTTCTGATTTTTCGTTGAAGAAGTTTGCTTCTCATGCAAGAAGCTTCTTCAGCTCTGACTGGATGGTGGGGAATGGAAGGATTTATATTACTTGCAGAGAGCTGGTCATTTGCATCCTTTTAGCGGGTACTTATGGAATAGACATGATTTATCTCCAGTCTATAACACAGTCCTTTCAACAGTTCCAAGAAGGCTCCACACCTACTTGCACTACTCAGGTGACCATGATGACCCAGATAAACCTTTAGGTGGCCTCAGTGACTCTCTAAAAGGATGAAAATGACCAGCTGTCTGCAAGGACTATAAATCCTTCCATTCCACACCATCCAGTCAGAGCTGAAGAAGCTTCTTGGATGAGAAGTGAAATGTGAAATGAAAGAAAAACCAGAAAGTCCAGTTGCCTCTTGAAAAAGCACCTTTGAGATTTATCTTAGAACTTTCCATATTAGATATATATAGGATGTGTATAAGCCACTGTTTTCCAATCAGAAGGCAGAAATCATGATTTCAGCTGAGTTTCTGGGTCCATTTTGGAGAAATTGATGCATGTTTCTTTGTATCGATGAGATATATTATTTTGGAATTGAGTGTTGCATAAATAAATGTATGAGCCCAAATGGGGTATGGAGGGAATAACAGAGATTGTAACCCATTGTGTTTAGAAGATGCCTTATTTGGAATCCTAGCATAATCATTTGAAAAATGTTTCTCTGATTCAGGAAATTACATCACTTTCTGTTACAGTATTGGGTGGTGACTAATTGTTGTAGCCAGATGCTTGGTAGAGGTTGTTTACATAACATCTGCATCTCTTAGGGCTGTAGGAATACTCTGACGATAGGGCTTTAGGAAAGCACGCAAGCAAATGTATGAAGTTCCTCTCTTTGAATCATTAAAGCAGCTGCATCTTTTTTCGTGGCTTGTGCTATTGCTTCAGAAGCTGCTCTTACAGCTTCCTATTTCTCTGCACACAGAACCACATTGTTTCACATTTTGTTTGAAGGAGTATAAGAAACTACCAACTAGCAATTTACTAAGAAAATCACTTGCTGGTCCATTGCTGCCTGGGGAATTCTGGGAGTTGAAGTCCACACATCTACAGAGGAATTATTAAGTCTGTCATCTGCACCTCTGTGGTTTGGTTCTGCAATCCAACAGGACAGAAACAGACTTCAGAGGATAATTAGGACTACAGAAAAAACAATTACTACCAAACTCCCTTTCATCGAGGACCTGTATGCTGCATGAGTCAAAAAGAGGCTGTGAAAATATTTACAGACCTCTCACATCCCGGACATAAACTGCTTCAACTCCTTCCCTCAAAACGACACTACAGAGCACTGCACACCAGAACAACTAGACACAAGGACAGTTTTTTCCCCGAAAGCCATCACTCTGCTAAACAAATAATTCCCTCAACACTGTTCAACTATTTACAAAGTCTGCACTACTATTACAATTAATCTTCTTATCACTCCTTATCACCCATCCCCTCCCACTTGTGACTGTATGATTATAACTTTGTCGCTTGTATCCTTATATGGACTGTTTCCTAGTATGGTTTGATTGCTTATTGTACCCTATTATATTGTTGAATGTTGTACCTTATGATTCTTGACTCTTGACGAATGCATCTTTTATGTATACTGAGAGTATTTGCACAAGACAAATTCCTTGTGTGCCCAATCACTCTTGGACAATAAAGAATTCTAATCTAATCTAAAAAGCACTGCCAGAAAATATGCCTCATGCTAAACTGAAATATGGTTTGTCTAATTTTGGCTAAATGTGCTCTATGACAGAGATCCCCAACCTCTGTGAGCTGTTTGCAACCGGGCCACGAAAATAGCAGGTGAATGCAAAAGCTCACATGCCCGCCTATGCAAGCAGCAGGTGAATGCATGCTCCATTTGTGACAATGGCAGGTGCACGTGCATACTGCTTACATAATTGGAGCTGCACACATGCACACTTGCTGGCTATGCGCATGCAGAACTGTCCCCTCTCCTGCCCCCCCCCCCCCGCCAATCTGCAAAGCTGAAAAGTTTGGGGATCTCTGCTCTACAAAACCAGCCAAGGTGACTTGTAAACCTTGATTTATGATTTAGTGTGCTATTTGGCTCTTATTTATAAACTATGATTTAAAAAGACATAGCAACAGAATTCAAACAGAGACCGAAGCAGATGTCCTTGTATTAAAGATCCGTGTTATAATTTTTATCAAATAAGAAATCCAGCTTTAAAGTAAGATATCCAAACTCAACAAAAGAGGCAGTGATTAAGGATAAAACTAGACACCTTCAAAATGTCCTGAGTTCCAAAGATTTTGGACTTGAAGCACCCTGTGAAGAAGGATTGTCCAATCTTGACCATTTACTGGTTAGTCCATGAGTGCCCCATGCTTAAATCAGTTCTGTTTTGAGAGGCCTATTTTTCCTGATTTTTCCTGATTTTAGAACACCTTTTTTAATGCTATTAAGACATCATTAGAACATTTCTAGCAAGATGAGAATAACTGAATGTGAAATTTGTCCAAGTTTGTCAAGCTTGAATACAGGTGATCCTGAATTTACGACAGTTGAGCCCAAAATTTATGTTTGTTAATTGAGACATTTGTTAAGTGAATTTTGCCCTATTTCATGACTTTCCCATCCACAGTTATTAAGTGAATCATTGCCGTTGTTAACTTGGTAACACAGTTACAATGAATCTGGCTTCCCCTTTGACTTTACTTGTCAAAAGGTCACAAAAACCTATTCATGTGATTCCAGGACACTGCAACTGTCATAAATAAGAACCAGTTGCCAAGCATCCAAATTTTGATCACACGACTACAGGGATGCTACAACGGCCATTAAGTATGCACAGGAGGCAGCGAGCTCCCAGCAGGCAAGGCTAAGGTGGTAGGATCTAAGGCTGAACACGTTCTGGCCCAGATGGCAGCCATCAAGTTATAGATTAGCACCTGGCTGGCCTGGGCCAGGGCTGAGACGCCAGTTCTTCGCGGTTTCCCCACGGGCCCGATCTAGCCACATCACGGGCCGGATCCAGCCCACTAATTATCCTCTAAAGTCTGTGCCTTTCTTGCTGGGTTGCAGAGCCAAACCAGAGAGTTGTAGAGGTGCAGATGACAAACTCAATCATTCCTCTGTAGAACTGGATCAGCAGCTCCTTGGGCAGTTTGAGCTTTCTGAGTTTGTGCAGAAAGAACATACTTTGTTGTGCTTTTTTGATGATGTTTTTGATGTTAGGTGTCCATTTTAGGTCTTGAGATATGATAGAACCTACACATTTGAAGGTCTCTACTGTTGATACTTTGTTGTCTTGGAAGAAAAAGCACCTGAAAACTTGAGTGAACTCCTTCGACAAGTAAGGTTAGATATGTAATTTTGTGGTGTTGGGTTCATACATCATATAATGCATGGCTTTGGCTTAGTATGTTTTGTTATAATAGACATTGTGGTTTATAAATCAGGGTTTGTGGCTTAATACAGTGTATGAATTCAGTTTTGATTCATGGTTCACATTTTGTGAAACAAATAGAGGCTTATTATACTGAGTCCACTCATTCACTATGTGTGCTGGCCATAATTGGACCGATCAAGTTTTTGTTCATTTTCATTTATCACTTTTATTCATTTCTAATACTGCTAAGTTTGTACCAAGACAAGGAGGACATTAAATTTCTTTTAGAGCACAACATTGTTGCCTTTTAACATTCCTTTCATCTTTTGTGATCCCCGAATGCAAAATTCAGATCACTAAGCAATAATTGTGGGCTTAAAAATAACATCAATATGCTAATGAGGTTTTCTTATTATGGCAGGAAAGGTTTAATTAGCAACTTTTCCGCTTTTAGAAACTGAATGTGGTAGAACAACTGGATGAGTCCAGGGAATGGTTGAGAAACTGTATGATGTTGCTGAAAATTTTTACCTCCAGTTGTTAATGACATTCATGCAGTTTTGATGACTCAGATAATGAACTTTGAAGATTGATAGGTTGACAGCATAACAGTTCTAAGATACTTCCTTTTAGCAACCATTAAAGATGAGTATAAACGGGACATCTGCTAGACTAAGCAAATAAGTGGGGGAGAGAAATAAGGGTTATATATATATTTTGTAACAAATTAAGTTCCAATTTTTTTGGAGAGAACATCTCTCAAAATACATTGGTGCTTAGTTTGCAATAAAGTGTATGTATGTACTCCATTCTTTCCCCTCCCTTGAACAAAAGTGAGATCTAATCTAATTAGATGGTCTGATACTTATCTAACCCAATAGAAGAGAGTATATGAAGCTCAGGGTTGAACTGTGTAGTCCTGGGTGCTCTCTCTGAGCTTTGTTTTCTGCTTCAGATGTTTTATTACCAGGCAGGGTAACATCACCAATTTAATAACAACTACATAACATGCAAAATGCACTGTATTTGTAGTGGCAGAACTCCAGAAGAAGGGAATAGCAATTGCACCTAGACTTATATACTGTTTTACAGCCCTTTCTAAGCAGTTTATAGAGTCAGCCTCTTGCCCCCAACAATCTGGGTCCTCATTTTACCCACCTCAGAAGGACGGAAGGCTGAATCAACCTTGAGTCTGGTGAGATTCAATCTGCCAAATTGCAGTCAGCTGGCAGTCAGCAGAAGTAGTCTGCAGTACTGCACTCTAACCACTGCGCCGCCGTGGCTCATAGACTGTATATAGAATATATTCCAACAAAATGGTTACCCACTCAACTTTATCAAAAAGTCTACTACAGTGCAAACAATACAAGCTACATAAAGGAGAACATTGGCATACATAAAAAAATCTCAGAAACCAACTAGCTATTAAAACCACATGGCATCATCATCGCATATAAACCAACTAAAGCCCTCCAAAACATCTTAAGTAAATTAAAAGACCCACAAGATCAAAGAAGAAAAAACAGGAGTCATCTACAAGATATACTATAATGACTGTAACAGCCACTATGTTAGGATAGACAGGCAAAAATCTAGCAGAACACATCCCTAAACATCAACCATCAATCAGAACATATGGAAGAAAAATTCCTTAATGTCACATAAACAGATTCCCCCCCCCCCCATAGTTTCAGTTAGGAAACTGAACATCCCAGATCAAGCTGAAGCCAAAAGATGCTGAAGAATTCCTGAAGCTTGGCATTCAGACAAATCAGTTATCAATAGACTAACACCTGGATAAGTAGGGGTTGGAACTAAACAAACAGCAGGAGTAGAAAACAATACCCTAGTTAAGGCACTACGAAGAAGGAGAAAACCACGGTCTCTTAAAGTTGGCAGGACAAGCTACAGTCACGAGCACTGTTACCTAGTCAGGTAATAAAACATCTGCAAGCAAACAACCAAATTCAAAGAGCATCAATGACTACTAACATTTTCCTTCAGTAATGAAAATGACAGGAGAGAGGGAGAACAAGGAAAGGCAAAAACTAACAGTTGTAGGAAACATTTGGAAATTGTTTTATTGTTTCCTAGAATTTGTATTACTTTTCCAGGAGCTACTACTTATGTAACCCAAGTGAATCTAAGTGAATCTGAAAATTGCAGGCAGAAAGTTAGCAGAAGCTAGAAGACATGGACAGATGTCTAAAGTTGTAGGCAGTTTATTTAAAGTGCTATGTTACAAAGATAAACACTAAAAGATGCAAAATGTATTATAGGAAATTATTGGCCTAAATCGCATTGCTTTTCTCCCTTTTGTTGAAATGTTTCAAGCAGGAGCTGAACATTCCTCTGGTGAAGGTGATCTGGTTTGATTATGTTCTCCATTGATTTGGATGAGATGACACTCACATGTCGTTAATCTTCTTTGCTGTCAGGCTGCATGTGAATATTCTATGACTCAGCAGATTTTCAAATGTCTGGTGACCTCATGTAATTCTTCATGATGGCACAGGGATCATTTTGTCTAAAAATAGCTAAAATCTTAAGTTTAATAAATGTATAAATATAATATTTGTATTATAAAACAAAGCCAACATTTCGTGGAGATCTTGGGATTTCTGTGTTCTTCCTTGAAAATGTGGTTTCATTCAAGAATAAGAAAATCCTAAAAGAGAACACAGTCTCTCTTAAGACTTTCTTAAAATCATAAGAGAAAAATATGCACCCATACCCATACATGTATAAAGATAATCTTGAGGTACAGTACTGGTCGCTCCTGGATTATGCTTTTGCTCATTTCTACATCCTTGCTAGATGGAGAATCTCATGGGAAAGAATAGGAAATGCAACTTTAGCACCTGGAACCCTAGGTGGCAACTTTGAGCAGGTTCACATCTGTCGAGATGATGATAATGTCATAAATGCAAAACCAAAAAAGGTAAAATCTCAAGTTGAGCTTGAATAATGGGTAGGTCCTTTTTTGTGTGTGTGTGGGGGGCAACAATACTGAGGTTGGGTTTGCCTTTGTCAGGTTTCCAGTCTAGACTATCCCTGAAATTCTTAAGTAATCTTGTCATCTAAATAAATACTAACCAAGCACAAGCCTGCTTAACTTGTGAGATCAGTTGAAGTGCACTGTTTTCTTCCTGGAGAAGCATCATTAAATTAAAATGAAAAAGAACAGGATTAGATTTATCAACCATTTCTAAAGTGTATTCACATTTGTATCTGAATTGCCTCCCTTATGTCACCATGCAAAATAGCAAAAGTAAGACTGAAATAGTTTTGTTATTTCCATGCAAACTTTGCAGAATCATGTCTTCCTTGCTTGTTGACTTATTTCTCTGTCCTGAATCAACTTAGAGTGAATATTTACACAGCATGAATAAACTGAAATGTAAGCAGACATCAGTAGAAGGAATTAGGCAGAAAGAGTCATTTTTCAATATCTAAAATGCTGCCCATTCAGTACTCTGCATTTATATAAAGTTTCATAGAGACTGAATGAATGCCTTTTGAGTAAGAAACAAATGTTGATATTTAGTATACTTATATTAAAAAGCTAGAGATGGGCTACAGACAAAAGGATAAATAAATTGACAAAATGTTCTAAAAGTAGAATTGCAAAATAAGACAAATGATGCATAGACATGGACTGGAACAACTAATTTATTTATTATTCAGTTTATATACTGCCCATTTCTCTGTTTGGGGCAGTTCTAGGCAGAGTCATCACAACCTGATCTCCATTATGTGTTGGATCATAATGTTTATAATTGGATACAAAACATAGAGTTGGGAAATTGCTGTGAAGCATTTATGCATCCCACTGGGTAGACCACACCTGAAATCAACTCTATAGAAAGGCTAAAAATATTCTATTGGGTGGCTAATAAACTTCAACAACAACAACAGCAGCAATAAATACTTTATAATAATCTTGAAGATTTGATTGTGCTTTACATTCTCCTCCTTATAGTTCGGTGAATTAGGGAAGGGCCTGAATCACTTCTGAATATTATCCGGATGTTTTGGACCAGGAGTCTCCAACGTTGGCAACTTTAAGACTCGCAGACTTCAACTTCCAGAATTCCTCAGCCAGCTGGCTTTTAAAAAATGCTTTAATTCTTTTTGTGTGTGGTCTCTGTCAAGATCATCTTCCTTAGTCTCTACTTTACCTTTTTAAAAACAAATGAAGGGGGAATATTGCTGAATATCATTTAATATGTAGCTATGTACTCTTTCTTATGTCAGAGGTCCCCAATCCCTGGTCTATGGCATGCCATAGTCTATGGCATGCCATAGACCAGGCCACACAAACAAGTAAAGCCCCATCTGTGAGATGAAGATAGTATGCAAAACCACTTTCCTTCCAGTCCACAGAAAAACCTCTCTCTGTGGAACTGGACCAAAAGGTTGGGGGCCACTGCTCCACGTGACTGAGAAACTATGTTGTATCTGTTAGTGGAGTTCATAGGAATCTCTATATATAAAAGCAAAATACCACTCATGCATCATCTCAAAATCTCCAGAACCATAAAGCCTAAAAACTTGAAATTTGACACGTATGTTCCCCTTGGCTTCTAGGTGCTCACTAAGAAAGGATTTTTTGAAATGACCATGAGATCATTGGTATTTTGTATATTATTATTAACATACTCTGATGCTAAGGAGTTCTACTCCTCCTACCACCTGAAAAGAAATCTGTTTCAAATGCAAAACACAGGCAGAGAAGAGGAGTTTCAGTTTCAGTTTCATAACACCAAGCAGCTTTAGTACAAAACAGTTGAGCTAAGCCATGCCCAGGCTCCTTGCTGTCTCCTTGCTCACACGGCAAATACTGTTTCAGTTTCCATGTTTCAGTTCCCAACAGTCCTCAGCTCTCTCACTCACTGACAGGACGCTAGCCAGATGAATACCAATGGATGCTGGTAGGCAGAGGCACAATTCCTCCCCCCTCATTTTTCTCCCCTCTCATTTCCCTCCCCTCCTCATTTTCCTCCCCAAAAACTAAGCCCAATTACATAGTTTCGTAGCGAAGCACAGGTATAGAGCTAGTATTGTACTAACGCAGACCTATCCCCCCATGACAGCCCATCACGACAAAGCCATTCAGAGTTTTGTTCTGTTTTTTTCATTTCAGGCAAGCAACAACTAATATTAATGCACTGCCTTTGGCTGTCTATGTGAGCTTATGTGATTGCAAAGGGTCAATAGTGACTTGATGCTAGGGAGTCGATGCAAAAAAAAAAAAAAGACCTTTTACTACAGAGAAATGGTTTCAGAGTCCTACCCAGCTTTTCAAATAATTGGAAGCAGGAATTACAAGTACTGCTTGTGTGAACTATTGAGGGTAGGTAAATGTGAAAAGATAGTCATGTAATGATGAATGCAGTGATGTTTTCAGTTGGACCCTTGTCTAAGATTACTCTCTCTCATGTCACCAGCTTTTGAAAATTCTTTTGCTCCGTTCCAAACAGTCTGTCCTTTTCTTAATAATAGCCTCTGACTGTTCAGCCAAAAAAAATAATTACCTTCTGGTGACTCACTCAGTCAGAAAAATTGTGCATAGCAAACCTTCTGTTCAAACCCACTTGAAACCCAGATTAAGCAAGCCAGTGGTTTGGGTTCGGAAAATCCATTCAAATGTGTTTTGTTGGCTTTTGGCTTTAGCATATTTTGTGAACTTGACTACTACAGATTGTAAAATGTATGTTGTGGCTTAGAATGAATCAAGTCAATGAATCAAGTCAATGATGGTTTATTCACAATGCGGTGTGGTTAAATAGACCGAGTGTATGAACTCAGTCTAGGGTTGACTATTGGCCACCAAATTGAAATACTTAGGTCCACAAAAACCTGAAAAGTATATTCTCATTATTTCCTCCCCTTCAAATTATGCCATTACCATTTTCAAAGGCTCATAGATATAGGACTCCTGTTTAGTCCTAATTCCCTATGAATTCCTGAGATTTATGTTCCCCTTGGCTGGGAACCAAGCTCTCATCAAAGTTAGTACCAAGGAGGGAAAATGCCAATTGTGAACACATTTTGAGGTAATGATTTTGCTAGTTTCACAATTAATTGTGCTATTGAACAATTTTTGGAAATTGGTAACTGCCCTTTGTGAATTTTTTGGAAGAATGACAAGTGAACTGAGGGGCACTGATGAAAAAGTAGGTAGGGCACCCTGAGACTGGCGATGGTTTGTTTTTTTTTTCCCCTTGGGGTTGACAGAAGAATTTGGGAAGGGATTCTTGATTTCTTTTCATTTCTAAACCCTTTTAGGGTCAACAAATAGGAGCAGCTAGCTGGCGGGGCTTGATCTAGATTAGAACATGGGTGTCAAACTTGCTGTCACATGATGTTTCATGACACTTTTCCCACTCATGGAGCTGGGTTGGACGTGACCTGCGCGTGACGCATCCACCCTGTGGGCTGCCAGTTTGACACCCCTGATCTAGAAAGTGAAATGAAGTTTGCCCCATTTGATGTTCGGATCAGAGAATATCTGCAAAGTCCAGTTCTGGTAGTCGACATGAAAATTACATCATAAGGCAGTGGCCAACCAGTACAAAATTATCTTAAGGGAGCTTTACAGAAGTGTCAGTATAAGTCATCAGGAATCAAGTTCAACTTGAAAGAGATTTGCCTTTAACACTTTTGGGAGAATTATGCAAGTTTCTTACGTGTTTTTGGTTTAGAATAGTGGGAAATCACACTACTAGGAGTGCAGTGGCTCATGGGGTTTGGACACTGGGTTGGCAAACCCGTGTTTGAGACCTGTATGCTGCTTCGTGGTGAGGTGAGCTACTGTCATTCGCTGCAGCTCCTTGATGGGGACATGAAAAGGACCTCAGACATCCCCCAAGGAAAAGGTGATGCCACCGGCTAATCCTTTTAACCCAGAAGTACTTTAAATGGTGTCTCATGAACAGCATGGAGACCACACAACTGTACTAAAACGTTCAGGGACTGTAGGCAGGTTTGTGGTCCCAAACTGGCTTCTATTGTATTTATGTTGTTTCTAGGTCCTTCTCAGCTACGTAGGGAACAAAATAAGAAATCTTTCATAATTTGAAATGCAAGGAATTGACATCTTTATCCTTAGGCACAGCACCAAGGCATGAAAATCAGAGAAGCTTGTACAATATATCATGCCTGGAATATATCGGGCTTTTTGTGCATTTAAAGTTACGCAGTTCCATTGTACAGTCAGGAGCTATGAAAGGTAAAAATAGGCAAGGAGGGAGGTCTGCTACTAGGATAAAAAAGTAGAAGCCATTGTTTAGTCAGGAACCGATTATCAAAAACATGAAATTGAAGCTGATTATGAAAGTCTCTGATAATAGGAAGGAGCTGAGCCTCTTGTGCCTTGTACAGCCTTTTTTTTTCTTTAAAGGCTTTTAAATTTTAAATGAATCTACACTTCTCTGCTTTTTTATAATTTCTATTTTCAGAACTAATTATCCTCTTTAAAAGTTTGGAGAGAAACAGTGACTTGGAGAGAGAGAGAGAGAGAGAGAGAGAGAGAGAGAGAGAGAGAGAGAATGTTATGAAATGCTATCTTTTATACTATAATTAGCGAACTTGCCAGAAAGTGGATAGGCAGCATGAAATTGGAGATGCTTGAATGACATTGAGACAAAGAGTGGCCATGGATGTAGATCCTGCTTTCCAAATTAATGTATAAAATCCTGCTTTTCTTGATGTATTAAATTTCAGTTTCCATAATCCCCAGCCTGCTGAATCCCAGTTTGAGGGAGGTTGTTGCATCTCCTTACTTTTACAATACATTTATTGAAGGTAATATGACCTGGCCCGGTTATCTAAGGACATCTTGGATCCCAATCTACAGAAACTACTTTTCACTCCATGCTAAGTGGGCATCTAGGTAGTCCTTGACTTATAGCCACAATTGGAACAGGAATTTTAGTCACTAAGCAATGTGGCTGTTAAGTGAATCATCACTTAAACAATGCAGTTTTTAAGCAAGTCATTAAGTGAATCCATGTGGTCAAGTGAATCTGGGTTCCCCCGTCCACTTTCGATTGTTGGAAGCTGGGAAGATTGCAAATGTGACCCCCAATTTCTGCAACTGTCTTAACTGTGAGTTAGTTGCCAAGCACCCAAGTTACAATCACATGGCCACCAAGGTGGTGCAATGGTCGTAACGTTGAGGACATTTCATATATCACTGTTTTCAGTGCCATCATAACTTTGAATGAGGGGTGGGATTCAAATTTTTTAACAACTGGTTCTGTGGGTGTGGCCTAATTTGTGGGTGTGGCTTGGTGGCCATGTGACAAGGTGGGCATGGCTTGCTGACTGGGCGTGGCTTGGTGGTTGCATGACTGGCTGGGAAAGACTTGGATGTAAATATTGTAAATATTTATGTAAACATTGACTTTTTTTAAATTAAAAAAAGCAACTTTTACCCCAAATCAGGCAAAGCAGGCAGGCAGATTGAGTTGCTTGCAGAATCACAGATTCATTCACAGATCTATCTTTCTGCAGTCTGCTGCCTGAGTCTGCACTGAAAAATAGAAGCTTCAGTCATAAGGAAGGTTCATCTCTGCTCTCAGGCCACTTCTCTCCCCCCCCTCCCCGAATACCACCCCTAACTGGGTCTCAGGGAAGTCTCTGGGGTGAAGGCAAAGCAGCACAATAGCAATTTAGATTAGCTAGAAAACAAGAAATCCAACGATTTTGCAGCACAGCTGATAGTAGGAACAGCTGATTGTCAGGCGAAAAAAAGGAAAAATGGCAACTTACCAAAAATTAGGTGAAGGCACAACGCAGGCAAGTTGGATGGTGCAGACAATGCAGTCAAGTTGGATGGCGTGCATATGAGCTAAGGAGTGACTGGGGCGGGAGGAAAGGGGAGGGGCCAGCCAGTGGCGTGATTTGCCCATTCTTCAAACTGCGCGCAGAATTGTAACAACCGGTTCTATAGAACCAGTCCGAACCGGTAGAATCCCACCCCTGCTTTCAACCTTTGTTGAAAGAATAGTCACACATCAAGGACTCTGTGTATTCTTCAATTGTTCATTACTTTTTCTTTTCATCATATTTTGATTTAAAACCCATCTCTTTTGAGACTTTGCAGAATTACAACAGTGAGATACATTGAGTTTCAGAGACAAATTTTTGTCTCACAGTTTCTTGATTGCATCTTCGAGAGAACTGTATGTTTATTGTTGATAACTCAAATCTTATCTGCATTTTTTTTCCTAATTAATGCTGTGGTCGGAAGTGAAGACTGGGTTCATCCTATCAATACAGATGATATATATGCATATTATTCAAATTCCTTTTTTTTAAAAAAACTGGACCATGCAATCCTTTTATTTAGCATAAAAAGTTGTTATGGTCGTTGGAACAGAAGCAAGTAGGATTATCCCCTTGGTCTGCTGCAACGTTTGTCTAATTTCACATAAATTCTGAGCAAGATTTGGCAATCATTACAATAAACTGAAAATGCAGTTCAAACTGGTCAATAGTGAATGTCAGTTGATAACCTCCTTGTAGGAAGCCTTTGCTAAATGGTATTTCACAACAGAAGCCCAAAGTAGTGTTTTGAGTCCTCTTTCTTCTTTATCTGGAAAGTAAAATACTGAGCAATGTCTTGTCTGAGCATTTAAGATAGTTTGAGCAGAAATAGCTGGAAAGTGAGGGCTGAATGCTCATGCAGTGTATAACTGGCAATTTTGCATGAAACTTCTCAGAACGGTATACGAAAGGGTTCCCCAACCACCGATCTGGGGCATGCCACCACTTGGGCCAAAAACCGAAGCTCATCCACGGGATGCAGGCAGCACGTAAAACAACGCCCCCTCTGCTCCACAGAAAAATGTCTTTCCACAGGACCGGTTCCTGGTGCCCAAAAGTTTTGGGCCACTAGTATATGATATCCATTTTCCTTTTAAGTTCTCAGAACAGAAAGATAATAGATTTCACGATGTGTTGCCTTGCATGGAGTTTTACATGACTTCCATCTGACTCTTTACTGCACAGACATCTTGTTATTGATTTCTGGGTGCTTGCACATTTGATTTCCAAGACACACTTAAAATGCCTCCTGAAGCATGAGTGTGCTTGTTTGTACGTTTGTATGTGTCCTTTACTCCATTCTTCTGTGAGTAACAGCTAACGTAAGTAGAAGCTCAAAAAGAAGAGCCATTGCTAAGAATGGAATGAAGGTACTTTCTACCTCTTGCTGGAATCATCTAGAGCAGGAGTGTCAAACTCAAGGCTCGCAGGCCAGATCTGGCCTGTGGGGTGCTAAGATCCTGGAAACAGCAAAGAACCAGCCTGTGGTGCTTCTGCCAGCAAAAACAGAGCCCAGAAGAGCGGCATGAGGCCCACCCAGGCTCCGTTTTCAGCTGCAATAGCCTCCTGCAGCCTTCTGCCAGCGTGGCCTCTGGAGCCCTGTTTTCACTGGCAAAGGGCTGCAGGAGGCCGTCGTGGCCAAAAACGGGGCCCGGGGAGGCAGAGGGTTAGCAAAACAAACTAAAAACAAAGCAAAAGGAGAAATGTTTCCCCTTTTGCATTTGAGCATCTAAGAAGGGACAGGAAAGGAAAAAGGGAAAGAGGAAATAAAAAGAAGGAAAAAAGAAGAAGAGAGCAAGGAAGGAAAAGGAAGGAAAGAGGGCAAGGAAGAAGAAAGAACGAAGAGCGAAGAGCGAAGGAAAAAGAAGGGAAGGAGGGGAGGAGATTATAATGAGAGGGAGGGTCTGAGGGAAGGCCTGCCTTTAGCACTTGGGCACCACAGTGGCCCCAACATGAGTGATGTTGAGTTGGCCACGTCCATCCCAGCCACATTCACACATACACACCGAGATCAAACAGAGCTCTGATATAGCCCACACTGAAATTAGATTTGACACCCATGATCTAGAGAATAGAAAAGTAGGACAGCTCTCATTCTGTTGCCGCTTTCATTTCTGTAATTAGAGCAAGGAGGGGCTATTTCAGATTTTAAGGATGGGCTCATACAGTTCCCCAGGACTTGCTTTTGAGATAGCCTAGTTCCTACTTTTAAGGTGGAAACCACATGTTGGAAAGCTTCTTCATCTTAGAGAGACATCAACACATTCTTTGGACAGCATGGAGGACTGTGCATCCCATTTTACTTTACAGGTATCTCTGCAAAGTTGTTTGGTTGAATTTTTTTTTAAAAAAAGTCAAATAAGATATATTGCATTGATTGATGAATGGATGGTTGATGGATGGTTGAACCACATAACTCGGAGTGCCTACAAAACAGTACATAAAATAACACAATGTAAAAGCTATAATTTAAAAATGTCCGAATAGCCCCATGAACCAAGCAAACAAAAATCCACTAACATCTTTGACCCAGCATTGAAGGGAAAAGCTAAATTTTTCAAGGTCCTCAGAAGTTTAGTAGGCCAAAGGCCATGTAGACTTCAGAGAGGTTGTTCTAAAAAGCAGGTGCTGTGATAGAGAAAGCACGTCTCCCAGGTCCACATAGATAACAGTGTTTAATTATTTCACTGAAGGGACCAAGAGCACACCCAATGTAATGGGATGGGCAGACACCCAGTGGAGACAGGAATTCCGCAATAACTTGATCCTGTGTTATGCAAGGCCTTTAAGGTGACAACCAGCACTTTGAATTGCATCCAGAAGCCTACAGGGACCCACTGCAGCTCACATAACAGGAGTGTTACATGAGAATGGTATGGTGTGCCCAAAACTATACTCGTTGTATATGGTTGTTATGTGGTTATGTGGTATATGGCTCTTATGGTTGTTCAATATCTATCTTATTTTACCAATGGGGGAATGGAATTAGAGATTGTCTTTTTGATCTGGTAGGCATATTTTTGAGAATATATGTTTAGTTACCACAGTCAGTCACAAAATGTCAACTCTGCAAAATAGATCAGACTAAGAAACTAGTGCCATGTACTACTTTTTTATTCTAATAGGTATTTCAACAAAATCTTGCAAGTCTGAATATGCTTCTTTTCCCTTCTATCTTCATGTGAACCAGGATGAGCTTGTGTTGGAGGAGGGGTTTCTCATATTTTCTTGGCTTGGATTCAGACCCCTTAACTGGCCTTGATAGTATCTTTTTCTCCTGTATTTCATTCCTATGCCTTAGATACAAAATGGCTGCCATTTTAGGCAGGGTATTTAATTTAAAAAGTCCTACTCCCTCCATAGAAGCCCATAATACATTTTATGTACTGAACAAAAAACAACAATTTCAAATAAACTTAGCCTGTAACAACTGCTATTCATGTCTCCCCCGACAAAATAAAATATATATAATTGCACTGAATGGGATCCAATTCTTAGACTTTGGAAGATGCAATTGGCAAGGAAATGGAGTTAGAGCTTTATGTTGCTGAAGTCTAACTCTGTTTCTGGTCACTTTCATTTTTAGTGATCAAGTTTGACCTTATTTATTTATTTATTTTTTGGGCCCAATAACAAGATGGTGACCAAAATGGTACCTTGTGGGAACTCCCAAGTACAGTTTTTATAAATACTGTAGATGTGATCTGGATACTTCTTATGTATTGTTGTTTTTTAATAATTTTTTGAAAACAGGACAAATGAGACAAGTCAACTATGTCAAGACATTGGCAGGTACATAAGTCCACAAGCTCTTCACACCACAGAATACCAAGACAATGATGTGTATTGTGGTTGGTAAAACTCATTACTTTCTAAGAAAAATAATACTGCTTTTCTGTCAGAGTGGTGCTTAATTTTCCCAAGAGTCATTAATGTAGGACAAGGAACCATGACCAAGGTAGTCTGCTTACATTGTCCCAAAAGTACTCATAGAAGGCCATTGAGAATGTATCGTCCCTTGTCTGCTTCTGGGAATCTCTTCCCCAAATCTCAGTCCTGCTTCCTAAACCTGCTCCATTGCAGCAAAATGATTAATCTGGTGCTGACTTTTCTGCATCTAATAAAAGAGTGTTAGGTTGTGACATTAAGAAACCCGATTCCCATGTCTGCCTTTAATCTCACTTGTTCTCCAAATACTGGTGTGGCAGGACTTGGTGTTCTTGGAGAGAAGGAAAAATAATATTGTTGTTAATTCATGGTTTTAAAACTTTATGGTTACCACGCATTTTTAACAGGTGTGAAAACAATAAGTGTATATGATTATCTAATTGACCCGATTAGGCTCAGCATCCAGTTTTATTTAGCTGGAACATCAGTTACATAAATTCTTGGCTGGGGGGAGGAGGAGAGAGAGCTGAAAGTGTAATCGTTAAAATTGCATAGATAGAGCATTTCTTAAGATGTTATATGAGAAGGCTTTTCTTGCATACATGGATGCAAAAGGAAATTGGAAGTGATTTGATCAGGGTGAAATCATCCTGGAGTTGAATATTAGTAAGCCACATAGACATCTCCATTTTAGTTGCTTTGGCAATAGCATGGAGTATATTTTTCAACTTACCAGCCCAGTCTGTGGTACATTTCTTGCTACTTTCTCATCCAAGTATTCACTCTGGCTCCATGTAGTCTTTCAGAAAAAAAAAAAAAAAAACTCAGCCAAGTCACTTAAGTATAACCACCTGCTATGAAAAATGATTAAATGACACATGCTATTTAATTTTGTCCCTATTAAATCCCTTCATTTGCTGCTGACTTCACTCTGAGCCTTGGACACATCCTTTTTCTAAAGTATGGATTCTCCAATGGCTTCAGCAAATTCCCTGAAGGCTAAGTAATTAGTGCTAGGAAGTCACTACAGATAAACGAACTCAGCTACAGGTAACTGAATCCAGGCTTTTCTTCTAAAACTGCACTCACTGCCATAAAGACCGAGGGCTACATATTTGGCAAGTCCCAATGGGAAAGAACAAGTTAGAAGATTGAAATTAAACTGAAGTGCCCGAGGAGAATATTTATCTACCTGCCAACTTGCCTCTGCTTATTTTAGCCATAATTTGTAACTCATCCAGTTATAAATTTGCTATATGAGTTTGTGAAGGCATCAGAGGTGTCTGTAACTCGTGGTCAGCAAAATCAAGATGGCTGCCATGGTGTGATTGACACTCTGCCCAATTTCTATAGGTATCAACATGGGCAAGGCTTTGCTCAAATGATTGTAGCCACCATCTTGGGCATTTTTAAACCAATGCCCTGCGAATACACCCCAAAAGTACTACATTGCTTTCACTTGAATGGGTTATTTTTTTCTGAGAATTTTGCATATCATATTTAAAAAGAAAATGCCTTCATTCTCAAAGGATCAAAATTTGTTTTACCGTTAACTGTTTAGCTTTTATGAAGACAGTCCTAAGAAGCTTTCATCCTTGTGTATGAGGATTTTTTTTTTTTTAAAAAAGCAAATTAAAAAAAGAAACAAGGGTTTCAGAGAGGGTGTTTTTTTTTTTTTAAATGAAAGTTCTCCAAAGTGTGTGCATGTGTATACATTAGTTCCGAACTAAGGAATTCTCAACGCAAAACTGTCTTCTTGGCAAAACAACAAGGTTTCATAGCAAAATTGGAATGCTTCCAGACAGATGAATCTATGTGGAAATTATTTATTGAAGACAGAAGTCTTTTTCACAAAACATTCCTGTGATTATCGTTAGAATATTTGGAGCATTATAGTACATACCGACCTTGTGGTATGCAATTATTTTTATTAATGGTCTTGCTTCAGTGCTTTCACAAATGAAAGACAATTGTTTTTTCTTTTGGCAATTTTTCTTTTCTTTTTAGATAAATGGATAAATCAAAAAATACTAGTTTAATTCTTTTTTTATTCATATTGATGTAGTCTCCTTGTTTTCTTTTTCATAGTTTCTTATTGTTATCTTATTTCTATTTTGTTTACAATCTTTAGATTTTTTTCCTTTTCATTGTTGTAAGTTGCCTGCCACAGTGAGCTAGGTAGTGAATAAATATAACAGATAAATATTAATAAATAAATAATTTTCATGACTTAAATTTCCAATACAGGTAGAAGTGAAAGACCAGGGAAAAAGTATTACCATAGGCATACTAAGAATATATATATTATTAATTAACATATAAAATGTATTATTGTAATAATATTATATATTATACCATATAATTATATACTGTTAATTAAACTTGTATGCTGCCTTTCAATGACTCTCAGTGGATAATAATATTATAATGTATAAAATATAATATCGTTAATTAAACTTGTATGCTGCCTGACTTTCATATAATATAATGTAAGGACTTTTTAAAATTAGACACTGTAAAGAGGTTTAAAAAGATAACAAACTATTGTCACAAAGTCATAATAGCGAGGTTGGTGGGGCTCATTTGGCATTTGACTACATATCATTGCCATTCTTGAATGATTGTTTCCTTCACCCAGCACATAATAGCTGCCATGGGTGATGCAACCAGTTGGAAAGCACCAGTTCACAAAAATGCAACTTGTCACTCAAATATCTCCGGACACTCCTTTGCATTCTTACTTATCTTTGTTCTTTTTTTTCCATTTCAATACTATCCATCAAGCTGCAGCTGTCCATTTCATTTTCAAGGATGACTTTGAGTCACATGAGAGGCCCGGTAGTATTCTTAAAAATAAAGGTACCCCCCCCCCTCCGCCCACCCAATACCACCACATTGGAGATCTCCCGAAAGTTCTGGTGAACTTTGCATTCATCTGTTAGATTTATTTTTTAAAGTTGAAGTGAAACTGTATTTGCGATCTTGTTTTCCCATCTCTACCTCCCTTTGGATGGGTTTATAAAAAAACCCCTTCCCTTAATTATGCAAATTATCTTGTGTGTATGTCCGATGTATTTATGTGTATAGATGGATGGATGGATGGATAGATTCCCAAAATTAAGCAGAGCAATGGATTGGGCTAGGACCATAACTAACTTTTATTAAATGAATTATTAATTAATTGGAAATTAAAAGTTTGTAATTGAAGAAGCAAAACAAAGTTTTGAACTTTAGTGTTTGAAAAGAGATTCCCGAGAATACCATAGATAGCCAAGAAAGCAAACAATTGTGGATCACTGAACACATCAATCCAGAGACCTCATTCAAGGCAGAAATGACCAGGTACAGATCATCATATTTTGGACACGTGAAAGCCCAGCCCCCTTAAGAAGTACATAATGCTGGGAAAGGAAAGAGAAGAAGATGGATGGATTCCATTACATCAGTTATATGTGCCATGCAGGAAGACCTAAAAAGCCAGGGTCGAGGGACAGATTATCCTGGAGAAAAGTCCTTCCATGTAGTCAACATAAATAAATACTGCCTTGATGACATTGATATTTTATTAATTAAAACTAATTTTAAAAATATGATTTTGATATTCCATTAATGAAATCCAGATGTACAATTACTCCCAATTTTCTTTTCCTGTCACATTAGAAATTGTCATCTGAAAGCACTTTATTTATAATTTTAAAAATGTACATGTTTCCTGATTTACCAGTCTCTGCACCCCAAACCTAGGGGGCCTAAAATCTTTGTTTGTTTTTTTCATTGTATATGGCAAGGGTCTCCAACCTTGGCAACTTTAAGCCTGGTGGACTTTAACTCCCAGAATTCCCCAGCCATCCCTGGTATATGGCAGGGATCTCCATCTCACTATCCAAAGTGACTCTGATTGTTGCATGCAGTTAACTGAGTTCCTCAGTTAAGGACCTGTGCTATAAACAGAGGCTGATGCACAGAGCTGGCCTGCTTCTTTGTTGTTGTTGTTGTTGTTGTTGTTGTTGTTGTTGTTGTTGTTCTCATTCCCTTTGGAAGAATCCTCCTACACTTAATAGCTGCCAGACAAGTAAAGAGTGGGCAAGCTATTTTGTTTCCCCAATACAGTATCCCCAAGCAGCTGCAATGTGGGAAGAAGCTCCTATTCAGTACCCTGTCAGTCACTGCAGCCATTAAGGATGGAGGTGACCTGGGGAAGGAGGAGGGAGTGGAAGACAAAAGAGTGACAGCCCTGTAAATATTTGATCTCCCCCCAACTCTCTTATCAAGTTGACTGCTTGCTTCAGATTTTTTTCCTTTTTGTTGTCTTGCACCTTTGATGTGCTAATTAACCCTCCCCATTTGACTGAATGTAAGCACATTCCATTCTTTGTATTCTGCACTCTCAATTCTCTGTTTTGTTTTTGAACAGCCCTGCTGAGATACAATATATTTTGTTCCTTAAACCCAGCAAACTGATCCAACAAAAGATAAATCCTTAAAAGCCTACTCCATGAGTCCCAGGCACAATGCCTGGAGATGCCTTCCCGCTTCTGAGATCCACCACCCCTCTGTCAAATCAGTCGGTCTCCATTTTAATTATTTTGCACATTGAACAGTTAAACATTACCAGTTTCCCTTTCTCTCACACTCAGCCCGCCTAGGATGGCCCTCCCTCCCCCTTGTTTTTGGCCCTTATACCTTTTCAGACAGTTTACTATCTGCAAAAGGTTTAGGCCCCAATAGAAAAAGTGGGTCATTTCAGAGATGCATTAAGATATTTGGATTTTGTCTTGTTTCTTCAGCTCAGCAGAACAACACCGAAAGCTTCCAGTCTCTGATAAAATTTCATTTGAGTCTGCAGTCTGTTTCCATTTTCCTTCTATAACTAAATTTAAGTGGCTTTAACCTCTGACTGTGCTCTCATTCTTTTGATTTATACCGGGGTTTTTTTTTCCCTTCAACTCACCGGAAGAAGAGATCTAGGAAACAAAAACATTTTTGCACTAAGTTTATAAAAACTTAGGCTAGTGTAATCTTTGTTTTGCTCTTTTTAAAGATAATTCAGCCACTTGTTTTAAGTACTTTAAGCTGGTGTTTCTCCGTGATTTACATTTTTTGTGGAGAGGTGGCCCTTGCAGGCTAAACAAGATCCAAGCTACGCTACTGCTCAATCCAGGTTCACCAGCCAGCCTTTTACACACTATATGCACTTCCTTCATTTACAACAGATTGTGAAACACTGAACTTTTCTCAGTTTTGTTCATTGGAATAGAGCTAGGAGGTACCTTGGAGGTCTTCTAGTCCAACCCTCTGCTTAAGCAGAGGACTCTATACCCGTGATGGCGAACCTATGGCACGCGTGCCAGAAGTGGCATGCAGAGCCATCTCTCCGGGCACGCCAGCCGTTGCCCATTGCTCTTCTGGGTTCTGCTACACACATGCATGCTGGCCAGCTGGTCTTCGTGTGCACATGTGCACTAGAAACCAAAAAGCCATGTGCGTGCGGAAAACCAGAAGCTCAGCTTGTTGGTGTATGCATGTGCGCCAGTGTGCTGCTCTTCTGGTTTCCAGTGCTCCCCCAGGCATGTGCGTGCACTCCTGTTTCAGCACTCGGTGCTGAGAAGATTTGCCAACACTGGCCTATACCATTTCAGACAAGGGTCTGTTCAGTCTCTTCTTTAAAACCTCCAGTGATGAAGCACCCAATAGGAAGTCCCAGCATGTTTTATAGGCATGAAATGAAATTAAGCCCCTCCCCCCAAATTAAGGCCTATATTAAGGGGGGAATGGTGGGAGGGGTTTGCCTTTAGGAAGTGCTTTTGTTGCACACCCGGATATGGTGCTGCCTGTGTTGACCCTGATACGAAGTGCCCCATCAACGTCGAGATCAATATCCAAGCCGTCGCCGCCCACCCACCCAAAGATTTTCGGGGCTCAAAAAAAAATAAGACCCGACCTTATTATATGAGAAACACGGTAGCTGTTCCACTGGTTATTTGTTCTGTTAGGAAGTGTCTCTTTCCAGCTGCTTCTCCTTGATTAGTTTCCATCCATTGTTTCCTGTCTTGCCCTCTGGTGTTTTGGAAAATAAGTTGCCCCTCCCCTCTTTGTGGCAGCCTCTCAAATATGGGAATATTGCTGTCATGTCCCCCCCCCCCCAGTCCTTCTTTTCTCTAGACTATCCAATGTGTTATATGTTCTAGATCTACACAGCCACAGTAAAAGGTACCTCAGACCTCAAACAATCCAGAAATACCGAGAGGGCATTTCTTAATCTTGCTATGCCAAGATATATCCATCGATAGTGTAAGGAGAGGCTCTGCCAAGCTGCAATGAGAGAAGGGCAGTGACCTTGACTGGTAGATGAAAAGCAGCAGGATTGGAGGGGAGCGCCAACCATCCAGGGAAAGGAGACTGAATTCGCAACCGCACCAGACACTTTGCAAATATTGGAAATGGTGACTTCTCATTGCCAGAAGTCTCTCCATCCAGATTTCAGTAAGAAACAAAATAGGAGTTTGGATGATTCATAGAAGTTTGGATGATATATAGCTGGAGGGATTTGGTTTCATTTTTCAAATAACCCTGGCTTTTCTGAAAAGATGGAAGGAGTGGTTTTGAGTAATCTGACCACAGTGCTTGACCACATGGCAAGATGTAGCTTGTCGTGAGAATTGATCATGTTGGATGGTTTTCTGCTGTTACATGCTTCTGTCCCTTCAGCAGGAAAAGCACAGGTGGCCTTCAGCAGGTTCTCAACCGTTCTGGAGAAATGGTAGCAGAAATTTTGAGTAGTTCGGAGAACGAGCAAATCCCACCTCTGACAGGCCCCGCCCCCATCTATTCTCGGCCTCCCCAGTCCCAGCTGATTGGCTGGGTCTTCTTTGGTTGCCCTGCACAGGAGAATGGAGCTGGAAAGCAGGTTAGTGGAGTGGAGAGGGAATGGGAATTTTGTAGTAACCTTCCCGCAGGAGTGGAGAGGGAATGGAGATTTTACAGTATCCTTCCCCTGCCACGCCTACCAAGCCGCACCACGCCCACTAAGCCATGCCCACAAAACCAGTAGTAAAAATTTTTGAATCCCACCACTGGGGAAAAGGTGTTGTGTATGTGGTCAGAAACACATAGCACATGTGTTTGTTTCCTCGTGACATCTCTCTCTCTTTTCTTCACTGTGGCAAGAATGAAAGCAATGGCCATTGGTACAAGTGGACACAGAACAAAAATGATAACAACAGTGTTAAAACCATGATGTCCTTTTATCATAACTTCACAATGCCCTTTATGGCATGGGTCCAGGGTATCTGAGGAGCCATCTGGCCTCAATGGGATTGGTCTGTCTCACTCACTCCACCGGAAGAGGCCTACTTCACATCCCATCTGCCAAAGGATTTCAGCTGGGGGACGGGTCGAGACAGAAGAGCCTTTTCTGCTGTGGCCTTTGGAACATACTTCCACTGGAGGTGAGGTTGGCCCCTATATTCCTGGCCTTCCAGAAGAACCTTAAACTCTGTCTCAGGTCTGGAGCCCTGATGCGGTGTTCTATGCGAGGGGTGGCTGATGGGACAGAGAGAAGACCCTTATCCTCACACCACCTGTCTTCCTGTGTTTTTTTCTTTATTTCATCTTTCTCAATTTTAATCATTTTGTATTAGATTTTTATTATTCTACATGCCGCCCACAGTTGCTGAAACAATATGCAAAATGAAGATAAAACTGATCATTACAAAAAAAAAATAAAGCTTATAAATAAATAGATTGGGAATGTAGTAGTATCCCAAATTAACTGTAGGCTGGGGTAAAAAACTGTATTTTAAAAGTTTAACAGAATTGCAGTATGGAGAGTGCCCGACAACACACTTCAGAAAATTCTATTTTGCAGTAGCATGCTGCTCCTAATGGCTACAGTTCAGTTTTCCTCACTGACCTTTTGACATTTTAATTTTAGTACTTGGAGTAAATGACAGACTGAGTTTTCTGAAAAGCAAATTAATCCTTCGCTTAATATGCCTCAAGCCTACTGTACTATATTTATGTATGTGCCCCAGCTGTCAGTTTCAGTATGCTATAAAATATAACGTGTAAAACACAATTTTGAAAAATTGCTTCATTTGGGTATCTGAAAGAAAAATGAATTGGAAGGCTTTATTCAGTATATAAAATAAAAACGTGTTGTTATGAAGTAGCGCTTCAAGGTTTTCCATTAGCCAAAATTGTTTATACAGAAGAATTAACAGTATTATTATTTTATATACGGTCATGCAATGACAGCTTGTGAATTCAAAAATCAAAGTGAAGTAAGATATTTCCATTTATTTTCAGATGAATATCAAGCCCGCTTATTTTTAAGGGATATAATTGAATGTGGTCTAATTGAGCCTTTTCTTACTTTCTGGAGGATGTGAGGGAATGGGGAGAGTTAATTGTGTTTCTTATTTTAGTATGGCAGCTATATTCTAAACATATAGTGGAGCTTTGGCTTCATTTCCTTTTTCTATCCATAATTGTCTTGAATGCAGCATGGTAGTTGCAAGGTAGATATTTGGAAGATATCCAGGCAGAGACTTACCCTATTTTGCATAAGCAGGGTCTAGGAGAACTTGCCATGGCCAACCTGGTGTAGCCAACTCGCTGTGGCCATCTTGCCATGGCCAACACCACAGCCATTTCACCGCGACCAGTCTGGTGTGGCTATCCTACCACAGCCAACTCCCCCTGTGACATTCCCTGCAGAATGACTCAATGCAGTAAATGTTATCCGCCACCATTTCTTCCACATTATTTTTATTTTTACCAATGGAAATCATATCGAAGAAACAGTGGCAGATAACATTTATCATTTTGAGTTATCCCATGTAGATTGTCTCGTGGCAAGATGGCTGTGATGATATGGTGGGGGTGAGTTGGCCCATTGTGGTTCTCTCTACCCCCAGTAGTTACTTGAATAAAAATTTGAGGCAGTAACTATATCTTTCATAAATAGCACCTCAGTAATATTCTTCATTTTATCCTGGAGAAAAATCTTATTTGCATGGTTGCCAAGAGTCAAAAGTAACTTTATGGCACATAATCATTAAGAAGCAAACAGGCAAATGAGGTAGTGAATTTAAACCAATCTTGGCTTTAAGATTGTGACTAATTCATCTGTAGGGCCCTTCTATACTACTTTCCATCCCAGTTGGGTTAGCATTACTATTTGTGCCGTGAAGCAGTTAGTTCATTCAAATATCAGCCCTCAAATGAAAATAAGCAGTGTTCTTTTTCCATATTTGCTTCTTAGTTGAAAACCCCTGTCATATAAAAGCAAAAATAGTTTCTTTGCCTCTGTGCAGTCAAACTGCAGCCTTTTCGTGGCTTGAATGGTTGCAGTTTCTTCAATTCTACACCATCTAAAATTGGCATAGTACAGAAAAGCATTAAGTATTCTCCTGCCAAGGCTGTTTATAATAGTGCTAGTGGTTTGTACATATTTGCTGTGGGTGTGCCATTTTGTGTAGATTGAGTTGTTGGATCTTCCTCTTCTTTCTTAGGGTGAGATATCTTGAGAAATGAGTTTCAGATGTAATCAGTGAAATATCTTATAACTGTATCCCAGCCAGTAATATATTACATCCAACTAACAATCAGTTTATATGCTATTACCCTCATTTCTATTGCAGATGGTAGCAATTTTTCTTCACCAGTGGAAAGGTTATAGTAGATGTTCCTTATCTAGCATGAATTCAGGTGAATTACTTACTTTCTTCTCTAACCAGTTTATATTGTTTATTTAGTATGGTATCTACAGAAGTCATGCAATCGCTGATATACAAATTTAGTTTAAATAATTCACACACACACACACACATTATGTGGACAATACAATATAGGAGTTAATATATTAAATTAAGATGAAACCATAATAAAATCACTGTAATATGGAGCCATACAATTGCAAAAGGGTGGATGAAGAGCTGTGGTGGCATAGTGGTTAGAGTGCAATACTGCAGGCTATTTCTGCTGACTGCCAGCTGCCTGCATTTTGGCAGATTGAATCTCACCAGGCCCAAGGTTGACTCAGCCTTCTATCCTCCAAGGTGAGTAAAATGAGGATCCAGATTGTTGGAGGCAATATGCTGACTCTGTAAACCGCTTAGAGTGGGCTCTAAAAACACTCTGAAGCGATATATAAGTCTAAGTGTTATTGTTATTGCTGTGTTATTATTCAATATCTAAAGAAGCTAACCATCTAACTGCTTCTGATGTGGACTGTAATAAACTTCCTATATTAAAAATATCTAAGTACCCTAAAATGAAAATGAGAGGAAATTGGTCCAGCAAAAGAATGTAGATTCTATTCCTATCAAATTCTTATTTTACTTTTATAAAAAAGTGGAATACTTACCCAAATAGCACATAATATTCTTTTCCCCCAAATATCTTCTCAAAGATTGCAGTAGAACATGGGGATATGTTTGTAGAGGAAGACTGAACATTTGGTAACCAAAAAGATAACTCCTACATTCTAAATGCCCAACTGCCTGATATTTTGGGGGATATTTTGTCGAAAATAGATGATTTAAATGAATGGATCAGATTTTGTGGAACAAAAACTATCTTCATTGATAAGATTCTCCCAGCATGAAAATCTCACCAATGCCTCCCAAGTTGAGATACTAGTAGTTCTGCTAGTATTTTTTTTAGAAATAATGACAGTTGAAAAGCACTGCTATGTAGTGGTTAGAGCAGCTTTCTGAAAAAAACAAAAAAGCTCTTTATGGAGTCCACTTTCAGTTGTTATGAATTGAACAGTTTTATCAACCTAACCTCTATATTATGGAATTATTATCAAGAGAGGGATAGCGGAGGGCAGATGGATATGAAGAAATTTTACTTCGGGTAAGTTTGAATAAACTTTGCCTATGAGCTAAAATTATTTAATGATAATTACAATCCCTGTTTACCATCACTGTTGATAATTCTGTAAAATTATATGCCTTCATGCAGGCACAATTTGATGGACAGAAAAGAAAATACTAAAGCCAACTGCTTTCATTAATATAATATTGATCAGTTAGAAAGGGCCATAGGTATGAGCGGTGTGGTGGCCTAGTGGTCAAGATGTTCACCTCCCAGTCAGAAGGTTGAGAGTTCAATCCTAGGTAGCAGCAGATATTTCTCTCCTAGGATGCAAAGAATAAATATCTGCTGTGAACTCTGCTTGGCATCAGGAAGGGCATCTGGCCAGTAAATGCTCAGGTCCATCCAGTCACCTTAACTCTACTCACAATTAACGGATTTACAGGGTCATGAAAAGGGAGTGTTTTTTAAGGGCTGTAAATGACACTAAGAAATTGGCAAGACGTCACTTCACCGTGTTGTAGTGGAAACATTCCAGATGTCTACTCAGTATAGTGTCTTAAGTATGAATTTAATCTGACACCAACCATTAAAAAAACCCCATGTAATCTACTCTGTAGGATTAGGCTGAAACTAGGACATGAGATCAGCTTTCCTTTCCTTCTCCCCAGCCTTTAATTGCAATCTTAACCATAGATGTTACTGAATGCGATAAGATCTGGGAATCCTTATTGATTAATGTACACCTCTAAAATGGGTAAAGCTGCCTCCCTTTTCAGTCAAGCTTAATTCTCATAACTACATGGATACCTTTTTCCCCAAGGCAACATTATGGAATTGGGTTTTCTACTGTCTTTTCCAAGATTTTAATGTTTCCTTTTAAACTTTTCAAGTTTAAAAGTCTAACTTAAGTCTAACTTAGCCACCCATCCTGTTCATCTGAATCTGTTCAGTCTTTTTTTCCAAGATCAGTCAAGGTTGGCGAATGCTGCAGTATTAGCACCACTAGGTGTTGTAAATTAATATAGCTAAAAATATTGAAAGCAGAAGAAAAGTACAGATCAAATTGTGGTTCCCATAAAGCCATGCCAGGTTTCTTACATAACCTTGTTTTTCCTGATATTGCATATCTGTCATTTCTTCTTGTTGTGGATAAAGGGTTGATTTAAAGGATAAGGTTCATATATATATATATATATATCAACATTTGGAGACTTTTTCAATTAACTTGCTAGCTCCTTTCCCCTCTACCCTGCGTGTAGCAAAACTGCACATTCAGTCCAAGGATGAAAACCAAAAGAGGCCATTGTTTGGGGAACAGGATTTGTTATAGCTTTCATGATTTCTGCAAGAAAAATGCTGACAAACCATGGCCTTTATGTTGCGGTAGGAGCTTAAGGAAACACTGAAATTTCATTATGGTGGGTGAAAACTGAGCCTTTGTTCAGAGAGCAATGCACCAACATTTGCCATTTGTTATCCAAGTGGTCAACATTTGTATTGGGAGGAGAGCTGGAAAACCTGAACACTGAAATATATATATTGAGGGGAGATTAAAGGAGAGAAGATGGGATATATAAGGCCATGTAGAAAGATGCCATAGGGCAGGGCTATCCTGCATGCATTTTACCTATGAAATGTTCCCTCCCCTTTTTAAAACTCTAATAGAATCAGTGGTGGGTTTTCAGATGTTTTCTTCCCAGTTCTATGAGAGCTCGCAGGGCTCACAGGCCAACCTCTGTCTGAACGCTGGTGAGCTGATCCATTTTTTAGCTCAGCTGAGGCATGACAATCGTCTCTGCCACGTGAGCTAAGCTAAAAAACAAGGGAATATAGGAGAGGTAACGGCGGGGGGGGGCAGTCAGAGGTGGTATTTGCCGGTTCTCTGAACTCGTCAAAATTTCCGCTACCGGTATGCCAGAACTGGTCCAAATCAGCTGAATACCACGTCTGAACAGAATATCAATCAGAATAGAGCTAGAAGGGACTCTTCTAGTCCAACACCCTGCTCAAGTAGGAGACTATGTCAGGGGTGTCAAACTGGATGCGTCATGCGCAGGTCTCGCCTACCCCGGTTCCATAAAGGCCGCCCCCCCCCAAAAAAAAGATGTCACATGACGCAATTGAGTTTGATGCCGTGCTCTGTACCATTTCAGACAAGTGGCTGTCTAGTCTATTCTTAAAAATCTCCAGTGCTGGAACACCCACAACTTCTGAAGGCAAAGCTGTTCCACTGATTAATTGTTCTGTCAGGAAATTTCTTCTTAATTCTAGGTTGCTTCTCCCTTTGATTAGTTTCCATCCATTGTTTCTTATTTTGCCTTCGGGTGCTTTGGAAAATAAGCTGATTTCATTTTCTTTGTGGCAGCCCTTCAAATACCGGAATACTGATATCGTGTCACCCTTAGAATAATTTCCCTAAGAAGGGAAAATGCCAGTTCATTCGTTCATGGAAAACTCTGATTTAGGGAAATTTCAGAATCTATTTCTTTTTGCTTAATCTTTTCTTAAAGGTTGGAAATAGAGCAGCATTTAAAAGTGACCTTTTGTAAGTTAGGAGAGTGATAATTATTTTTTGTGAGCATGTAAATATGTGGGTATTCAGCCTTCTTGGATATTCTTGTGCCTTAAGATACAAAGACAGCTGTTGTGAAATTGGTTAAGATAGATGTTGAAGCTGTGTAAGGTTTAGAAAAGCCAAGAAGCTGTTGCATATATCATAACATTCCTTCCCTTTACCCAATTGCCTACCATGTGAGACAAGTTGTGTAAGTTTCAAACCTGAACTGGATCTTGTATTGCTTTTTTAAGCAACTCTTCTTGATTCAGTTTAGAATATTAACCGCTTCCATTCACCCTGTGAGCATGGCAGCCATTATTCCCTAAAGTGTTGAATCCAAAAACTGGCTGAAATGAAGATCATCATGAACAGATAGATATGCAACCTTCCTTCCAACTTACAAAACCAATTGAACAATTACTTGGTAACCTTGGGAAATACAGCTATCCAGAGACTTGCTATTTTTCCCCCAAAGGTTTTTCTGCATATCTTTAATTGTCATTGCACCTCGTACAATGAAATCAAACACCATCTTCAGTGCACATCATGACCATCAAAATAAACACACACATCCTTCACCCTTCACACACTGAACCAGAAACCCCTGACACCACACCAACACTGCACTATACAGTATAATTCAAATGAGCTACTATGCTGGGATAGAAGCAGTTTTTCAGCCTATTTGTCCTTGTTTTTATTATTTTGTACCATCTGCCAAATGGTAATAGTTAAAAAAAAAAGGGTGCCCAGGATGAGATGGATCTTTGAGGATGTTTTGAATTTTCTTAAGGCAGCGGGAGCTATAAAGCTCTTCCAAAGAGGGGAGAGGGCAACCAATGATCCTCTGGGCAATGACATTAACCCTCTGAAGTGCTGTCCTATCTGCCACTGTGCAATTGGCAAACCATACAGAGGTGCAATAAGTTAAGATACTCTCTATGGTGCAGTGGTAGAAGGTCACCAGCAGTTTTTCATTCAGCTGTTGTCTACCTATCTGTCCATAGATATGTGGTGCTGTGAAGCTAACTGTTAATGTGCAAGTTTCCTGAGTTGCTGAATTACCCAACTTCCTTTGAAATTCTTAAAAAATGTCAGTTGAAAATGTGTTGCTTTCATGATGAAATGCTTGTTCTCCCAACAGCTTGTACAATGAAGAGAGAAATTTGCTCCGCATTCAAGCAAAAGAAAGGCGAAATCAGGAAGCTCATCAGGAACGAGAAGCGTTCCCTGCAGATATTCCCCTTTTTGGAGCGCCTTACAAGGTATCCATAGCATATCTCCATTATATCATAGAGCAAGCTGTTAGTTTTTACATGTTGCCTCTTTGTTTCAAGAGGATTTGAAAGTTAGATTGGGTCTACCTTTCATGCTAAGCCAGTGTGGTTTTTGTTTTGTTTTTTTGCAATACACAGTATGGGTAGCTTAAGATTTTACAAAACTTAAGACATTTATCTTAGTGAACCTCCCATCTTGACTATTGCAATGTGCCCTACATGGGGCTGCTATTGAAAAGCATCTGGAAGTCTCAGTTTGTTCAAAATACAGCAGCTCATATGGTTTCTTGCAGATCCAAGTGTGCATATGCATAATCTCTTTTGCGGGTTGCCGATTTGCTTCCGGGTGCAGTTCAAAGTGCTGGTTATCACCTTTCTAGCTCTACACAGCCAGGTTTATCCGAAGAACCATCTCTTCCCCTGGTTACATCCACCCTACCCACTAGACCAGAGAGGCAGGGAATGTTGCTGGTCCCCTTTCCTAAAGAGGTACATCTGGCGGAACCCAGAAGAAGGGCCTTCTCCATGGTGGCTCCCTCCCTTTGGAATATCAACCCTGTGGAAATTAGACTGTCCTCACTTTGATACGCTTTCTCAAGGCCTCGAAGATCTGGTTTTGCCAACGGGCCTGAGGAACCCAGAGTGGGATGTTACTCATCAAATAGCTTGTTTGATTGCCTGTTGTCACTGGAGGTGGGGGTGTTACTGTTTTCACTGTTTTTATATTGAGTTTGTTTTTTGTGTTTGTAAGCTGCCCACAGTATCTGAAAGTAAATGGGCAGCCATATAAATTATCTAAATACTGTAAATAAATAAATGCCACCTTTTCAGACCTTAGTATCGCTTTCTACCCATGATTGTGACAGCCATTAACCTTGGTAAAATTTATATCTATTTTATTCTTGAACCATTCATTCATTTGCCCAAAGTCCAAGCAATACCTCACCTCTAGCCTTTCCTAGTAAAGATAGTTTACTCCCAGCAATTGCAGTTCGATGTAGACCAATGATTTATCAAGATAACTTAAAATTAGCCTTTCCTCTCCCCCCCCCCCAGCCTCCCCCCCATTGTGGTCAGTGACTACAAAAGATATGCAGTACTTTTTCCAAATGCATGGAGCATTCACTTTTTTGTTGTTGCCACATAGGTATTAAGGTACCTATATTTAGACTTTATTTAATGTGTGGTGCCATTTCTCTTCCATCTATTTTTGGGTTATTGCCTCAAAAAATAGAAATAACTGTCTGGGACTGTAATACACTCCTCTCCCTTAACAGCAACATGTTAAAAAGGCTCAGCATACCCTCAAAGGACTGCTGGAGGAAGTGGAGTAATTTTTGTTGCATGACATTGCACCTTTGCACAAAGAACAATGCTGCAAGACGTAGTTTGCAAGTTATTAGAAAACCTGAACTACAGTTGCAAATTGATCAGTGAGCTCTTAGGCTGATGGGCAAGCAGCTCTTTGAGTTGAATTCATAGCTTCATACCTTATTTCTGCTTTTTTCTTGCTCTTCCCGTTTCTTTTTTCTTCACTGCTTTTTTTTTCCCCTTGGCATTCTTTCTCATTTCAGAATAACAAAGCCGATGAATTGTCCAGCCGAATTCAGAAAATGTTTGGCAATTATGAAGAGATGAAAGAGCTCATCGTCAACCAGTTCTATCAGAATTTCATAGGGATTCCTACAAGTGTCATGCCACTATTCCCCCCGCCTAAAGTAGATCGCCCTCTCTTTTCTGAAAAGACTGGTGCCCCATTCCAGAACCACAGCCACCATCGCAAACACGGGGGACCTCTTAGCTCGGATGTTCCGTCTGTAGGCAGCTCCTACCCAAAAATTCACTCAAGAGTGGAGCCCGCCTCTCAAAGCGCCGGATTGCCTAGCTACCAGAAGCCAGGTCCCGCAAGGAGCTGCAAGACTGAAGGACTACAAAGTGGTCGATGTCAGCCGAAAAGCAAAAAGTCCACTGAAAAAGCTACTGTACCTGAGGCACGACTCTCCCTTATGGAACTTTCTCCCTTACTGTCTACATTGTCTTCCCCTCTACCACCTCTGTCCCCTCTACATTCCGGCCAGTGTGTCAGTTCCAGATCCCTCAACAGTAAGATCGAAAAGCATGGGCAAAATAGCTCCCCGTCCCAGGAGCTCCTGACCAGCACACGTGATAATGAAAACGAGGACACTTTGACTGCTACCGTAGCTGTCAGTGCTCAACTTTCCAGTCAGACATTTCCTTCATCCTTATCAAAAACCAGTGCAATACAACAGAAACCCACTGCCTACGTTAGACCAATGGATGGCCAAGACCAGGCTCCAGATGAGTCACCTGAACTCAAGCCACTGCCACAGGAATACCAGGAAGTGTCCTATGGGAAAATAACAAATTTAAAAACCAACGTCAAGACCAACTTACCCAAATTGAAAATACCCGCGGAACCAATTGAGGTCGGTGTACTAGCTATGTTCGGTTTGATTGTGCAATGGCCTCAAAACTAAACACAATTATTTGTATAATTAACATCTAATCATAGGCTGTGTATGCATTTTTAAGTGGGACGGTGATCAGAACTGAGCGTGCCCCATGGAAGCTTTCTTTATGGAGCTCTTAAGGTGAGAATCAGTTGCTACTTAGTGCTCGTGTGGCTCTATGCACGCAATACTTCACCTTACCACAGGATGCATAAACTTAGGAAAGACAGCAATGTACTGATCGTTTTAAGTTTTAGTGAAGCATCATCTTCCACCAGGAACTGAGAATGAGAGTTTGTCGGGGATTCTGGGACTTATAGTCATAATCCTCAATAGGATAATATCTATATAATAGGTGTATCTGTTAAAGGATAAATGTTGACATATTTTAAATAAGGGCAGATGGCGGCAGAGGGCAAGGTCTATTATAATTTTGTTTCCCAGAATTTAAAAAATTGTCATCTGAGCAAACATTCCTGTGCTCACTATACTGTTGTGTAAGAAGGCCAGATGGCTACTTCTCACTGAAGTTTCCGTGTGTGTGTGTGTGTGTGTGTGTGTGTGTGTGTGTGTACTGCTGTACTCATTTTTCTTTTTTTCTGTTGGGTGGCATCTCTAGTAAATAGTAGGATTCAATTGACTGTCAGGTTCAGGCTTTATTGTTGTTGTATTGTCAATAATAAAAATCTGGAGTTCTATATAGCATTAGGCAAATTAAGCAACAAGCACTTACAAGCTTCCTCAATATTTTTTTAAAAGCTGGATAGTTTTGATCTTGTTCACTTACTAAAACAAGTTTCTTCCCACCTTTCCCCTCTTTCTTCCTCAAACCACATCATAAAAAAGAGTTAAAATAATATATTAAAATCACTGCTGTGCTGTTAAGCATTAGTGATGAAGAATATTAAAGAAACAAAGCAGCGGATAAAATTAAACATCAGTAGAATTATTTTTTCAAAAAGTGTTTGCAGAATCAAGCATTTTGAATTAGTAATGGAATGACTGTACGGCAAAGCTCAAATCTGTCTGCCAGAGTTGCCATTAACAAGGAAGAATATGTGCTCGGCCTAGGTTTGATATGGAGCTAACTATAATTGACTTGTATACTATGGAGGTTTTGCTCGAAAACAGTGCACAAAATGCCATTCTGCCTCCCCTATGTGTTCCTTTGACATCACTTTTTTAAATCAAATAATAACTAGCTCATTGAATTTTTCAAAGCTTGTATGTCACTTGCAGCTGTGAATTAACTGTTGACAGTTTTCAGCTCTTGGCAGCACTCAAAAGTGAAGCTTTTCCAGCTGAACGCTGGAATTGTCTTTCCTATTCATCTATTGTCGAGAATTGTATTATGAATCGCTTTGTACTGCAGAAACACTAAATCTGTGTCGGTCTTCTGGTTGCTTGAAAGGCTGACATCTCTCCAATTCTGGTATTGCAGTAGCCACACATTTGGATTTATGCATGTTGTAATACAAAAGATAACTTCATTGGGAAACCTAATTTATTTTGCTCTTTATAATGGAGGAGTCATTATAAAATTATCTGTTTCTGTTACGTTGGAATATTTTCTAAATTGTGAGAAAGTTGTGCAGTGAAACCTGGCAGCTTGTTGAAATCAATAAGACCATCCAGTTTAGAATTTTCAGACATATGCAAAGGATGGAGAATTTAGTGCAAGAAAGTTACATTCTGTTTATTGGTTGTAAATATAGGTCCCTTAACTTTATATTGAGAGAAACTGTGTTTTCTGTTATTGGGATACAAACATTTGGGTGATATATCTCCAGAATGAGTAATTCTGTGCTTCCAAACGTTTTGAATCAACCAAAGGAAATTCACATGTGCAAAGTTATGAAAATATCGATTATTAATCCATTGTTTCCTGATTTAATGATGTTATATTCTTTCTTTTGTGTGCTATTACTATTTAATAGGTTGCAGGTGTTATTGCAGAAGTGCCTAGCAATGCAAAAGAGATTGCTTATGGGTTGTGATGTATGTTAATGGGAACAAGAATTTGAAATAACAATGAGTAATGATGCTTTTATTAAGCAATCATTGCTTATGTCTGATATACGCACATGGCTCTTGACTCTTTCAGCAAACACAGATATGTGCAATTCACTGGTTATCAACTCAAGTTAATACTGCCAGGAAACTGCTGTTACAATTTCATTTCCTGTTTGTGGTCGGTGAACTTGAAAACCAGCAGCATGTTTATGAATCACATCTGTAAAGATTGATTTATTGTTTGTTTTGAATCAAAACAGTTTTTACCAACAATCTAAATTCAGACTAGTTGGGATTTAGGAAAATGTCAATTCTTATTTCATGCATCATTTATATTTTTAGCTGTGCCCTTTCCAGAATGCTTAAAAACCTTTTGAGAGACCACCATTTGAAGAGTTGTCTTCTCATATTTTATAACAAGAAAAAAAAAATCTAGTGGCCAAAATAACATGTTTTTTTTTTAAAAACAAAAAGCAAAACTCCAAAGAGTTTTTCCTTCCCTAAATGCACATACTCAACTAATCATCCCTGTTTGGGGAATCGGCCTCTTCACAACTTTAGACATCCATTTTTCTCCTTGATAAAAACCCTGAAGCAAAAGACCATACAAAAATAAAAGAACTGGAGGATATGTGTGGGCAGGCTGAAAAAGGAATCTCCTCAAGTGATTCATAAGCTGCATTTTTTTTTTTTTTTTGCATCCCTGCCCTGTTCTCTCAAATACACTAAATTAGGGGTTTGATAGTATAAAAACAAATAAATGAATGTAGCAGCTGTGCAGCCCCAATTGTATGTGCATTGATTCCATTCAACCCACATTGAATGTGTATAATGTTTCATCTTAGAACACTCCTACAAATCTTAGAAAATTGTTTTTAAATAGATGAAGGCCCAGTACGAATTGTTCTGACTGTCTCTGTTCAGCTGCCAAGCTGCTTAGCTAATCCTTTTGCCTGGAACAAGGTCTTCATCACAGTAACCCTATGGAGAAATACATTTTCTATCTTTTTCCCTATTCACTACAATGTAACTTGATAGTTGTGCAAACAAATGTGCATGCCAAATTTCAGTAAAACCCGACTAAAATACAGCTCTCTTTCATTTTCCACAATCTCGCAAAAGGATCTACAATATCAGGGGTTTCAATTCAGTGTATAGAATGTGAAGGAAGGATGTGTGTTTATTTTGATAGTCATCATGTACACTGAAGATGGTATTTAATTTCGTTGTGCAAGATGCAATGACAGTAAAGTAAACTAAACTAGTGTCGAACAGTATAGTCAAGTGGAAGGATTCCATGCAGTTTCTGGATTGGCTATATACCACACCTCTCCTTGGTAAAAATAAAGGGTGTGTACTGATTTCAGAGATAATCCTTCTGCAAAACTGTTGTTCTTAGAATCTGAAAAGGTGAATGGAACTGTCACCCAGATAAACAAAAAGAGAGAAGAAAGGTACTAAAATAATTTTGTGGATCTTTTATGTTGTTTTCTAGACTGCTGGTGATTAGTTATGGTCTTGTTTGGAGCAACAACCAACTTGGCTTTTAGTTTTAATTGGCCGAATTTCATATAGAGAGAAATTATAATGCCCGAAGAGAAGCTGTTGGGCCATTCTATGTGTTAGTGCAATGTTTGCAAACAAGAGGGGAAAAAAAGGAAGCAAGAACCAATAGGAAACATTTGAACAGTACTTGGGAGCAGGGACAGGCAAATGTTACAAACAAGGCAAGATGTAGTAAAGCAATATAATTAGTAAGAAGCACAGGTAAATAGTGAAGTTGCGTTAATAAACAAAGAATTGTGCCCTTTGAAACACAGCAGCATCTATTTTTGTAAGTTTTAGGAAGTTGTTGGCTTTTCTGCTGTTCAGTCTGCCATGAATTTTTATTCCTTTCGATAAGGAATATTGTGTTGTTTTCACCAGGAGGTTTATGGAAGGTTTCTGTGTGTGAAATCATTATCATCTTAGATAAGTTAATATATGTCATTTCCAATGTTACGAGGGAATGGCAGTGCCCAGTTTTTCTTAAAAGAGGAATTGATGCAAACTTGCCGGATCAAATGTGAAATTGTAATACTGTCTGATGTCGTGATGCTACTCATCAGTATGGAAAGATATTGCAGGGAGCTAGTTAAAATATCTGACTTAAGATCTGAAAGGGCCACCTTTGCAGTTCAAAGTGGTTGAGTGCTCTCTGGTGCTTTAGATCAGACGCCTCCAACTTTGGCAACTTCAAGACTTGTGGACTTGTGGACTTCTCCAGCTGCTGGCTGGAGAATTCTGGGAGTTGAAGTCCACAAGTCTTAAAGTTGCCAAAGTTGGAGACCTCTGCTTTAGATAATCTACTATATCTAGGCCTATGTTCTTTAACACTCTACAGGTCATGAAGAACTTATTGTGGCTGGCCACAAGCTCCTCCGGGTAGTATTTTGTTGCAGGTTCCTCATACATTTGCAAAGTAGTCAAATTCTTCCTTAACAGTTTTATAAATTAAATATCACCTCTCAAGGGTTTTCTGACTGTTTCTGGATAATATTCACAACCATTTGGTCTCCTCCATTACTTCATTGATTATATTTATCATTAAACAGTTTGACTGGGTTAGCACAGTTTGCAGTGATTTAATGCTGGTTCCGCTGGATATTTATCTACATGAATAAATGTTTAAAAAAATGATTCACGTGGAAAAATCAGGGTTGTCTGTGAAGACAGGACCTACATTTTGAAAGTTTTCATGATGTTCTGCATTTTTTTAAACTATCATTTATTCTTGTGAAGAAAATGAACATTTCCTGACAAAAGTAGTTTTCAATAGACAGCTTTTTTATATATATATACGTATATATTTTAATTAGTTTATTATTTGGTGATTTCCCCCTTAGGTTTTAATATAGTAATATCCATTGGCTTCAATTCTGGTCAGAGAACATGTGTTATTCTATACTAGGTTTAGATTACAGTAACTACTTGTTCTTTATTATAAAGGATAGTCCTTTATTTTAGAAAGCTGTCCTTTAAATTTTTCAAAAACTCCCCTATGTCCTTTATGTTGATCATTTAACTCCTATTGTACAAATGGTATGACTTAATGCACATTTTTATATTCCTGTGAAAAATATCCAAACTGAATTCTTTTTAAAATAAATGTACATACACTGTTTGATTTTAGTTTTTTTAGAATATGCATTTTTGTAATTTTCATTGGTTTTGCTCTTGTACAGCAAAGTTCTAAACATAAATGAGTTTTTATGTTTATAACTTCTTATGAACCTATTTTTAAAGGTACTATATGTCCTTAATTTTTTCCAAGAAAAGGTGACCCCCCTAATTCACACTTGTATGCATTGTCACTTAAGCATAATTTTTATTTATTCCTACTATAAAGCAATGGCTCGTTTTAACCTTAGCACATACCATAGTGAGTAAAATCCAGCTCATGAATGAAAATGCACTTGAGCTATTTTCAAACTTGCTATCATTTAGAAATGCAGTTTCAACCTATTGTTTATACACTTTAAGTGTTGAAACTGAAAGTGCTTTTAAAAAATATAATATTTGTATGTTGTGAGCTGTCATGTTCTCCTTGTTGAATAGATAGGATGTAAAAACCTTAAATGCTCCCTTGGGCATGGATTTTAGTGATTGAGTAACCCCATCAGGTGTGTGTGTGTGTGTTTGTAACTGTGGTTGCATAGATTGGGTTAGATTGTCCTCAGATGCCATTATATTGTTATTATTGTTTGCTTCTATTTTCATTGGCTTTAATTCTATGATTCCCGCCCAGTCATGATGGCATGATGGGCAACTATATAAATCATACTAAATAAAGGAAAATGTATATAATGCAGGACTATAAATAAAGAGAACTAAGAGACAGTGCCCAGAAACATCTGATTTTTCTGCCTCCTAAAGTGGCCTGCTAGCTATACCTTGCTTTAAAGAAAGTTTTGAATTTATTTTCTTCCTTTTCATTGTAAAAACCAGCAAAAAGGGGAATGACCTAATATTACTTAAATAAGATTTTGTTGGAAGTGTTCTCTCACTTTCTCTTTTAATGAGCTTTGAATTTGAAGTAGAATCTTCAGAAATTTTAAATTGAAAAAATAATGTGCAGTTTGATTAAATATGCAAAGTGCAAAAGGGATAAAATGCTTTCTAATTGCCACTTAAATAGCTTTTTTTCTTTGGATTTAGGTTTTGAGAAAGATATACATGTAGAAAAAAATACCTTACGAATGAGTGATTACAAAACCTTAATGTGGAAAGAGAAGCTGATACCTGAAAACAGTTTTTAAAGTCTCTCTCCCTGCATGTCAAAAATATAAATTTAGTGTTCCATTTTAAGAAATTGCTTGATGAAAACTGGCACTTATTTTTTTTAAAAAAATCTTACAAATGTAATAACATGAATGAAAGTGGCATTTTATATGGTATGAAATAGCATAAGTGAAAATAAGGTTTGTGCTTGTATGCATGTATGTATAAAGCAGTGACTCTGTGGCTCAATATTTATCTGGAATATTCCAGCCAGTAAAAAATAATGGCCTTCAAATAAATAAATCACAGCCAAATTCTGGCAGCTCACAATATTGAAACTGTGTGTATGTTGGGGGGGGGGGGGGGGGGAAGAAAGCAACTTTCTTGTATGTGCTTTGCTGCATTCCCACTGGACTTTGGGCTGGATTTTTCCTTCCTTCCTTCCTTGCCCTTCCTCTGGGTGCAGCTGCTGCGTTTCCCCTCCCTGTGTAAATCTGGAAATAAAATATTAACCAAAGCAGCCATTAGAACAACACAAACGAAGCAGCTTTGCTGATGCTCTCTTTCCCTCTCTGATTGATTGATTGATTGATTGATTGATTTATTTATTTATTTATTTATTTATTTATTTATTTATTTATTTATTTATTTATTTATTTTCATTTTGAGCTCTCCCTCTCCTCCAGGTGCTCAGCACGGGTCAGCACGGGACAGATGCTTTCGGCTCCAAAGGTGCAAGGCACAATGGAGAGCGCGTGTGTCTGTGTGTGTGTGTGGGGGGGGGGAAACGACAACACAGGATGGCGAATATTGCTTAGCAACCGGGCACTTGAGGGAGCATTTTTTTTTTTTTTTAGGAGAAATGCCAAGGGAGTTATGCCCGGGAGCGATTGCTGGCTTTGCATGGCTCAGTGTGAGGGGAGAGAAGTGAAAGTTCTTTCCTGTCAGCTCTGCAAAAGACGCTCATGTTGCTGATGCAGATTAGAGCTGGCAGGGGAAATGTATGGAAACAGGAAACCTCTGTTGCCATGTAGGAAGGCAGTAAGACATGTTCACGGAGGTAAGTTTTCTCGCCCCCCCCCCCGCCCATTCCCCCACCCCACCCCTCCACAAATAGAAACTGGCCGTGGATGCTCAGGTATCTTCTCCATAGGAGAGACTAAGGGGGTGGGGTGGGCAGCAAGGCAGGTGACCGGAGGGTGGACCGAGGTCATGTTTTGGCACGTGTTACTGGTAGCCCAAAGGAGGGACGTCTTCCACAGCTGATGCCCTGCTTTTGCAGCCCAGAGGTAGAAACTAGCGAATTTGGCTTGTAAACAAGGACGGCTTGGGTGGGTGAGGCACTCAGGCAGAGTCACGCTCCTCCTCCCTTCGCTTCCTTTGCAAAGGGTTTGACCGGATAATTGACAAGCTGCATCAGGAGTTGTTGGATTCCCTTCCTCAGAAGTTCCTGGGAAAATGTGCAAGTCAGCAGTAGCTGGAGGTAGCATTATCAAAGCTAAGCAGTCAAGCTTACCTGTAGGACCGATTGCATGTCATGGACACCTTAAAACTTTTGCTCCCGGGAAGACAAGGTTTTCTCTTTCCATCCCCGGATAGAGGAATTTCAGGCAGGTGAAACTTTCTTTACATTGGCCAGGTGTGTGCAAATGGTGTGTGTGTGTGTGTGTGTTGGGGGAAATTGCAAAGATGTCATGCCATGTAATCTGGTGTATGCTTTTTAAGGTACATGTTACTGTTGTTCTTTTAGGCAAGTACTTACTACTTGGGGAACAAGAAGGCCGTGTGTGTTTGTGTTTGTGTGTGTGTGAAAGAGAAAAATGAATAGATTACAGCTGGTGACATTTTTAAGGAAAACCATAACCAAATATTATGGTCTGGTTGTAGTGGAAGACCTTTAAAGGCCCCAAGGCCTGCATGTCTTGAAGCTTCTCCATATTCATCATTTTGAAAGACTCATTATACTATGGGGAGAAGTTTCAGTCTGTTGAAAGTCTCTTGTGTATATGTACTTCCTTCCTACTCGGAACACACACAGTTTTTATCATGCTCACCTATCTAGCTTAAACACACACACACACACACACACACAGCATGTACTTAGCACTTTGACATAATGCCATTTCTGCCCAAAGGGGAGTGGCTTTGTATTAGAAAATTTGCATATTGGCAAATTATTCTTGCTACTATATTTGGGGCAAATTAACCTCAACTGACTTGATAAGGGCTAAAACATTGCTGCCTGTATGGGATTTTCAGAAAGTGCAAATCTGAGTGCATAACTATTTTTGTTCAATGTCCTTTATGTTACGTCTGTCTTTTATTGTGAAATCAAGATGCCATCTCAATGGAATTTCCAGGTGGTGTCCCATCCCTATTCTCATGACATCTAGAATCATAGTTTATTACATCTCATGCTTTCTTTCATATCATCTCAGAGCTAATGTTGTAAAAACATAATTGCCTGCTCATTTTTTAGTCCAACCCATTAAATTAAGTAAAATGGGCAACCCATGGAAACTGCTGCCTTTAAGTTGATTTTCAACACGTTTGGTTGTCTTCAGGTGTTCTCAATAACTTAATTGTGGTTATTTTCCTCAGAATTTATTTATAGCCAATATCTTTGGTAGTGTAGTAAGTTTTAGGGAGACATAATAGAAGATTGACAATGTCAGAACTCTGAACAGTAGCTTTAACTAAGATTCTCTTCATTAATAGAGGATAAGATCTAGTAGCAAATAGTCCTGAAGCTATCTATATATTATCTTAAATATTGGCAGAGACCACAGCAGTTGATAGACAAGGACATCAAAATAATCAACTGAGAGGAAAGGATACTGTCTCAGAAAAATTTTACATATCCCTGCAGCAATCAGGAGTCAGTTTGAGTCAGGAAGTTTTAATCTTTTTATTGCAAGCAATGTGCATTTCGATAACAGCTCTTGCAACAACTGCAGTACCTTGCTTGGTATAACTCCTTATACCTTGCTTGGGTTCTTCTGTTGGCTTCTGTTTGGCCATTCCGGAAACAACTACAGTTTAAAATAGATGTTAGGAAATCCTATTAAAATTCCTAAGTGAAAATATTCGTGCACTGGACCATTTTATCTGATAAGGAACTTGCATGTGTCCAACTGCACTTACCTTTTCAAGTAGAGGAGGGAGCCATGTCTATTGTGTAGTTTTTCAAAGAAGTTGTTGAGACCTAACTTTCCTAGGCAGTGTCTTGTTCGCCCTATCACAGTCTTTTCCAACCTGTCCCCTGCCCAACAATGTTTATAGAGTTCAATTTGCAGGATTGTCAACCAAAATGGCCTAATGGAGACTTGAACTCCTCACATCTGGAAGTGCCAAGCTGCAGAAGAATGCTCTATTATACTCTATATTCAAAAGTCTGATTTGCAGTTGGTTCGTGGATGAGAAACGGAAGTTTCTGTGAAGGCATACTTGAACTGGGTCAACTGTGTATTGAAAGATCCTTGATACAAGAGGTCCTTATGAATAACATCAGTGATGATGTTACCTAGTTTGGGTAACAAAACATCTGCAAGAAAACAACCATACTCACAGAGCACCAAGGACCCCCCTCATTGCAGTCCTGAGCTACAATGTTCTCCTTTGCTGAGAGCCTTGATAATTTGACTGGTCCTTCCTTGGTCAGGGCCTTTTTCTGATTGGTTTACTTGATGTTGACATCATTGCTTCATGGTTTTTAAGAGCTGCAGTGGCGCAGTGGTTTGAATGCAGTACTGCAGACTACTTCTGCTGACTGCTGGCTGCCTGCAATTTGGCCGTTCAAATCTCACCAGGCTCAAGGTTGACTCAGCTTCCATCCTTCCGAGGTGGGTAAAATGAGGACCCAGATTGTGGGGTCAATAGGCTGGCTCTGTAAACCTCTTAGAGAGGTCTGTAAAGCACTGTGAAGCAGTTTATAAATCTAAGAGCTATCGCTAATGGACAGGTGAAAGCATCTGGAACAGAGGTGGTATTCAGCAGGTTCTGACCAGTTCTGCAGAACCGGTAGTGGAAATTTTGAGTAGTTCAAAGAACCGGCAAATCCCACCTCTGACTGGAGATTTTACAGTATCCTTCCCCTGCCACGGCCACCAAGCCACGTCCACAGAACCGGTGGTAAAAAAAATTGAATCGCATCACTGATCTGGAAGATAATGTAATTCTCCACGATGTCCCAGAATGGAAAGTTAGGGCAAGCATCCATAGTGTCTTTTTTATACCCACTTTATTCTTCTGGTAAAATAATATGGTGGGAATATTCTATCTTCTTAGCATTCTGCCTGTGGGTTTTGTAAAAGTACTTGGTGGCTTTTAATGGGTAGACCTCTCTTTCTTTGATCAAACCATCAGGATTGTGAAAGAAAATCTGGTTATCAAATGTGAAATAATCTGTCTTTATTTGTTGTGGCTGATATTTGTATCATCGCCATCCTAATATCATCATCAGAAATTTGGAACTTGCTGTGAATTCCTTCAGGGTCCCTCAACAGTGACACTGCTACCAAATACTTGGAAACCCTTCTTGTCTGTGACTATAGTCCTGTGCTGATACCAAAAGATTTTATAAGAGGAGGCAGCAGCAATGTGTCCCATACAGATAGTCCCTGACTTACAACAGTTCATTTAGTGACCACTCAAAGTTACAACGGCACTGAAAAATGACTGTTTTTCACACTTATGACTTGCAGCATCCCCATGGTCACATGATCAAAATTTGGATGCTTGGCAACCGGCGTATATTTAAAATGGTTGCCGTATCCATGAGAGTCAATGGGGAACTCAGATTCACTTAACAACCATGATATTAACGTAACAACTGCTGTGATTCACTTAACAAGTATGGCCAAAAAATAAAAATCATAAAATGAGGCAAAATTCATTTAACAAATGTTTCACTTAGCAACAGAAATGTTGGGGTCAATTGTGGTTGTAAGTTTGGATTTCCTTTGATCTCGTTGATTTTTTTTTTTAATCCTTAAATAATGATTTGTATGTACTTACTGGATATTGGGAGAATGCTCTGAACTCAGCAGCTCTCCTTGACCAAACTACAGAAGCCAATACATTTTATGTCTCCATATAAAAATGCTAAAATTCGGGTTATTCTGTAGGATTTCCAGATTAATTAGCAAATCCAATAACTGGAAAATACCATTTAGTTGGCATAGCATCTGAGCCAAAACTAGAGCTGATCCTTGCTCTTATGAAGGGCAGGATTTCTGTACCTCCTGCAGCTATTTTGCTATGCTATTATTTTTATAGTTATACCTCTAAGGCTTCATCCAGTGTGTTATTTTTATGCATGCAAAAGAGGGGAAATTTAATAACCATTTATTTACCTGACTAGTGTTTCTGTTTATTTTTTAATGAAAAAAAAATACAGAAATTGAAGATGTTCTAAATAAGAAATAAAAACCAACTTGAGAGAGAGGGAGGGAGGGAGAGTGGGAGAGAGAGAGAGAGGGTGGGAGGGGGAGGGAAAGAGAGAGAGAGAAAGAGGGCGAGAGAGAACTTGAAAGTCCAAACTATAATTCTTAGTTTAAATGTATTTTACTTTCAGTTTAAGGCACGCCTTGTGATTTTGTAAAAAGCTAGTCTTGGCTGGTTTAAAGGTTTCATAACTCACCTTGCGTGTTCCAAATCCCAGCGCACAATCATTCCATTTAGCAGACTTGGAAAGGAGGGACAGTTGGAAATGCTGCTTTGATTACCAAAATGAATGCAATTTCACTGTTTGACATCTAAAAGTTTCTTTCCCTCCCACATCTACAAAACACAAAGTGTTCCATCAGGCATGAAACATTCTTAATATTGTCAAAAGTTATTTGCTGTTCATATAGAAAGAAGGGATATGGATAGTGGATGTCAATTTATGATTGGAATGGTTCCATGTTGCAATAGCAAGAATCCCAGATATCTTTCGCAGAGTCTTATTTTGTATGTACAATTTCCTCAGTCTGAATACCAACATGTTTTTTTTCTTTTCTTAAGCTGCTAGATCTTCTTGCTTAGTTGCAGGTGGGTGTTTATTTCTGCAACAAACACAGCTTAATTATCCTTTATCCTTTGGGTTGGAAAACTTTTACAGTAAGTCCTTCACTTGCAACACAACTGAGTCCAAAGTTTCTATTGCTCGGTGAGAGATTTGTTTAGCGTGATTTGCCCCACTTTATAACTTTTCTTGCTGCGGTTATTAAGTGGATCACTGGAGTTAAGTCAGTAACATGGCTGTTAATTATACCTGGCTTTCCTAATTGACTTTGCTTGTCAGAAGGTCGCAAAAAGGGATCACATGAGCCAGAGACACTGCAACCATCATAAGTGTGAATCAGTTGCTATAAACATCTGAATTTGGATCGCATGACCATGGGGATACCCGCAATGGTCGTAAGTGTGAAAAACGCTCATAACTCCCCTTTTCAGTTCTGTTGTAACTTTTGAGTAGTCATTTAATGAACTGATATAAATCAAGGACTACCTTTGGTTCTTCCAGCATTACTCCTCAATTTTCTGAAAGCAGTAGTTGTTTTCAATTAAGTTCCAGTGCATCTTTATATGTGAGCATCAGTGGTGGAATTCAAAATTTTTTACTACTGGTTCTGTGGGCGTTGCTTGGTGGGCATGGCATGGCGGGCATGACAGGGGAAGGATACTGCAAAATCTCATTCCCTCCCCACTCCAGGGGGACGGTTACTGCAAAATCCCCATTCTCTCCCTCCTCCATTAACCTGCTTTCCAGCTCCGTTCTCCTGTGCAGGGCAACAAAAGAAGACCCAACTGATCAGCTGGGACTCGGGGGCAGGGCCAATCAGAGGTGGTATTTGCTGGTTCTCTGAACTCCTCAAAACTTCTGCGACCGGTTCTCCAGAACTGCTCAGAACCTGCTGAATACCACCACTGGTGTGCATCTTCAAATGCTTTGATGAATTATGTGCAGAAAGAAACCAAAGAAATGAAAAAGCCTAAATCTTTCATTTCCTAGTTACAAGCAATTGGTTGGTTTCATTTTTGCAAGCTGTTTCCTCTAATACATGCAACTGCACAGAGTACTATATACATATTAGTTAGTCGTGTACGTGCTTTGTTTTATTTTTAATTGGAAAACAACATTGCAGAAATTATGGAGAATGTTTACCTTGGATGCCTATTTGTTCATTTGTTTCTGTCTTCTTTCCACCTCTTAAGAGAAAAAGGATGTCTGAAAAAAAGATAACATCTGTTAAAAACTGCCACCATAAATACCATCTTTAATCAAGACTACTGTGGATGAATCACTGTTTCCAGGTTTTTGTGGTGTCAACAGAGCTGGAGACGTACATGCAAGATTTCTGTTTTGAGTCTTTGGTCAATCTAATTATTCTTGAGTCTGCTTAATCTCACCTCCCATCTGTTGTTAATAATCAACTAGAATAGCTGCTGTGTTGGTCCCAATAATTTTGAAGCTTGTTTCTCTTGCAAGTTGATTTTAATAGTGTGAGTGCAGACTATTATTTCTTAGGGTTACTCAACCTAGGCTTCTTAGCTTTTAGCTCTTTCAGGCTCTCTTTATAGTTTTCTTTGTTAAACATGGAACTTAAGTCATTAGGCCATGGGTGTCAAACTCAATCCCATCACGTGGCATACAGTGACGTATCGTGACATTTTTTGCCTTTGCGGAGCTGGTGTGGGTGTGGGCTGCACAAGATGCAGCCCGTGGGCCACCAGTTTGACACTCCTGCACTAGGCCTTGGCACCAACTTTTTTTTTTGTTATACTAGCATTATTATGATTACATTCTCCTGAAACCTAAGACTAAGGGAGGGTATTTAGCAGTTTCCATGTGTCTGTTAAAATGCCCTTCAGTTGCACTCAGCATGTCCAATAGCAAGAGATTATGAGAGTTGCAATCCAACATCTGAAGAACTTTCAACATAAAGCAATGGATTTATACATACTTTTTGGACTTTTTGTGACATAGCCCTGAATTCCTTTGGCATATGGAACCTCACAGGTAGCGACTGGTTGTTTCACCAGGAGGAGATCCCTAGTGTGTGATTCTTAGCAATGGCTGCTCCATGAATGAGTTTGATTGACTTGGCTTCCATGCACTTCCTCCACAGTGATCATCTGGTTGCTATGAGGACTACTGAATTGTGTCCCCATGGTTTCTCACATGCTTTCTCATTTGTACCATTTTTCTCCACTCCCTTCTTTTGGTTGACTATACCTTTCTTCTTCCTCCAAAACCATTCATTCCCCTTGAGATGTACCCAACAATAGGTATTCTAACTATAATTTTCTTCTGTTCACCAATCCTTTTAATGAGGATTGCTGGGCTGGGTAAAAATGCTTTTGAGACCATTTCAGATTGATTGTGAATGATTGGGAGTAGCTGCTTTATAGATTAGAGGCCAGTTAGCATCCCCTTAATGTTTTTATATTTAGTTTTATATATAGTGAAAGGCATGGTTTTTTGGATCCTTTCCAAGGTTAAATATTTTATGTATGTAGTCTACATTGAATACAGATGATGTTTCGATACTGAGACAGCAGTGAGATGTTTTGCAGATAGGAAGCAACACCTGAAACAAAGAGAAAGTCTGGAATCATCAGTCGTTAAGGGCAATTATCTCCAGATATTAAAGAGAACCACTGGAGACCATGGATGTTGAAAACATTTGCACAATTGCAGGAGCACCTCAAATTCTAGATGATAGTTGCCCTAAAATCACTTCTGCTGGTACAGAAATAATAGATGTGTTGCTTGTCTTCAAGCATTGAATTATAAAAATCCATCTTCAGTTGAATGAAACTATATTATTAGTTTTTTTAAAAAATGTGTTGAGTTTAACTCTTTGTTACATGGACACGTCCATGATATTTACTCAGCAGTGGCACAGACATTGCTTGATATTGACTTCTGTGTTTCAAAAATTTTTCCTACCGGTTCGGAGTTTGCTTTGCACATGCATGTGCAGTGCTCAAACTCCATTTTCTGAATCAAGGCTGCTGAGTTGTGTAGGCCCACCTATCGTGCCCGCACGCCAAACGCGCATGCGCAGGACTCACAGACAGATCTTCCCTGGTGAGATGTGCTGGGTTTTTTTTAGCTCAGCTGAGGCGCAATTAAAATTTTCCCTACTGGTTCTCCGAACCAGTCAACATTTTCCCTACTGGTCTTCCAGGACCAGTCAGAATCAGCTGAAGAAGTCCACCCCTGGACTTCTTCTTGAATGTTTTTGGCATCTCAATCTAGACTGTAGCCCTAGGGTTTCCTGGTTGTCTCCCACCAAAACACTAGTCCTACATAGTGTTTTTTCAAAATGAGGCAAGGTACTGCCACCTACTGTGAAAGATTTGTTGCAGTACCTGAGTATTCTTAAAAGTAGTCTATCACTTCACTAATCTTCAATTAAACTGAGTTGTATCATATCCAAGTGCAGGTTGTTTTTAATCAGTTGTTTTGAGTAGACACAAGTAGAATAGCATGAGAAAATACTACAGGATATGCCCAGGCTGGAATTCAGAGTTGCGGCCTGATGCTGAAAACTCAAGTTCTATCTTATAGTGTATTAAACATCATAGCTGCCTTGAAATGAATACATTTAATTTCTTCTTATACCTAGATTTTGACCCTGATACATTATCTGTATCTGGTGGTGGTTCTTTCTACCTTTGCACTTTTTAACTGGAAATGCATATTAGGGCTGATGGAAATCAGGGTTGAGGGATGTCTAAAGCAGGGCTCTCCAACCTTGGTAACTTTAAGCCTGGAGGACTCCAACTCCCAGAATTCCCCACATCTTCACACAGCCAAGATCGAAAAACACTGGTATAAACCATTGAGATGAACAGTGTCTTTGAGTCCATATACTTTTGATCACAATTTTGGCAGGGGCACCCACCCTTCTTAAATGATGGTTGCCTGATCTGAAATGTTCAGGTCCACCTCCAGAAAGTCCCCATATGCCTGAATTTCTTTAGTTCTGTGCTCCAACCATCGAGTGGGATGTTTACCTTCAGTGATAGCAGTGTTATTACTGTGAACCTTTAAAGTCGGACTTTAAGTGGCATAGTAATGCTGAAGCATAGTGCTCAATTAATCAGAATCCGATATCTTAATAGGTCAATAAAGAACTTGTTATTCTACACATCTCTTTTGCACCTTATCTAAAGTGTGACAGTGAGAACTGCAATTAGATTAGCATGTTTAGCAGATTTGACTATCTAGCTAATTTGAAAATATACACTACTCTGTTTATATATTTATATAAACAATTTATGTTGTCTTCCATTTTACTATCTAGGCAGTGAACAAAAAGAGTAAACTGAAAAACAACAGAACAAGTCACTTAATTGAAAAGAAATTACAGCCTTAATTGATTGTGCCATAGATAAACAATTTTCTTGAAACTCACATTTATTAGATTAAAGCGGGGCGGGGGGGATCAAAGTTGTGAATATTTCACCTACTGAATCTCTCGGCAGATCTTTATCCTCCCAGATTGTTGTTGTTGTTCAAATCATTTTTTAATGTTTCAGAAGATACAATTACAAAATCCAGAGCTTTAAACCCAAAATAGATGTTAAATCAGAGGTCGTCTTTAAAATAGTTTATCAGAGGCCTTGAATGTAGACTGAGCTAAATGATCTGTCATTGGGTCAGAAAAATGTGTCTCAATTTCTGAAAAGCACGTTTTGCTTTTCTCCAGACGTATATTTTGGAAGCACACAACGCAGCCATTGTTTAAAAAGCATGCCAATTTGAAATAGCTGAGGACAGTCATGCAGTGTTCCCTTGAAAAAGGGGAAGCCAGAAGTCCCTGGAAATTTCTTCCCTCCCATTTCAGCCCAATTACTCCTTGCTGCATAGGCAGAGGGGGCGGCGGAGAAATGACCTTCCCGTTTGTGAGTGAAAGAAGAATGCTGAGCTTGCATTAATTTTGGCCAACTCTCTTAACTGGGAACTATGTATAATCATTAGCATTGTTAATCCTATTCAAGTCTTTCTGACAGTCAATTTGCTTGGATCACTATTCCTCTTTTAAGAGGGTTTTTTTTTTGTGTTCAAGGGAACCTTAGGCAAAAATACAATTTTGCAGAAGAAGACGCAGCATCTCATGCGGGTCTTTCTAAACCCAAAAGGCAAGTGCTCTGTGAGTCCCGTCCTCTTAATTTCCAGAGCATATGATATGGCAAGGGTGGGGAACTGTGGTGCTTTTTTGACTTGTGGACTTCAACTCCCAGAATTCCTGAGGCAGCCATACAGGCTCAGGAATTCTGGGAGCTGAAGTCCATAAGTTATAAAAGGCCCACCTCTGGCCTACGGAAAGGTTATGGCTATTGTGAGGCCCTTGTTCACAGTCTCCTCACCTTTTACAGTGTCAAACTGGGGTACTGCGGAGATTTACTTTCAACATGAGGAACAGGAGATAAGGTTCAGTTGTTATGTGCCTGATCAAAACCAATCCTCTGTGCTTGAAAATTATGGCTGGCTTGCTGGTTGAGGCATCTCGTGGCATAAGCTGTCTGATCAGACCATGTTGGGTGTGTTCTAAATTGGAAGAAAAATGTTCAGTGGCGCAACACATTATGCTTGATTTAAGGTGACAAAGATACGTTGGGCATGCTGAGTTTTAATTTAGGGCCACATATATGCAGAAAAAGAGTTTTGGGACTTCTCACAACAGGCTTACAGGCTCCAAAAGACAGACATTCTAGGCTAATGCTGATAAAGGTAGCCCCACATTTTGAAATGTGATCCATCAAAACTGCATAAAGAGATGCCTCAGGGCTGTACTGTACTGTTCACTGCACTGCAGGTCTCATAACTTTTTGCTACTCTGAGAAGAAGCCAGCTGGCTTCGACTTTGGTGTTCTCAGTCTTTGAGCCCCCCTTTTTCCTATATAACTAAAAATAGGAAGGATAATTGTGTGTGTGTGTGTGTGCGTGCGCCGTGTGTTTGTGTGCATATGTGCATGTATTTCAGATCTTCATATCATGTCCCATTTTGTTTTTCCTTCCATTATTGCATTCTTGAGTTGGAGAATAGGCATAAATGGCTGGAGAAGCAATTTCCCAAGCAACTGAAAAGGTGATAACAGAACTGGAAGGGACCTTGGAGGTCTTCTAGTCCAACACCTTGCTCAGTCAGGAAATCATCTACTATTTCAGACAAATGGCTTTCCAATCTCTTCTTAAAAACCTCCAGTGATGAAGCACCCATAACTTCTGGAGGGAGGAAAGCCATTCCACTGGTTGATTGTTTTCCCTGTCAGGAAGTTTCTCCTTAGTTCTAGGTAGCTTCAGGCACTTTGGAGAATAAGTTGACCCACTCTTTTTGTGGCAGACCCTCAAGTATTAGAAAGATATATTCGTCAAGAAGCATAAGATACAACACTTAATAATAGTCATAGGGTACAATAAGCAATCAAATCATACTAGGAAACAGTCAATACTATCTTCTATGTTCAATACAAGGTTGAAATCAGGCAGTCAGTTTAATTCAATTCATGCAGTCTGCCATTCCATGAATTTGTAGCTTTTAGCATTCAAAATTCTAACTGTTGGAATTAAAAGTGTACGCTTGTCTAAGCATATATAGGATTAACTCTTTAAGTAATCACCTGTTTTCCTAACAATTATTGTAAAACAAACATTTCCCTTATTTGACCATAATGGGAAACTGCAAATGCAAACATTAAGCTTCCTTTCCACATTTGTCAAGAAAGTGATGCGTGAGCAAACAAACTATCAAGGACCATGCTTTCTTATAGTCACAATGTCAAATCATGCTTTTGTATTATATTTGAACTGAGTCACTAATGAAAAATATAAATATTATATGTAAAGGTCTTCACAAGTAAGTAGTTGTGAATTATAGTTTGTCCAGCAAGCATGGTGTCAATCTATAAACAGAGTTCATGTATTTTGTTGAATAAGTAACCGTTGGCTAAATTTGTTGTTTTTTACTGAGCCATAAACCATGTTTACAAATTACTGGAGCTGAGTTCTCACAGCACACCAAGCCAAAACCAAACAAAGTACATTAAGACTTGGCATGATGTATGAACCCAGTTGGAGTATTTCTTAATAATGGTTTGATGTGACATCTGAAATAAAGCTATAAATTACAGCTGTGGAGAATTCTGATAATCAAAAAATAGAATTTCAACAGAACATTTATTTTTTTATTTTTTGGATAGTGTATAGTATTTTGCTTTCTGCCTTGATGGCAACACATATTATAGCAACTTTACCCCAACCCAGGGCCTTCCCAGGAAAGTTGTGACAGAAGTGATGAGGAATTATTGGAATTGTAATCTCAACACATCTGGAAATTACAGGTTTGGGTAAATCAGATTTATATTAACCCAGTACTCATTAGCCATACTCCCAATAGCAAGTTTCTACAAGTTGCTCTATCATCCGTGCCATTTTGACAGCTAAATGTCATTAAACTATAGGGATTTATGTATGTGAGTGAGTGAATGAGTGTGCGTGAGTAATATTGAATGAATTAGCTTATGGGTGGCCTACAATTATATAAAAAACACTAGAAAAGTTTGAGATTTAAAACCTATGTAGATAAGTATTTACAGTTGCTATTGTGTTCATTTTTCTCAGTCTTATATACATTTTGCTGTTAGTTGTCTGATTTACTGTGACTGCAAATATGATAAAGCAGTTGCTGTTTGTCCAAAGCCTCAGCATGAACAAAAGAGGTGTGATGGTTTCAAATATAGAGTAATAAGTGTGTTGATGTAGCAGTCTTCTTTGAAAATTACAGGTAGCCTTTGGCTTACAGTCACAATTGAGCCCAAAAGTTCTGTTAAGTGAGTTTTGTCTCATTTTGCAACCTTTCTTGCAACAGTTTGTTAAGTGAATCACTGCAGTTCAGTTAGTAGCATGGTTGTTAAGTGAATCTGGCTTCCCCATTGACTTTGCTTGTCAGGTGGTCGCCAAAGGTGATCACATGACCCCGGAACACTGCAACTATCATAAATACATGCCAGTTGCCAAGCATCTGAATTTTGATCATATGAAGATGCAATGGAGTAAGTGTGAAAAACGGAGAAATCATTTTTCAATGCTCTTGTAATTTTGAACAGTCACTACATGAATGATTGTAAATCATAGACTAGTATCTAAAACAAAATTCTATTGCTCTTTTAAAAGGAAGACAGACCATTGTTTACAGTGGAACTTAACTCCCCTGTATATCAGCAAAAGATTTGAGTCAGATTAGATAAGCGGTGTCAAACTCGCAGCATCACATGACGTATCACAACTTTTTTCCCCTTCAATAAACTGGGTGTGGGTGTGGTCAGTGCGTGACGCATCTGGCCTGTGGGCAGAGAGTTTTACAGCCCTGGATTAGATGATTCTTGGGGAAATCTTAACATGTTTATTTATTTTTTCAAAAACATATTTTTTTTTCCTGGACACACAAGGAATTTTCTTGGTGCATTATGCTCTCGGTGTACATAAAAGAAAAGATACATTTGTCAAGAGTCAAGAATCACAAGGTACAACACTTAATGATAGTCGTAGGGTACAATCAGCAATCAAATGATACTAGGAAAGAGTCCATATAAATAGTAAGGATACAAGTGACAAAGTTACAGTCATACAGTCACAAGTAGGAGGGGATGGGTGATAAGCAGCGATGAGAAGATTAATAGTAATAGTAGTGCAGACTTTGTAAATAGTTGGACGGTGTTGAGGGAATTAGTTGTTTAGCAGAGTGATGGCATGCAGGGAAAAACTGTTCTCATGTCTAGTTGTTTTGGTGTGCACTGCTCTATAGCGTCGTTTTGAGGGAAGGAGTCGAAACAGTTTATGTCCGCAATGTGAGGGGTCTGTAAATATTTTCTTAGCCCTCTTTTTGACTCATGCAGTATATAGGTCCTCGATGGAAGGGAGGTTGGTAGTAATTGTTTTTTCTGTATTGTTTTTTTTTTTTACTAACAATAGTAACAGAGGATGTTTATGTTAACATTTATGTTAACAGGAAAGCATTATGCTTTTCTCCTTCTACGTGGGAATAGATTTAGATAAAATGAATACGTTGAAATATCTAGCCATAAACCTTGTATCACAACAAGTTTGACTCTAAATTGAGAAGAGAGTATTTCAGAAGACTTTCTGTATATCTTATGAAACTAGGCAATTGGTGAGCTTCGCTCAAGCCTACACAAGGGTAAAGTGTAGGGTAGGCCTTCTGATCTTCTATCTTCTTCAAAGATGCCATCTGTCAGAAATGGTATAGAGTTTCCTGCTTGAGCAGGGGGTTGGCTAGATGACCTACAAGGTCCCTTCCAACTCTGTTAATCTGTTTATCTTCTCAGTCTGAGTTCACTCTTTAGGCCGGATTCTTTTTATTATATAAACCAGGTCAGTGTGGGTCACTTATCCTTGCTCATGTTTTGCCTCAGCCAACAACAGACAGCCTATTATAAAGTGTGTGTGTATGTGTGTGTAGAACTTACTGTTTTAGGCAGTGGTCAACCAAATTATCATGATATGGAGGAGTCACAGATCATTCTGAAGAAGTTCAGAATGTTCTATTCCTGTCCTGGAGCGGTATGTTTTACGTATATTTAAAAGTTTCCCTGTTTGTTTTTTGGATTTAATTACGATTTGTTAGCTGCCAACCAGAAGGCTTTCAAATCTGAATTTCCAAAGGGAGGGGGGGGGGGAGAAGAAAAAAATATCCAGGACATGCAAATATATATGCATTCAAATAAAACTGTTTTATTGCATCCCGTGGGAGATCAGATTAGTTTGCCTTTGAGAATGCTGAAAATTCAGGGAATTAGGTTTTGTTTCTAGTTGTGTTCAACTAGTCACAAATGTGGAACAGATGCTAATAAACTGCAGAAATTCTGCTGGTTGTGTCAGTTTAAAGGAAGAATATGTAAGCAAGCTCCTTCGGAATAAGCTAACTTCCTAACAAGTTTTAGTAGCAGCCTTGGCACAGAGGATTTTAAGGGGGAAAAAAATGCTAGGTTGGTCTAAGAAGCTGACACAAACATTGGTACAAAATATGAGCATTTTGAGCAGTCTTTTCACTTGTAGCACAGCACTGAAAAGCAAATTCTAGGACTAAAGTCTTTTAATTCTTGGTTGCCTCTTTCTTATATTACAAATTCCTCTGCTAGCAACAGCACAAGAGTGAAATAAATATTCAATTGCCAGCTTTGTCTCTAAATTTTCTGTATTTAGTAATCAAGCACATCTATTCATTTAAATTTTAAAAAAATCCACAGCCTTCCTTTGAAAAAGAAGATGCCTCCCAATTTCTGCGGGAAAATGGATTCCTTACAAAAACTAGGTATCACAACAACAACCATTTTCTGAAACTGACACTTTGGAAAATAACTATATGAGTAGGTTTGGGGGTGTCATCCTTTTCTTCCCATGTAGAAGAGGCAGTTCATAGTCAAGTTAAGGCAATTACTGGAATGAATTTAGATTTGCAATCCAACTATTACAAAGGATTTTCTAAGGTAATCAATATTACATTAGGAATTTTGTTAAAAATCACAGACTGATCACTCTGCCAATTTGCCTCCTGACTTCCAATAGCCTTTGAATCTTCTGAGGAACTTAAGAAAATATCTGACCATTACAAGACATTTTCTTATCAAGCACAATTTCTTCAAAGTCTTCTTCAATCTGATGCCCTTCAGATTGGCTTATATTGTTTTAATATCCTAACTGGATGCATTTAACCCCAAAATGCCTTAAACCATTTTGATGCAGCTATGAAAAAAGATTATTATTAATAGTTTGCAGAGCAATTGTCTTGGCTGATATATATTGTTTGGCAGAGAGGAAGGTGACTCTTGTACTAATTTTACCAAATATAAATTGAGGGGGGAGGGAGGGAGGGGGAGAAAGAGGAAAGAGAGAGAGAGAGAGGGAAATTGAGCTAAAGGCCATCCAGAGGATTTATTGCTGACTTGTGGTTTAGCAGATAAATGCTGAGATTCCCTTGCAGTACTGACCACATAACAGTGTTGATACTAGGCATTGTTTATTTATTTTATTTTTATTTATTTTATTTATTTGTCAATTGCTTACAAGATAATAGGTATAAGTAAAAACATAGTTATGAATATAAAAAAATATATAAAAGAAACAATAGAACAGGGATGGAAGGCACGTTGGTGTGCTTATGCACGCCCCCCTACAGAACCCCCCTACAGGAAAGGGGTGAGGTCAATAGTAGACAGTCTAAGGTTAAAGCTTTTGGGGTTTGGGGAACAAACCATAGAGTCAGGTCAAGTTTCCAGACATTGACCACTCTGTTGCTGAAGTTGTATTTCCTGTAGTCAAGTTTGGTGCGATTGATCTTGAGTTTATATCTCTTGTTTGCTCTAGTGTTGTTATGGTTGAAGCTGAAGTATTCATTGACTGGTAGGACATTGCAATGTATGATTTTATATGCTATACTTAGATCGGACCGAAGGCAGCGTAGTTCTAGGTTTTCTAGGTCTAGAATTTCAGGTCTGGTAGCATCAGGTATTCTGCAACGAGTAGAGGAGAACTCTTCTTGTGAAATATTTCTGGACTTTCTCAACTGTGTTAATATCAGCTAGATAATGTGGGTTCCAGACTGATGAGCTGTATTCGAGTATTGGTCTTGCAAATGTTTTGTATGCTCTACTTATTAGTGTAATATTACCAGAGAAAAAGCTATATAATATTAGGTTAGCAACTCTTCACACCTTTTTGGCTATGTAGTTACAGTGGGCTCTAGCACTTAGATCATTAGAGATGAATACTCCAAGATCCTTGACAGAGTTTGGATCATCAACAAGGTCTTGACTATTCTGTATTTTATTTTTTGATTTTTTTTGCCAATATGTAGGACAGAGCATTTATTTGTTGAGATTTGAAGTTGCCATTTGTTTGACCATTCTGATACATAGCCAAGGTCTTTTTGAACGGTTGCAGTATTGTCTATGGTGTTGAATAACTTTACATCATCAGTAAAGGGAACGCAGGTGCTCTTGATATGATCACAGATGTCATTTATGTAGAGTATGAAAAGAGTTGACTGGGACAGGTATGTTACATCCTCTCACTGGAAAGCCAGGAAATAATAGCTTTAGAGGAGATGGGAGGAAATATGGCCTCTTTACGAGTTGTGGACTTTTAATTCCCAGAATTCCTAAGCCAACATGTCTACTTCAGGAATTCTGGGAGCTGAAGTCCACAAGTCATAAAAGGGCCACAAATCTCCACCTTTTGCTTCAAAAGTTATTTTTATCCTGATGTGGAAACTGAAAAGATGGTGGAGTGTATTAAAATGAATAAGCAAAACCGAAGGCACATTTAACCCTATGTACAAAAGCAAGAGAAAACGTGGTGACAATGGAAACTCCGGCAGGTGAAAGTATAGGATGAGTTTGTGGGCAAAAATGCCTCCTCAAAGCAGAACGAGCAAGGAAGTTTGGCCTCAGAATATCTCAGGAGGCGGGTTTTTGTTTTTGAAAATGCAGTGGCATATAAATTAAAAATGTTTAAGGAAAGAACAATATGAGAGAACATATTGTCTCCTTCCATCTAGTATTCTCCAGTTTCCATGAAAATGTTTAACTGTTTAGGCCTATGAACGTTGTGGTCTGCCATCTCCTTCGAAAGAGTCCCCTGTCTCGATGTAGAAATCGAAGTCCGCCATGTTGGAGAGAAAATATGCTATGTTTACATTTAGCCTAGTGGCCAGGAGAAGGTCTTGTGAAACTTGGGAAATTTTGTGTGCATTTCACAGTGTTCAGTAACAGCTGTCCTTTTGCCTGCTTCACGTATCCAATGGGCATGTAAACAAGCTCCTTTTCTTTATTGACTGGTTCGGCAAGTTAATAAAAAAAGGAGAAAATGAATACATTGACTAGGAGTAAAACCTTTCAGGATTGGGTCATAAAAAAAATCATATTAGCGATATCTTGAACCGGTTTCCTTTCCAAGCCTCCGATTTCTCCTCTGTGGTGAAACAAATGTGTTTTGAACCCAGGAGGTGTTACTGCTTTATGGGTGTTGTAAATAGTCCCGTGTGCTTGCTGAATGAAGAGCAAAAGGAAAGACTTGCTGTTTGTTCAAGAGCACTTTATAATACAGTAAGAATTTGCAGGAGGTATAGTTGAAATGTTAGTCAGGTAGCCATTGGTTTAAATCCTGCCATTAGATGAGAACTCACTCACTACTGTTAAGCAAAGATCTGTATCTCTAGATAGAGATTCAGATTCAGATTTATACAGTAATAAGTGGTTCCTTGATTTTCTTTTATCTGATTTGGGGGAAGAAGACATCCACTTTAATTCAGGACTTAGATAATGAGGAAGAATTAGAGGAAGCCATAATTAATACACACCCATTTCTATCTGAGCAAAATCATATCCTCACTAGTTTTCTAAAAACCATATCAGAGAGGAAGCCTTCCTCAACCTTACTAGAGCATGTTGTAGCTCATCCTCCTGAAAATATTTATTATTTCTGATGGTTAAATTGACATGCAAATGACAGGATTCCATCCTTCCAGCCAAGTTTCTTTCCCTTTTTTAATGATTCCTGGCCATTTGCAGTTATGATGTTTGGAAATTAGAGGCTATATCAAATCAAGTATGCCATTCTTCTTTATGATCTTTCCTAACAAAAATGAAAGCTCTGTGGAAGCATACATCTCACTTAAGAGAGGACGTAAAGGGTTGTAAAATAGATCTTGGGTGAATATGTAGCTCATGTAGCTTTACTAGGCTTGGAGTTCCTTGCAAGAGTCAAATATCATATGATACAGTAAGTATGATCTTGCCTTGATCAAAGACTTATTTTGAGCATCCTGCCTTCCACGCACTGGCTCATAAATACAGTGGATCTTTGTTTGGATATAAATCTATTCACTATACAATTTGGTTAAGATGGTAATGCAGGAAACAATGCATACTTTCTCTAAAATTATAGCTCCATGATTCTCAAATACTGTGATATTCTGACCCCTAAACTGCTGAGCTTCTGTGCTCCCCTCCCAGTAAAGCAAATTATTTCTTTAGAAAGAAATAATTTGAGAATAACTTGAATATTTAGATAATACTCAAAAGCCCAAGTTTGAGTTCTGAGGCAACAGTGTGATCCCCTTAAAGTTACTTACAACCTGGGAAGTCTTAGTCTACTGTAAAATTTGTGAATCAGTCCTACAACTTAACTTTGGGAAAACATGTGCATTGATAGTAGTGAAGGAGAATATTTGTAGCGCAGTGTTGAAATGATTTGTCCTTGGTGCTCTCTGAGCTTGGTTGTTTTCTTGCAGACATTTCATTACCCAAATTAAGTAACATCATCAGTGCTAGAGGTGCTAATGAAAGCACTGATTATATTACAAGCATCCATAGGAAAACAACAAAGTTCAGAGAGCACCAAGGACCCTTCCATTTCAACTCCGAGCTACAAAAGTTTTCCTTTATTGGATGGGCTCAGTTACAGAAAGACCTTCATGTGCATTGATAGCTGTTAAAAGATGGAAAGATGTAAAATTACTAAAAATATTACCAAAAAGACAAAACAATGTATTCCATTTGACTTTGGATTGAAAAAATTTAAAAAAAAAAAAAGGGGGGGGGAGAGCTTTCCTAGAATGGCTGGCCTAGTATGAAAGCATGGAATACTTTCATTAATAATTTTTGATAAATAATGCACAGAATGATATGAAAATGGCAAGTTAATGTTAATCTGATATTGAATTATCAAGAAGATGGAGGACTGAGGAGAAACAACATGCAAAAATGAGTGAGGGAGCAGGATGAAGAAAGGGAGAATGTAACAGATGAAAGGTGCAGAGTTTGTGTGGGGGGGTGAGGAATTTCTACACCAGGGGTGTCAAACTCATGTTGTCACATCATCATCACATGACGTATGATGACTTTTTCATCCTTTGCTAAACCAGAGGTGGGCGTGGCCAGCATATGACGCATCTGGTCAACAGGCTGCGAGTTTGACACCCCTGCTCTATACAGTCCAACAAATTAAGGATTGTACTGTGGTTGCTGTGAACAATGGAGGAGATGAGAGAGATCAGGTCCTCAAAACACCAAAGATGTGGGAGGACTTCTTACTCTGGTACTTTATACAGTGCTTAGTTACAAATGTTATTTCTTAAAGATTTCCCTCCCCCCTTAAGCAATTGTCTTAAGCACTTGCCTTCTGTTGGAAGAAGCTTGGCTCTATTTCACTGTTGGAAGCTAAAACATGTTGGGATAATATGCTGGAATCATGCCGAGACTTGCCTTATTCTCAGTGCTAGAGATGAAAATTACTTCCCTCTGAAGGCTGGAGCATTTAAGCATGTGTGTGATGGACGGAGGTGAATTTCTGAGCATTCAGAGCAGTGATGGGGTGTGGCATCAGTCTTGAAAGAAACAGGGGGAAAAAACCCATTTCAGCGAGAGTTGAAGCGGGATTATTCTTTGGAGAATAGCCTCTAATGGCAGTTACTAGAGCTATTTCTCAAGAGAGCAGCTTCCTGTGGTGAATATATTGTGTGCTTTCCAGGCAGCAGCAAAAATAGTTCACGACAGTGATGGCATGGTGTGAGACATTCCTTCTTAAGGCATGAAACTCAGCTTTGACTTGCAGATGAAATAACTCCTCTCCATGCAGGAATTCCTATTAGTGTGGGTTAAGGTAATCTATCATAACTTCAGCCAGTTAAATAGCACATTCACTTATTGCTCACTGTTGGGCCTAGCTCTGTCATCTGTAGTCTTTATGTAGATTTTGCTGTATAGTTTTAACTGAAGACCCGTAAAAAAAAGTCTCCTTTTAACACAAAAAGTAGGGAGAGAAAATTCTGTCTTGAAACAGAGCTTTTCATGCCAACATTCACCACTCCTGTTTTCTCTTGCAATAGATACTGTAAATCAAATCTTTGTATTGTGATTTATCTTTCTGTACATGAATGTACTCCTAATTCATGGATTTACCATTCCTCTCTTTATGTTTTTCAGCAGTCTTACTCCAATGAAGCCCATTGTGTTGAAGAAATTTTGAAGGTGAGTATATTCACATTAAGAGGAAAAAGATGCCATGAAGAAAGGAGAACTAATTTCATGTTGTTTTTTAAACTACTGGGTCATCCTTATTTTCTTCACCAAAAATGTTAGGTTCCCCCCCCCCCCCCCAATGCTACACATGCTTCTTTGCTGCAGAATTTAATCAGTAGGCTTCAAGCAGAACACCATCTTGGATATTTTAAATAATTTCTGGTTTCAGAAATTTGGCTTCAAACTTCGGCTTGTTGGAAGAAACACAAGTTGGGAATCAAAGAAAACACTGATTTTATTTTCATTGGGTTTCCTTCCTTAAAAAAAAACTTTTGATTGAAGAGTTTTCCAATACTGAAAGGTAGTACAAATGAAAATAAATAAAAGAAAGAAAGGGGTAGAATTTGGTTTGGTTTTCCTTTGTATATTGTGATATTCCTGCTCTTTCTTTTAATGCTGCCCCAGACATTGCCATTATTTATCACATTCAAAACTGTGGGGAGGAATAGAAGATAAAAGAGTATGACAGGAGAAGAAAAGGAAAGCATGCATTCCTCAGAATGGATCAAATATTAAGAAATCAAAGTCTGACTTTTTGATGATAGTTTCAAAGATCACTTCCAACTCTAGGCTGCAAAAGTCTTAAAAAATAATGTTTCAGTTACATCCCTGTGTTACTGTTGGAAGGTTTTCTTATTCTTTTCGCAGCTGAGGAAGTAATAAAGTTAGGACTTAAGAGCTGATTATTGTTCTTCTCAATTTCTTCCCAGGAAATGACCCATTCATGGCCACCTCCTTTGACAGCCATCCATACTCCTAGCACAGCTGAACCTTCAAAGTTTCCATTTCCTGTAAAGGTGAAGAAGCAAAACCTTTCATTCCATCTCTGTGAATTAATGTATGAAAATGCATGTCATTCAACTGCTTTTGGCATGTGTTGTTTTTAGCAGAGAGGAAAAGTTTGCAGGACAAAACAAACAAGCATAAAAGGATAGTTTCTTTCATGCAACTGTTGCTTTGAACTAATCTCTGTGGGCATGTGAATATTCGTTATTTATGTTTTTGGCATCATTGTTTTGTTTAACATGTAGCTTAAAAGGTGAATGTCATTTTATGTTCAGGAAAAAGTAGCAATCTTCGTAAAAATCATGACATGTACAGTTGCTCCATAGTAGAGAGTCATAATTCAGAACTTCTATTCCCTTAACTCCCAAATGCTCTTGAACAAACAGACTTTTACAACCTGGGATTATACTCCACAAAGGTAGATGCAACTCCCAGAATTCCCCATTATGGCCATACTTGCCTGATTATTTTAGGAATTGCATAGGGCATCCAGAACAAATTATCTACACTAGATTTATTCATTGTGCTCAAAGACATATAATTCCTGAGTTACTTACTTGATGTCAGTTTCATTGCACTCATGTCAGAAGCATTTAAGACTTCTGGGTTGAAAGAATTAGCCAGTGACATCTCCATTGCCCGAAAGACATCCAGTTGTGGGCATCTTTCATGTTCCCGACAAGAGCTGGAATGAAGGTCAGGAGCTCACCCCATCCCAGGGCTGCACTCGGGTCTTGAACACAGGCTTACTAACCTACAACTTGGCATCCTAACCATGTGAGCCACTGTGCTCCATTATTTGATGTCTATAATCTCACAACTGGTATTCTTATTCCATTTGTGCTTTTTATATATAGCTACCTATAGCTCCTATAACACCCTGGAATTGCTTCCCAAAAGTTTGATTGTTGCCCTATTTCTTTCACACTTGAAAACATTTTTCTAGTGCTTCTTGTTCCTACTCTACCAGTTTTGTAAGCCATCATGAGAGGTGGTGGTATATGTCGGCATGTGTGAACAAAATAGTGTACAAATTGTAGTAGATGACCAAGCTGGGCCCAAGGGTGGGGTGAAACACATCATCAGTCTGAAGTCTGTATGCTCGCAAAAGAGACCTAAGTCCAGCCCTCTTTGAAGTCCATGATTCTCATCTGGAGCCTTGACTTAAGAATTCATATTCTTGGATGTAGGTTGCTTGGAATAAACTTGCAGTGCTTTCTGTACTGACTCCTCATTTCTTGTGTCTGACAAAAATAAATGAAATAAATGCATAACTTCCCTGTTTTCTTTTCTGTTCTTTTTCATTTAGAATGTTAACATTAGTGCTAAGGAAAGTACTATGCAGTGTAATGATACTGTAATAATAATATGATGATAGCAATTATAAAGAAATTATAATACAGAAGAAAGAGGAATGTAAATAATACAGTATTTTTCTTGCTAAACAGAAAAGTGAGGCATTAGCTTAAGTTTGCTTATCCTTACTTTATCCCTAAAATTATCGGGTTGTATTTTAAAAATCCCCCCCCCTTTTTTTTTTTCTGCTTTCTAGGAAACCCAGCAGACTGGATCAGTAATTCAGAGCCAGAGTAAGTATAAAGACCAGAGATTAAAGTTATAAACTACTGCATCCTGCTGTTTTTTGTTCATTTTGACAGATTACACAGAATTTATATTCATGGAACATGAAATGTGAACAAAAGGGTGGCTTCTCAGACTTTTGGCTGGAGATTAAGTAAAGTAGTTTTTGGTTCTGATAAGTTTTAGGAGATGAACCTATGGAAGTCATCAGATCTAAGTTTCTGCACCGAGCATCGTTCCACAGCACTTCTAACAGAAGACGGTCAAGACTCTGATTTGTCTGCTTCATTGTTCCTCCAAATTCTTTTGTTGTTAACCAATTATCTCTTAAAGAGTACTATATTTTACTCCTGTGTCCTGAAAGTTCATCTCTTTTGTATCAACTGTATGCAGTATTTTCTCCCCTCCATCTCAATGCTACAAGATTCAGAAGACAGTCCAAGCTTTCTTGAAATTAAACTGGGAAATATTTTCAGCACATATGAGCAATACGTTATTTAGTTCATTTGAAGTTTCCATGTTGAGATTATTTGATGGACTGCTGTGAAAGAAATAAAGGCATGCTACCCACCATCTGATAGGTGGCAATGCCTAGAGTTTCCAGATTTTGTAATGCCTGCAGAAGATGAGCTTAAAGATGCTAAGCTTGTCAGCAGGAGAGCTGACAGCTCAAGTTTGAGACCCCAGGTCCGTGCAACAGGGTGAGCTCCTATTACTTGGCTTAGCTCTTGTCTACCCTGCCTACCATCTGATAGGTGGCAATGCCTAGGGTTTCTGGATTTTGGTTAAAGTTTACTGAGCTTTGTGAGCAGGAGAACTGACAGTTCGGCTCGAGGTCCGCACAACAGGATGAGTTCCTATTACTTGGCTTGGCTCCTGTCTACCTAGCAGTTCAAAAGCATGCAAATTGAGTAGATAAATGGGAAGGTAACGGCATTCCGAGTGCCTTTGGCATATAGCCATGCTGGCCGCTTGACCATTCAAATTGTCTTTGGACAACAATAGCTACTTTGGCTAAGAAACACAGGTGAGCACCCTGCCTTAGAGTTGGACACAACTGACAGGGAAACCTTTACCTTTGCAGAAAAATGCCTTGTTCCAACTCATTGCTGAAGCTGTTTGGATTTAATTTATAAAAAACCAAGGTGGTGGTTTCCTATCTTTTATTCCTTTTAGATGTCACAAGGCATATTTATTTATTTATTCATTATATGTTTGTTTGTTTCTTTATATTACACACTTTTTTTACTGTCATCTCCCTCTGGGCAGTGTACAGTTTAATCAATTAAAAATTAAGCTTTAAAAAAAGAATAAGATTTTTTTTTAAGATATGTGCTACTGTGTCACTAGCACATTGCATAAGATGTGAAAGGAAAAGCAGGAAGATCGTACGGAGATGGGAGCAGTGATTTAATATTGAAATTCTGCTGCTTCAGCTTATTCTGACATGGAAACTACTACTGCTTTAGAAAACAATATCCACCTATCCTTTAAAATGTAGTCAATTTGTATGTGTCTTATGTGACAATGTAATGAATATTGGAAGACAACATGGATTAATTCTGTCCTCTTCATAGATTCTTACTCCTTTCTCAATGGCAGCCATTATCTCAAACTATACTATTTTAGCTTCAGTCTGTTTATATTTATCCAACCTTATAATATTTAATGAGGCAGAGACTAGTCAAGTTCCTTTTTAAAAAATCCCCTAACCTGTTTGGAGGTAAATGAGAAGTGAAAATTCTCAGTCGTCCAGTTCATAGTTGTCTCAATGGTGCTTTTTTCTTCAAAAGAAGAAAAATCCCTTCCCCTCCATCCTCATCAGAACTGATGAAGCTTCTTGGATGAGAAGCAAAACTTTTTCTTCTTTTTCTTCAAGGAAAAAACAGTCCAGTTGCCTTTTGAAGAAGAAAAAAAAGCACCTTTGAGATTATTTGGAGTTCCTTTTTTTTTACCTACTCCAGGAAATAAAAATAAAAACAGAAAATTTTCAGATCTGTAGTGTTGCCTAAGTCATAGATATCGTGAATTAAAGAGCCCCATCCTAAATGTCATACACAGAGAGAGAAATAAAGGAGAAAAGACAATAGAAAACAATGCAAAAGACCAGAAATGTTCATCACCCCAAATCTCTCTCTCCCCCCTTCCTCTTGTGTCTTTCAGAGCAGTGTGATACGCCTTTGAAGACTTTGTGTGTTTCTCAACAAGGAACATCGTAAGTCATTGCATTGTTTTTCTTTGGTGTGTTTGTCATTCATTAGTGAAATCTGCCAGTCATTAGTGAATGAGAGCAAGATTTATTGCAGGTAGCTTTAACTTAATTGAAATGTGCCTACTACAGAAAGAACAACTTTGGGTCTGGCATTGCATTTACATGCTTTGGATAGAGATTCTGTATTTGCAGAAGTATAAAATTATATGGTTACTATAATGTTAGTAAACTAGATTACTCTTTGTGCGAAGTACTCCACAAGTTCGACAAGGACAGAGAAACATTCCATTGGCTAATTAATTAAATTAACTATATTTATTTGAATTGATTAGGAAGATCAGATGTTCTTGAAACTTAATGTATTGGAACTTCGCCAGTTCAGTGGCTGAAAGGAAGCTGAAATTCTGAAAGATACCAGGTTGGGGGAAAGATGTTAATGAAATATTTGAGATAAGAACCCTCTCTCCGTTTTATAAACTGCCTTTATAATAAGAGTTTCTCAGAAGGCTGCATACAGTACTAAAAACCTACAGTTGAATAGTTTTTGCTTGAATTTTCAGATGGTACACTTGTTTTAGCCTTTAGCCATGAATAAGGATATTATGTATTTATTTCCTGCCTTTATCATTTTTATGAATAACTCAAAGTGACAAAGATACCTAAAACAACTTCTTCCTCCTATTTTCTCGACAATAACAGCCCTGTGATTAAGGTCATTGGCCCCAAATTTTATTTATTTTATTTATTTTGTCAAGCGATGATAAGATAACAGGTATAAGTATAAACATAGTTATGAATACATGAAATGGATACATGCAAGAAAAATAAAAAGAAACAATAGGACAGGGACGGTAGGCACATTGGTGTGCTTATGCACACCCCCTACAGACCTCTTAGGAAAGGGTTGAGGTCAATAGTAGACAGTCTAAGGTTAAAGTTTTTGGGGTTTGAGGAAGAAACCACAGAGTCAGGTACAGTATTCCAGATATTGACCACTCGGTTGCTGAAGTCGTATTTCCTGCAATCAAGTTTGGTGTGGTTTACCTTGAGTTTGTATCTATTGTGTGCTCTTTTACTGTTATGGTTAAAGCCTAGCTTTTATATCTTAAGATGGGATTAAAACTCAACAATTTCCTGGTCTACAACCTGATGCCTTAACAGCTAGAGCAAACTGGCTCTCACACATGTGCAGAGTTTCTGTTGCAGGCTGAGCAGTAAGGCTATTGCAGCTCAAGAGATTTTGTATGTTATCAGTAAAAACCCAATTTATCTATGAAGAGCTGCCTCTTTGGGTCCTTGCTTAGGCCTTAATCCATTTAGGAGCGTAGATTCAGTCCCTGTTAAAAGGATTCAAAACAGATCAAGTTAAAGTCTCAATCTGTAACCATTAAGAACAAACAACTACCAATTGAAAATATATGGTATTGGGCTGAATACACCTGATAAGGTGTAAGGCAGCTTTCTGTATTCCTCTATTTCTTCCTGCAATGATCACAGTCTCTTTTATTTGACCGAAAGCCAACAGCTATCTCCATTCATTTGAACATTTAAATAGGGATATTCTGTTTTAATTGTCTTAAAATACATGTTTGCCCGAAGTTAGCTGCCTGGAATTTGGGAACAACATGATATTCTATCAATTTTTTTTAAAAAATGCAAAGGATACTGTTGAGATCATTTGGGTATTTCTAAGAACTAGTTGCTTCAGTGCAGAGTTGGCTACAATTGAGGAAAAATGGGCTGTCGGTTCTATGCAATCAGTGAGAGTTTTTTAAAATTTTATTTGCAGGTAGTCCTTGACTTACAACAGTTCATTTAGTTACATTTGACCATTTGTAGTTACAATGGCACTGAAAAAAGTGATGTATCTTATGTGACTGTTTTTCACATAAAAATTTTTGTTCATGTAATCAAAATTCAGCTGCTTGACAACTGACTCATACTACAGTTGCAGTGTCTTGGAGTCATGTGATCCCAGTTTGCAACCTTCTGACAAGCAGAGTCAATGAGAAAAACAGATTCCCTTAACAACCATGTTACCAAAATAACAACTGCAATGAATTCACTTAACAATTGTGGCAAGGTAAAGGTCATAAAAAATGGGGCCAAATTCATTGAACAAATGTATCACTTAACAGCAGAAAATTTGGGCCCAGTTGTGCTCATAAGTCAAGGACCATCTGTATTATTTGCCCTACACACACACACAGAGAGAGAGAGAGAGAGAGAGAGAGAGAGAGAGAGAGAGAGAG
>BLBF01000056.1:15810024-15820183 GCA_015471245.1 Laticauda colubrina
AGAGAGAGAGAGAGAGAGAGAGAGAGAGAGAGAGAGAGAGAGAGTGAGAGTGAGTTTATTTCTGAAATACAGGCTATAAATAAGATATTTTCCCTAGCAAAAGTAGATGTTTGGCTTAAGCTTGACTATGTTTGAAATCCCAGGAATGTTTTAAAATTATAGCAGGGCTATTTATTTATTTGTTTGTTTGTTTGTTTGTTTATTTGTTTGTTCAGTTGTTCATTTGTTTATTTGTTTATTTATTTATATTGCCGCCCATGGTGACTCAAGGCGGCTTACACAATGTAAAATCATATTTAAAACAAAAAATAAAAATAACAACAATAAGAACTGACAAAAAGAATCAAATAAATTAGTAAAGTGCAATAGAACATTTTGCTAGTATATCTTAGCTCCTGCTTTCTTAACAACCATTTCCAATTTGAGTCTCCTCATCCATAGACTCCAGTGTGATTTTTGTTTGGTTTTGTTCTGTGGAGAAAAAAAAACCAGAAGTGTGTAGGGAGATGAATATATGTGGGAAGAAAGCTCAGGGGATTTTAGAGAATAGCATTGGGTTTGCTTGAAGATTAACATCTCTGCCAAGGCTTTGCTCTTACTTAAGCAGACTGCAGGTTCCATCCTGCAGGTTCCATCTAATAGATGAATAACTTTTTCCAATCAGCAACTCTTCAGGATTTGCCACTGTGCCAAACTATTTGTAAGTAAACAAAATGTTTATCAGATTTCATTTCTGCAGATAGGCTAATGTCGAAAACAAATGAGGACAAGTAAATAATAGCCTGTGAGTTATAAAAAACAACAACAACCCACCACATAATGGTTTTCTATTATTTGAACTTTCTCATGTTCCTGGAAATATCCCAGGCCTCAAAAAAGTTCAGATGGTTTAATTAATCTGCTATTTTCCCTTGGAAATATTTGCTGTATGCTATTGAGGGCACTTTTGAAATTTGCATGGAATTCCCACGCGAGGGCTTGTTATAAAACACTCAAGTTCCCTTCATCATTTAAAGAACAAAAAGATAGAGAGGTAAACCCACGCATGGAAGAGCCTTCAAACATCTAATTGCTTATTGCTTTCATGCATTTATTTTGATAGTACTTCCAGTTTAGATCATTGTGTGCTGGGTGCACCAAAGCTCAGTACATTTCCCAGCCACAGGAGCTGAAAATCTAGACCTGGGGTAGAAATATTATTTTGGAAAAGGACATCGGGGCTACCCAAAAAAGAAGCAGCCCACTTTCTGAAGTCAAGAGGTTTCTTTTAATTTCTCTTGTCCTTTCGGGCAACCTATATTAGCATGAAATTGAAAGCTTTTTCCTCTGAGGGTGAGAACTCAGTTGTGGCCATGAAGAGTTTTAAGTTTACTAGTTTAAAGGTGAGGAAGGGAGAAGTTTGGATGAAAACATTTATAGAATTCTAACATTTTTATAGGGTTCTTTTTTATGTGAGTATATTTGTATAATGCCATAAAGGTCATCCTTGGCATATGACCACAACTGGGTCATAATTCCGTGGTGAGTTGGTGACACTGTAAAGCAAGTCATCCCTGGACCTGATTTTTTTGATCATTTTTACTATTTTAAGCTAAAACACCTGGTCACCAAGCAAATTCTACTTTCCTGACTGACCCTTCTGTCGGGAAGCTGGCTGGGAAGGGCGCAAATCATAGTCAGGTGACCACAGGATACTGCAACTGGTCATAAATGTGAGCCAGTGGCCAAGTAGCCCAAATTATGACCATGTAACTGTAGGGTGGAGCAAAAATTGTAACTGCAAGGCCAGGTCGTAAATCATTTTTTTCCAAGGTCGTCAGAACTTTGAACTGTCTTTAAACTAAGAGTGTTAACTCAAGACCGTACTTGTAGTATATGAGGGTTACGCCGCAGCCATATACTTCATTTTCTAGCAAGCACTTTTTTTTGAAAAAAATGTACTTAATTTCGCTCTTTGCAAGAAAGAGAAGAACAGTTATATTAGTGCTACAGTACTTACAGCAGGCTTATTCGAAAACAGCAGAGGCTTAGCTTGGCTGATCATGCTTTACTAAGGATAACATCTGTTTAAATTATGCCACTTCTCCACTTCCGGTTTGGGCTTCTTCGATGATGGACCGAAATCGTGATCGTGCACGGTTTTGATCCACACTCGTCTCTGGAGCGCCCTGAGCTGCCCGGAGTTGGGGCTGAAGCCACCCTGTAGAGGTGGTGAAGAAGGGGGAGCCGTCAGCAGGGTTGAGGAGGGCTGCATCTCTCCTCCTCAGCTGGCCATTACTCCCTTTCCCAAAGGTGGTTGCAGTGGTGGTCAGAAATGGCCACCTCAAAGAAGAACCCGACTGGACAAGATTGCGCAGGAGGAAGTTTAAAGGAGAAAGTTTGACCGGATTGAATGGAGAACATCTATTTAAGGTACCTGGAACCTGAATTTTAAAGACTAGTACTATTCCTAAAGAAGTTTTTAAGCGGCAAAAGGGAAAGGAAACGGAATTGGTTTTTTTTCCTCTCACATTGACAGTTTTAATTGACTTGGAATGTTAAGAAGAAGAGATTCGAATAAGAAATTGATCCTAATCCACTTTGACATTAACAGGCTATTTCTAGCTGAAAATAAAGTGTCAAAGGGATAAAGATTCTTGGATAATTTAAAATTTTTCTTTAAAAAAAGAAAGCAAGCAGCGGAGGAAAAAAGAGGGTGGAATCTGGAAAATGGAGGAGACCACCTGGAACTTAAGAAAAAATCGATAGTGGAATTTTAACAAGGCTTGCAAAAGATACATTGTAACTGAAACTTTGTTACAAGAGAACAAAGCCCCTGGAAAGAGAAAGTGAGAAAAGAAGCAAGAAACAGTTTTGGATTATTGGATGATTCCTGGAATTTGGATGGAGGATCCTAATGAAACAAAATGAAATCAATTGGGGTTGTTTAATTTTTTTTTAAATGGCATCAGTCCTTGAAGAGTTAAAAACAAGACTTAAAGAACAAAAAGAAGAAGCGCAAGAGGGAAGAGGATTTTTTGGCTTCGTATTTCAATTTTTAGAAATGGAGATCTTGAACTATGAAAAACAAGAAGAAACACTGGCAGAACAAGAAAGGTGGGACAATGAAGAAGCCATCTTTAATGACCAACAATTTTAAGCGGGGTAAAAAAGGGAAATGGGGAAAGGGATTTAAAAACTTAAGCATTGAAGCAACAACCAAAAAAAGTAACTTGAAAAGTAATCATAACATCAGGAAGAAACAGAAGGGAGGATCACAGAAGGGAGGATCAGATAGAAAAGGGAATAAAAAGGGGAGGGAGAAGAAGAGAGGGGAGAGGGAAAGGAAAAGAAGCTACAAAGGACTGAAACAAGATATAGAGGTACAGGAAAAGCGTGCAAGAATTAAAGGTATAAACCTATTTAAAAGACACAGAGACAATGGTTAAAATTTAACTTAAGGAGAGGATTCTGCAAGGGTGCATGGGATAGCATTGTTATATTAGAAATAGAAAAGGGTTAGAAAATAGTTTAGATTGATTAAAGTGAGAGAAAAAATTTCTATTGATATGTAGTGGAAAATTTGTAAAGAGAATAAGGCTCTCAATTATTTAAAAAGAAAGTTTAAAAAAACTGAAAAGAAACATGGAAGATTTTTATCAGTTGACAAGATGAACTTGAATAAGAATAATAACTATTGACTACTATTAATAACTATTGTTTGGTATTTTTTATTTAAAGACAGTAATAAGTAAAATATGAAATATGATTAAAGTGAAATACAACTGATATTACTAGGTAATGTTTGTTAAAAGAAATAGAAATGTAAAAGATTTTTATTAATATTAATGGCAGAACTGTACTTGAATAGAATAATTGTTCTGTTTATTATTGTTATATATATATATATATATATGTGTGCTGTTCAGCTTCCTTCGGGTATTATCCCACGTCATTGTAGTTCTGTTAAAGTTGTAGCAACGTTTCAGCAGAATCTCATCTGCCATCATCAGGCTTCTGTATTCTCTGAGAAGCACAGAGCTGAAGAAACAAGCCTGAAGATGATGAATGAGACTTCATCGAAACGTTGCCTAGATACTTCCAATTCTACGCGGGAGAAAACCCGAATAACCAAAGATCCACATACAAATACCCGCGAAAACCTCAGAAAACATATATATATATATATATATATATATATATATATACACACACACACACACACACACACACACACACACACACACAGATATATATACTTATTTTTTTAAGTTTTCGCGGTACTTACATGTGTGCTGTTCGGCTTCCTTCGGGTATTATCCCACGTCATTGCTTTAAAAGCACAGCTTCCCGAAGGAAGCTGAACAGCACAGATATATATATACATATATGCTTTTTTCTTTTAAGAATTTAGTGTGTATTTTTAAGGGAATGTACCAAGCAGAATTTGATTAAAAATAGGTATGTGTTATAAAATAGAGGTTAGAAAATGAATGTTATAACTGTAAAGGTGTAACTTAAATTTCCAACAAGATTTGAAAAAAGATACAAAGGTGTTACACTGCAGTCTAGTGATTACTGGGGAAAATTTGTTTTATGAGAAAAGATAACATGAAATTGTAAACAGGACAGACGAAAATATAAAAACATTGATTAGAAAGATTTTAAAAATTAGAAAAAGATACGTAATTGAATTAAGAAAGGAATGAGATAATATAAAATAAGGCGATAGAAAGTAAAGAAAGGGAAAAGCTATTGAAAAAATTGCAAAAATTGTTATAAGATATGGATTAGAATGTGTAAGATAAATACGTATTGAGTTTATGTCTGTTTGGAGAAGTGATAACCCGGGCCACGCTGTTTTCAGAAAACAATATTTTATTTGTATCTGTATGTTTTGTGAAAACTTAAATAAAACTTTTATTTTAAAAAAATTATGCTACTCCTAATTATGTTGGGGGAGGAAGAGGGGCGATGATTTTTTTCTGAATGAAATACAGGTAGTCCTCGACTTGCAACCATGATGGAGCCCAAAACTTCTGTTGCTAAGCGAGACATTTGTTAACTGAGTTTTGTCTCATTTTATCACTTTTCTTGCCACAGTTGTTAAGTGAATTGACTTTGCTTGTCAGGTCAGAAAAGTGAATCACGTGACCTTGGGACACAGCAATGGTCATAAATAAATCATAAACATGAACCAGTTGCTGAGCGTTTGAATTTTGACCATGTGAGACCATGAGGCAAAAACATTAGGCACTTCTTTCAGTGCCGTTGTAACTTTGAACGGTCACTAAACGAACTGTTTTAAGTTAAGGGCTACCTGCACAATAAAGGTATGAGATCACCTACATGTTCTTGAACCGTGCAGTCAGAGTTCAAGGAAAATATACAATTCAGGCTGTTGCTACCAGGGAACCTGATGTTGCCCCTCCGGCCTGCCTCATCCCCCAGAGGAACACCTTAAATCCATATAATTAGCGACAGATTGGTTTTAGAGGAGCAGGAGGAAAAAAAAAAAAAAAAAAGCCAAGCTCTTTATAACTGAGGATGAAAAGGGATTACTCCACAGGCTTTCGAGACAGAATTGCTTGTGTGTCTCCCTGTGAATCATCGGCCCATGCCCCGTGCCAGATTTAGAATAGCGGGCTTAGTTGCCCTGGAGGATTTTGTGCTCTGATATGAAAAACAGCTCCAGTGTTTTGTCTGCATCCTTTTTCAATTATGTCTGGACATGGAGTGTAGTCTTTGGACATGGCTGTGCTTTAAAATGGTTAATGCTCTCCTTTCTCTTGCCAAGGAAAACTTGCATCCCCAATTAATGAGAATGGATAATCACTCTGCAGAAGAAGCGTGGAAGAGATTCATTGATAGCCATATTTCCTTTTGTTATTTAATTATTGAGTCTACAGTCCTAAATGATCAGTATGTAGTAACCAATACACCCTTCCCTTCTTTCCCCTTCCCTTCCCTTTATCCTTCCTTTCCTTTCCCTTTATACTTCTCTTCCCTTTATCCTTCCCTTCCTTTCTCTCTCCCTTCTGGCTTCCCTTCCCTTTATCCTTCTCTTCCCTTTATCCTTTCCTTCTCTTTCCCTCCTCCCTTCCCTTCATCCTTCCATTTCTTTCCTTTCCCTTTATCCTTCTCTTCTCTTTATCCTTCCCTTCACCCTTCCCATCCCCCCTTTATCCTTCCCTTCATTTTCCTTTATTCTTCTCTTCTCCCTTCCCTTCCCTTCCCTTGGTTTCCCTCCCCTCCCCTTCCCTTGTGACCACCTGAAATGCCAGCTACCTAGAGTCACTTCAGTTGCATAGCATAGCCAAATCAAAACAAGCAGCATTTGTGCTGGTTAATTAGAGGCTGAAATCCCTCTGCATCTGTGCACCCAAATTAAGCATGCAGTTTTACAGAGCAAACATGGATTTCCCAAAAGGGTTTTTCATTCTTGACTTTGGCTCTTAAATTGAACACCTGGCTTTGCTGGAATGGAAGCTTCTTTTCTTGTTTACAAGAGCAGGGGGAAACTCATTGTTTCCAGAGCTGGCAGTGACTAGAAGGGAGAGACCAGACAGAACCCTGCATGGAGAATACATGCTGGTGTGCCCAAATGGATATTTTTGAAAAATCTTGCATGGGTTGTTTTGTTCCCCCAGTTCCTGCAAGCCTAAAAATTCAATATCTTTTCTAAATAAAAAAATAAAAAAAAATCTGGTGGTGTTCTTGCTTCTGTCTTCTCAGCTTTGCATGCTAAAAATTATATCTGCATTGCAAGTCAAAATTTAAGAGGACAGATTTTAAAATATTTGAGAAATATTCTCAGTACTCTAATGGGTTTTGAAATTTTACTGAACTTGAACCTCACATTTTAAATGTAGAATGTATCTGAAATGATTTGTTTGAAATGCAGAAAGGAATGAGCTTTCAAGAAAACATAACTTCATTAAGTTTTGCTTTTCCTCTTCAAATTTGTTAGAAATTTTCCCATACAAAATGTTATTCATATATTTCTGGGTAGACTGATGACTAATGAATGGAGTATTCGTCCTTTCCTGGCAAAAATCCATCAGTTGCAAGGTTGTTGCTGCATTATTCATAGCTTATCTGGAAGCTATTAATAATGTGGCAATAGAGACAGTTTGTGCCTGTCTTTTTGAAGAAACCCATGGTAAGATAATGGGAAAATAAATAGCATTCATCTTTGGACAATAAAATTACAATTTTATTGTTACAATGACATCTTTTAAGAGAGAAAATGCATGCACAAACAAACATATAAAGTTCTCAATCTCAGTAACTCTTAAGATGTGTGGATTTCAATTCTCAGAATTATGTGTTTTCCTGCTAACAGTCATGAGATCAATTAGAAGTAATGTGCAACAATAAGTATGCATTGCCAGGGCTGTCCATCCATCCATCCATCTATCTTTCTTGCCTTTTATTTTGTATAGCATAAGGGAACATTGTGCTCCATATTTTCCCCTAGCAGCAAACCTTGTGACATGGGATGAACTCAGAGAGAGAAACCCAAAGTCATCCAGTTGGCTTCTATATAAAGAAGCACTAGAATGTAGGGTCTCCAGATTTCTCGTCCAGCATCTTAACCATTATATGAAACCAAATGTACCAAACAAATGGCACGTGTATTTGTTAAGATGACCAGTTGTGGACTTGGTTCTTATTTCTACTAGCCCACTTGTATACAATGAAAAGTTAACAGTTCTGAACTCCTAGCAGGCTGTGGTTTATCCTTTTGAACGATCCCTACTAATGTTTCATGTAAAGTTTCATTAAACCATTCTTCCCATTACGTGCCAGATGAATGATGTGGCAACATGAAACCAGGTCCCTGAAGTCCAATAGTTAGGTCCATCATCTATTCTGCATGGTCTGTAGATCAGTTCAGAATATCCACGAGAACTGATGAAGCATGGAATGAGAGAGTGGAATGTAACAAAATAAATCTAAATCTAATCAGTCAGTACCTGAAAGGGAAATTCTGTAAATGCTAGAGTGTAAATCGAGTGAATGAAATAATTTTTGACCACTTTTTTTCTTTTTTTTTGCACTTCCTTCACTTGTGACTATGGTAAATGCACAGTCACCACCACAAGATCCCAACTGAATGAAAGAATAATTGACAAAAATCTTGTCCCAGTTCAGAACGTGAGATGTAAACCTTTCTCTTGCATGCTTTTGCTCTTACAACTCCACAATTCTTCTGCATGCTTTTAAACTTCCTTTCCTTGGATAACTATGTCTTGTTTGTAGTTTTTGTAGAAATCAATACCATAGAATCAGGAAGAAAAGGAACATTCATATAGGGGATCTTATTATTAACTTCAATATGTAGCTGAACGATTGCCTTCTGGGGTTTTACTTCTCCCAACATAATCCCATGATATATCTCCTCCTTTACGTAATAGGATTCATTGTACAATACAAATGCCGAAGGACCAAACTTCATTAGAATGTGTTTATACTAATCAAGGCTAAACAAGGGGCTGATTTCCATGCTAGTAATTTTATTCAGTAACTTGACAAAGCCACAGAATTGTTTTGTCTCATATGATTATGGACTATGGAGGGTTACCACTAAGACTGCAATATACTGAAGGTATAATATAAATTATAAGTTGGGTTTTTTTTTTCATCTGCCATCGGTAAAACAGGTAGAGCTTCCATAGCACAATCACAGCTATCATCTGAAATTTATTTTACCCCAATCCTGCAGACGCCCTTTGCTATGAGCTGTATAGCAGAAGGCTAAGAAACAAAAAGTGAAGAAAGGCCTGATCTCATTTCAAATATGAATCTTCATGGCTTTAGTTTTGCTTCATAGGATCGGCATTGGTTTTTAGCGCCTGTGAAAAATAAAGAAAAAATGGTCCATGATGGTCCAAAAACATGGTTAATTTGTATTCTGACTTGGGCAGATAAAGGTGCATTGGCCCTCAAATACCCTTCCTCCCCCATGTCTGACTGGTAGATTTGTATGCATAGACAGTAAATATATTTTGATTATGGTAGTGGTGGTGGTGGTGGTAATGATGATAGATCTAGCAGATCTATCCTCCCTGGATAGCCAGATACATGTTGATTATTTTGACTTCTCATTCAAATCTCCAGTGGGCTTTTTTTTTAAATAGCAACCTTTTTTTAATAACATGTAGGCGGCTTTTCTTAAGAAGCTGCCTTATAGTAATTTGGGGACATCCAGTCATGAGTCGTATAAACCTATTGACAAATCTCTCTAGTTTTGATTCTGAATTCTAATCATTAAAGAAACTGGAAGTCAAAGATCAAGATAAACATCCCTGCTAAAGTCAATATTTTAAGCAACCTCACTCAATTGCATAGGGCCATCACTCATTCCAAGCATAAACTCTCAATGGGGAATACATCAGAGGGCCTGGAATATATGTTAAAAGTTTTAATAAATAGTTTCCAGTGTTGGGAACCTTTATGGCTACCTACCTGAAAATTCATTTAACTGATTTCCTTGGCCTTTAAAAACTTTAAGCCCCACCCTTTTGTAATTGCTGTCCAAAAGACAAGAAACTTGAGACTTAACCTGGATACAGGTGTGTGTGTGTATATTCACTTTGCCTACATCCCATCCATATGTGTTTATGGATCATTCTCTTTCTTGAGACTATCATAACCTTTGCTTTGATATAAGGTATAAGATCACCAGATACTGAAGCAAACATTTGGTAGACCCTATTTGAATCAAGACTTGAGCAGACATTGTCCTTGGGCATCCAGATACTATCGTGAGACATAACAGTCACTGTTACATTAGATGGAGGAATGTTTTAACCTCCATCACAACTTGTGTATGGGAATTGAATCAATTATTGATTTAAGGTCCACAAATGCTGCATACAAAGCCTTCCAGGAAATGCTGGGGTACTTGTTACTTGCTCTTCAGCCAAAATATGTCTACATTCTAGGCCATGGCTGTCAATCTCCTGGCCCTCAATCCAGATGCGTCACACGCTGGCCATGCCCATGCTCAGTTTAGCAATGGGGGCAAAATCCTGATATGACACATTATGCCCTCATGATGTTGTGAGTTTGACACCCCTGTTCTAAACACTCTAGTAATTTCCAAATACATGGCACACTCAGTCATATCTCTCTCTCTCTCTCTCTCTCTCTCTCTCTCTCTCTCTCTCTCTCT
>BLBF01000056.1:15820193-15889731 GCA_015471245.1 Laticauda colubrina
CTCTCTCTCTCTCTCTCTCTCTCTCTCTCTCTCTCTCTCTCTCTCTCCCCCTCTCTCCCTCTCCCTCTCTCTCTCTCTCTCTCCCTCCCTCCCTCTCTCTCTCTCTCTCTCTCTCTCTCTCTCTGTGTATTACAGGATTGGAGAAGAGGTATACTTAAAAAGGACTGCCAGCTGGCAAGCTTAAATAAATAGATGTTATCTAGAAACTCTAATCTCTTGTGTTTTCATTTGGATTTGTTATCCATCACTTTGTTCTCTTGGCTCTTAAAAGCATTATTTGTTTGGTAGCAAACCGCTGCCAGGCATCATTCCCAAAGTGGTCATATTTCCGCATTTTGAGAACAGCACAATATACTGTACTCTTCAGTTTGTCTGGATAAATGAAAAAAGCAAACCATTAACACATTGAGCACAATGTTGAAGTTATTGGAAGGAGCAAAGAACTTTCTTATATTTTCAGAACTGAAACCAAAACATCTTAGGATGCTATTTTAATGATTTTTATTTTAACTCAATTCAGCTGTGCATTTTTTGCAGTTTTCCTGCATGTATCACATGTAGATTTTCATGATTTTATAGGTAGCTTTGAGAGAGTTAGTTTTAAATGTCACATATTTTCTTGTTCATCAGACAGGTACTATTGAATTAATTCTCTTAATTAATTTATTTTCTAATTTTAATTTATTAACTTGTTTTGTTACATATCATGAAATTGTTCTTGTTTACCCAATTGCTCACAGTTGTTCTCAAAATCTCAGTAAAAGTAAACTAGACATTAATATCATGTTTCATTTTATGGCAAGCTTTAAGTAGTTTATTATTGAGACAAACTTCAAGCATTTAGTTTTGCTTATCAAAATTGTTTCAATGCCTAGGAATATATCACAGAATCACATTTGTAGAAGCATATATTGTAGATTTTCTTTTAGGGGAAGGCTGTTTTCTGTATTAGACAACATTGAGGATGAATCTCATTTACTTTCAAGAGGATGGGGTTGGGTTGGGTTGGGTTTGTTTTTTTGTTTTGTTTTTTGTTTTTATATTTTTGCAGTGCAAATCTGAAATTTATGTTCCATAAAGAACATTTTGGGAAAAAACTGTGTTCACCATAGTTTGTCTAGCACACTTTCTTTTCTAAACAGGGAAGGTAAAACTTTTTAATCTCACCCGAGAACATGGCATACAAAACCTAAGAATGCTGTGTGAGAATTAAGCTTGCATTTTCCCAAATAAATTTATGGTAGTTCTAAATCTGAGTACTGATCTGCACGGGTGACTTCTTTGTTTTTCAGAACACTGCATAAAGATCTAGAGATCAGTGACAGTGAAGACTGCGATGATGACCAAGTTAGTATCTATCTATCTATACACACACACAAACACACGCGCACACACACACTCAAAACTATGAATCAATCTTTCCCCAGCCTTGTGTACAACTCACAGAATTCCTGGCCTTTGTGCTGTGCTAGCAAATAATTTTGAGAGTTCTAATGTAGTGCATCTGTACGTTACATGGTTGGGAAAAATTAATCTTTCTAATACACAGACTGCATTTACGTTTTTCTGCGGTCTGTTTTCTGTATGGTCTGGTGAAACTAAACTTTATCTTTTTCATTTCCCTTTTATCAGGTTTCTGATAAACCATCTTCCTCATCAACACCTCCAAGGTACAATTACTTTATAACGAATAAGAGGGAATAGGGGGAGGGAGGGCTTGTTGTAAACATTCACTATGTGTAACTAGAAATTTCTGTAAAAGCATTCAGAGAGTAGGAAAAGTTAAAAGAGACGAGTTAAACTTTTCATAGAGATTTGAAATTATTAAAACTTGGAAAAATACTGAGTGTTGCTTGACCTCAACACTGTGATAATAAGAATGAACAAAACGATATGTCCTTAATAATTCACTGAACATCCAGTTTGCAGAAGGGATAGTAAATATAGTAAATATGATATGAAGTACCTGCTATGTGTGCTTATATCAGTTCCATGGAGGAAATTTGAAATAATGCATGTTCAGAAGTATACTTATTATTTTCAGAGTAGTCTCAGATATTGCTAAATAATGTGACCTTACCTTGCTGTAAAATACAATACGGTTTAAAAATCAGGACCTGTTTTCAGTTAATTGTTCTTCTCCCTGCCTTTTCCAGAATACTAGCCATTTCATTCCTTGTTGGCATTGTATTTTATTGCAAGTATACTGAGGTCATTGCAGTGGCCTAGAGGTGGAGTTCAATCAGGAGGCTCTGGGTTTGATTCTACATAGAGGCAGATATTTCTCTCCCTGGGCACAATGAGAATATATCTGCTGAACAAAATTCCACATTGGTGACAGGAAGGGCATCCAGCCAGTAAACTCTCAGCTCCATTCAGTTGCCCAGACTCCACCCTGCAAGGGTTTATGGGCTCTTAAAATAAAATAAAATAATGATACTGAGGTCATTGTCCCAGGGTCACATAATCAGCTTTTGTGATATTCTGACAAGGGAAGTCAGTGGGAAATCCAGATTCACTTAACAACCGTGTTTAGAAGAATGGTAGTGTTTCACTTAAGAACTGTAGCAAGAAAGGTTGTAAAATAGCGTAAACTCATTTAACAGCTGTCTTGCTTATCAATTGAAATTTTGGTCTCAATTGTGGTGGTAAGTCAAGGACAACCTACATCACTTTCATTCTGATCTGCGGTAAAGTAACTAACCTCCTTGAGTACTATCCATAAGCTTAAAAAAAAAAAAAACTAAGCCAGCATCTGAGAAGCCAAGATGCCATCTCAATTAGATATGTATAATATGGCAAAAGACCTTGGAATAAAAAGTTTTGCCAAAACAGTAGAAGCTTTACAACTAAACTGTGAATTTGAGCTGAAGGGTATTTATCTGTAAAAATGTGTTTCTGCTTCCTAGAAAGTTAAACACTGTTAAGTTTTGAGCAGCATCCTTTAGGATAAAAATATTGATTCTAAATGCAGCTTATTTTATGGCATATTTACCAATTAGCTGTTTAAGCAACTGCTCATGTTTCACTCCATTATGCCTGAACTTGACACTAATAATTACCTTGTTCCTGAAGCTGTTGCATTTTTCAACTGTAGATCTGGAATTAGCGGAAATTTTGCCTTTAAGCAATGCAAAATCTACTAGTGCGGGCAAAAATGAAAAAAAAACTCATTTTTTTAAAAAAATTACATTAAAAAAGTATATGCATGTTCATAGTCCCCCAAAAGAAGCACACACAACCAAATCTCAGAATAAAAGGGGATTACGGTCTAAATATGGAGTGAGAATAACTTCAAGCTGTTTCGTGTGTGGGAAGTTCAGTAACGAGCCATTAATTATATTGAAGTCAAGCAATAGGTTTGAGTTGAATGCAAGGCATGTTTCAACATGTAAGCCTTCAAATAGGAGCATTTTCATCTAATTTGATATTCTGCTAGGCATTGCTATTGTTGGAAAAATGATCATAGGCTGTGTTTTGGTGTGTGTGTGTAAAAATAAATTCATGCTGAGGTTTCTGATCATATGAACATGATAGTAAAGCTGTGGCCCAGTAGGTTCCACTGAAGGGTCTAGGACAAGGGTGTCAAACTGGCCATGTCATATATGGCCACGCCCACCCCCAGTTTAACAAAAGGGGGAGTCGCAATACATCATGTGACAACGTGACATGAGTTTGACACCCCTGGTCGAGGACAACTCGCCACAGTCAACTCGCCATGGGACAAGATTTACACTAATATCAACAAAACGGTGGAATAGAATCATTAAAGAAATGGTGTGAAAGGAGTGGCAAAATGAAATGCAAATGATAAAAAAATTAACATATTTTTAAAAATTATTTTAAATTACTAAATGAATTGTCCCAGGGCAAGTTAGTCAGTAGTCAGTTGTCCCATTCTGTTCACAGAAGCCTCTCCCTGATGTTATCTCACTGATCCTGAGTTTGAACTGGGGAACCACAAGTAGTCCTCACCTTATGAGTACACTTGGGACCAAAATTTCCCTTGCGAGGGAAGGTAGTTATTAAATGAGTTTCACCAATATTATTACCTTTTCTCCACTGAGCTGCTGCAAGAGTCCAGCCAAGAGTTAACTCCATCTTGTATGTCATTGGACTGAGTCTATCAATCTGCATAGGCCTGCCTTCATTACTGGTTTTCCCCAGCTTTCGACTCAGTCCCTTGTCAGGACTAGATGTGTCACATGGTCATTAAACAAGCCCTGGTTTCCTCCATTGATTTTGCTTGTTGGAAGTCGCAAGGAAGATTTGCAAAGGCCAGTTACATGACCATGGGATGCTGCAACCATCATAAATACATGCCAGTTGCCAAACGCCTGGATTTTGATCATGTGACCAGAGGGGATGCTGTGATAGCCAGAAGTGCGAGGATTGGTCATAAGTCATCTTTGTAATGCTGTTGTAACTTCGAATGGTCACTAAACAAAAGTTTGTTGGTCAAGGACTACCTGTAAGACAAATACCACAGGTGTGAATCAGCCTAAAACAATAATTTACCTCTTGAAATTGGCCTCATTTCTAGAAATGCTTAGTAATTTTTTTAAAAGTAAAGGTTTCCCTGTCAGTTGTATCTGATTCTAGGGAACGGTGCTCATCTTGGCCAAGGAAGCCAGTGCTGTCCAAACACAATTTCCATGATTGTGCAGCCGACATGATTACAAGCCAAAGGCACATGGAATGCTGTTAGCTTCCCACTGAAAGTCTATTAATCTAATAGGTAGAGGCTAAAACATATAGAGAATGCTTGCTGGAATCGGGTATGTGTAGTTTAATGAAAAGGAGGACTAAGGGTGACATGATAGTGATGTTCCAATATCTCAGGGGCTGCAACAAAGAACAGGGAGCCAAGCTATTCTCCAAAGCACCTGAGGGCAGGATCAGAAGCAATGGGTGGAAATTAATCAAGGAGAGAAAGCAACCAAGAACTAAGGAGAAATTTCCTGACATTGAGAACAATTAATTGGTAGAACTGAAAGTCTGTAGAGATTCTCAGTCATCCAGGTCATGGTTGTCCCAAAAGTGCTTTTTCAGAAGGCAACTGGACTTTCTTGCTTTTTTTCTTTTTGAAGATGTTTCACTTCTCATCCAAGAAGCTTCTTCAGCTCTGACAAGGAGCTCTTTCCTGTCAGAGCTGAAGAAGTTTCTTGAATGAGAAGTGAAACGTCTTCGAAAAGAAAAAAACAAAGCCCAGTTGCCTCCTAAAAAAGTACCTTTGGGACAGTGGAACTGAAGTTGTAGATGCTCCAACACTGGAAGTTTTTAAAAAGAGATTGGGTTTTGTGCCTGAGCAGGGGCTAGGACTAGAAGACCTCCAAGGTTCCTTCCAACTCGATTTTTCTGTTAATCTACTTGCATTTGCATGTTTTTAAACTCATAGGTGGGCAGGAGCTGGGACAAAGTCTTTAATCACGGAGCCATCGTGCCCACTGTGTAATTATTTAGCATTCAAGTACTTATTAAAGTACTCATTCCCATTATTTTAAATGTATATTGACTGTATAAAGAAAGAGTTAGAAATTAAATGTTATGCTTTTACTCTCACCAAGCGCTGATGGTATATTAAGAATAGAGCAAGTAACGTGTGCTCACAAGCACACATTCTCTGTTAAATACGTGCTGTAATGAATGAGGGCCTATTGATCCACTCAGTGACTGCAATTCCATTAGCTATTACCCAAATACTGCAGGAAGAAAAGAGGCTCCAGGTCAGCGGAAAAGTGCATTCTTTGTAGGAAGATATATGTTTCTATGCCTGGCGCTTCAAATATTTCTTTGGATAGACAGAAAGGCTAGATTGTTCTCACAAGAATGCAAACTATGCAAACTTTCTGGACAATAAACTTCCTGCAAGATGTGGATTTCATTTTGAATAAGTATGCCTAAGATTGAATTTTGAAACAAATAAAATTGATTTCTCATATGTACATGGACTGAAGAATTTTTTATTTAGAATAATACAGAACAGGGGAAAAGGATAAAAATAGAAGGTTGCAGACAGATATATGACACTTTTCTTCAGGAAAATACAGGGAGTCCTGACAACAGCAAAGCTGTTCTATGCACAGAAATCCCCACAATACAAGAAATGGCTGATGGAGTTAGAGGTGGCTAAATTGACTGCTTTTATCAAAGAAAAAAACACATACTTTCATTTCTACTTGGAAACCACTTCTAGGCTTTATGTTTGAGGTAGAAAAAAATGAAACTTTGATTTTGGGTTTTACTGATCAGATAGATTTTTTGTTATACAACTGTTTAAACTATTGTGTAAAAGTAAAAAGTTGAGGTATGATGTTAATTCCTTATTCTACTGCACCAAAGGGAGTCGGAAGTCTTCACCTTTTCTTTCCCTCACTTTTCTGTTCTTGTTTTCCTTCCCTATTTTTCCTATTATTTACTTTTGTATTTTCTTTGTGTGCTACATTATAAATTGATAAAAAAATTGTTAAACGTAGAGAGGAAAATACAGGTAGTCTTCAACTTAACAATCATTCAATTAGTAACGTTCAAAGTAAAACGGAATTGATAAAGTAACTAATGACCATTTTTTACACTTATGACCATTGCAACATCCCGATGGTCACATGATCAAAATTCAGGCGCTTTGCAATTGGCTCATATTTATGACCGTTGCTGTGCCCCAAGGTCATGTGATCCCTTTTCCAGCCTTCTGACAGTGAGGAAGCCAGATTCATTTAACAACTGTGTTACTAACGTAACCACTGCAGTAATTCACTTAAGCATGGTGAGAAAGCTTGTTAAATGTGGGAAAGTTCACTTCACAACTTTCTCACTTAGCAACAGAAGTTTTGGGTTTAATTGTTGTTATAAGTTGAGGCACGGCCAGCAGCATGTTTCTGCAGTTAGATTTAAAAGCATTCAAGTTTCCAGCAGTTACATCACTCAACAAGCCTAATTATGGAAATCTCCCTCTTTGTTGTTTGTACTTTTATTTTTAGCAATGTCCTTCTCGGTCTCCAAAATCTGACTAAAGATCTTCCTTCATTCTTGGCTCTTGACATTGATTGGTGAACAGTGGTGTCATGTTTGCAAGTTGTGCTGATTGAACTGTTTCACCTCACGGGGCCACTGCGTCAAGCGGAAGAGGAGAATTCAGAAAGACGATCCGCGCCCATTTCTAATTTTATCCCCTGGTTTTGGTTTGCAGTGCCCCACAATCGCAGCCCGAGAGTGTGGCATTGGCTCATTCCAGCAGTGCAGAATCCGAAAGCACAAGCGACTCAGACACTTCCTCCGATTCTGAGTCTGAAAGCAGCTCTAGTGACAGCGAAAGAACTGATCCACCAACAAGAGTCTCGACACCTGAGGTACAGCGTCCATTTTCTAAATGTGTCCTTTGTATAGTCTGGATCGGTATTTCTCAACTATGGCAATTTTTTAAGATTTGTGGAGTTTGACCCACATAATTTCCTATCCAGCCATGCTGGCTGAAGAATTCTGGGAATTGAAATCCACACATCTTAAAGTTGTCACAGTTGAGAAACTCTGTCTAGACCAGTGGTGTCAAACTCAAGATCCACGGGCCGGCTCTGGCCTGTGAGGCCGCCCTGGAAACAGCAAAGGACCAGCCCCATGGTGTCTCTGCTGATAAAAACAGCCACACATAACCTTCCTGAGCTCCATTTTCACTGGCAGAGGGTTGCAGGAGGCTGTCACAGCCAGAAACAGAGCTCAGGAGCCCGTTTTCACTGGCAGAGCGCTCAAGCCACCACAGGCACCCTGGACATACATCGATGTTGAGGTGGCACCACTCACCCTGGCCATGCCCACTCCAGCCCCACGAGGTCAAACATATAACCCTGAGATCCTCAATGAAATCTAGTTTGACACCCCTGGTCTACACAGTTATTTCCTTTTTGATGTTTTTCTCCCTCTTTGTACAAGAACATGTTAGACAACTATTCTTACTATGTTTTGGATAGTTTTGCACCATTCCCGTTTTCTACACCACCTCTGTTAAGCAAGCAAGGCCAGCATATACTACTGGGGCATCAACATGGAACCATCAGGGCTTGCAGCTAGAAGTTACACAGAACAAAGAGTTAATTATTTTTCCTTTTCCTGACACCCCCCCTCCCAAAATAAATAAATAAATAAATAAATGCTGCAATACAACTCCTGGCTATCGTCTATAACGATCAGGAATTACAGAGTTTTCAATTCAACAGAACACAAGGCCAGTCGTTTCATGAAAACTATTGTAGTTAATGGGGAACTGCTAATTCCCCAAAAAGAGTTAAATATAGGGTCAGGATATTAATCAGTTGTTCTGGTGCCTTTTCATTTGTTGAATGAAATAAGAGAAATGGGAAAAGGCTTGTTTTTCACTGGCCAGCTGAACAGTCTACAAACTTTTTCCACAGAAAAGCTAGATAGTTGTACACAGGAATACTAATTCAGAAATATTGCTAACTGGGATTGGTCTCATTGCACAAGCATACACACACTTATATATCTGTAACACACGGTGGTATATCTGCATATCCTGTAGTTGCATTCCTCTTTGGTAAGCAATGATTTGTAAATTCCTTGAGCCTCTCCCTGAGGAAGATAGATGGTCTAGAACAGGGGTATCAAACTCGATCTCATTGAGGGCTGCATCAGGATTGTGTTTGATCTCGAGGGCCCGGGGTGGGCATGGCCAACTTACCATCACTCATTTTATTTATTTGATTTGATTTGTCAGTTGCTCATAAGATAATAGGTATAAGTAAAAACATAGTGATGCATATATGGATACACATAAGAAAAATAAAAGAAACAATAGGACAGGGACAGTAGGCACGTTGGTGCGCTTATGCACACCCCCTACAGACCTCTTAGGAAAGGGGGAGAGGTCAACAGTAGAAAGTCTAAGGTTGAAGTTTTTGGGGTTTGGGGAAGAAACCACAGAGTCAGGTAGAGTATTCCAGACATTGACCACTCTGTTGCTGAAGTCGTATTTCCTGCAATCAAGTTTAGTGAGATTAACCTTGAGTTTGTATCTATTCTTTGCTCTTGTGTTGTTATGGTTGAAGCTGAAGTATTCATTTACAGGTAGGACGTTGCAATGTATGATTTTATATACCATACTTAGATCAGACTGAAGATGACATAATTCAAGGTTTTCTAGGTCTAGAATTTCGAGTCTGGTGGCATAAGGTATTCTGCAATGAGTGAGGAGCAGAGAACTCTTCTTGTGAAATATTTCTGGACTTTCTCAACTGTGTTAATATCAGATACGTAATGTGGGTTCCAGACTGATGAGCTGTATTCAAGTATTGGTCTAGCAAATGTTTTGTATGCTCTAGTTAGTAATATAGTGTAATATTACCAGAGAAAAAGCTATATCAGATTAGGTTAACAACTTTTAATACCTTTTTGGCTATGTAGTTACAGTGGGCTCTAGCATTTAGATCATTAGAGATGAGTACTCCAAGGTCCTTTACAGAGCTTGGATCATCAACAAGATCTTGACTATTCAGCTTGTATTTTATTTTCTGATTTTTTTTTGCCAGTATGTAAGAGAGAGCATTTATTTGTTGAGATTTGAAGTTGCCATTTGATTGACCATTCTGATAACATAGCCAAGGTCTTTTTGAAGGGTAGCAGTATTGTCTGTGGTGTTGAATAGCTTTACATCGTCAGCAAATTTATCATGAATATCGTTGTATCGATGCCTGTGGTGGCCCAAGGGCTATGCCAGCAAAATGGGCTCCCAAGCTCCGTTTCTGGCTGCGACTGTCTCCTGCAATCCTCTGCCAGCAAAAACTGAGTTCCGGAGGCTCTCCTCAGCTCCGTTTTCACTGGCAGAGGTACCGCAGGCTGGTCCTTCGCTGTTTCCAGGGCAGTCCCATGGGCCAGATCTAAGCATCCCAGGGCCAGATCCGGCCCTGGGCTTTGAGTTTGACACCCGTGGTCTAGAAACACAAAGTATAAATAAATAAATTAAAAATTCATGGTAGATGTTATTCTGCCATCTGGAGCCATTTTTAAAGAAAACCTGTATAATGAAAAGCATTGACAAAACTGCAGTGTGCCTGAACTTTGGCCCGTTAATTATATCCTCTGTGAGGCCATTTATCATCTACCATCTAGCATTCTAAGTCATTCTCTGAATATAACTGTAATGTTCTCCAGGTTTTGGGTATCCACAAAAGATCACTTGAAGTTGGATCAAAGCTGAATCCATGCTGGATATATGGGTTACTCAGCACCCCAACTCTATTTCTAAATTTGAACTCAGGCCTTTTTATCCTCCTTGTTTTGGTTGCTTATGTATTCATTTAGCAGACAGTACAATGTTCAAAACATAACCCTTTAAAAAAATTTTTTTAAAGTTAAGGATTAGCATGGAACATTGAGTTCTGTAAGAAAAGTTCTTTCTCCTCCTGTTGTTATTTCTTTTTCCTCCTCGGACTTGGGTGGGCTCCATTTAATTTTACTTGGCTTGGTTTCTTCACTTTTGGAGACTTCCAGTGACCTACTTGGGAAATCAAAATAGGAAAAAGCACCAGTTCCATAATTAAAAGCAGGCCTAGATTGAAATGATTTCAGGAACAAAAAAGAAATGTTGACTTCATCATCTGTTGCCCTGCTAGAATAGTGACATGTTGAAGGAATTTTGGATCGATGCAAAAAAATTGATAGAGAACACTTTTTTCTATGGACACGTAGCATAATTTTTGCCAAGGCAGCAATTCTGTATCTGAAATTATCCTACTTTGGGGGAAAATGAATGATATAATTCTTTACACGTAGAAAACAACATAGCTTGTGGGGAACAAATAGTCTAATGGACAATTATTTTATTGGGATGTTTAAATGCTTTGTCTCTTTTTTTATATTGTATTTTATTTTACGGGTTCTGTTTTTAATTGTAAACTGACCAAAATCATCTACTAAATATGGACTAAATAAATGAAGGTTATTAATTTCACTAAATGAGTGTTTAAAGCAGGGGGTCCCCAAACTTGGCAACTTTAAGACTTGTGGACTTCAAATTCCATAATTCTCCATTCAGCTATGCTGGAGAATTCTCCAGGCAGCTATGGAGACTTCTGGTTTAAAGTCTTGATAACGTGCAAAAAGAAAGGAAATGGAAATGGAAGGGAGGAAAACAAAAATTGAATTCTTAGTTCTATTTGACAATGGATGGGACCAGATTCTTTCCTCCTATTCTGAAGAGATCTTCATCTATCTAATGGTTTTAGGTATTCTGGTTAATAGGAGATGCCAAAAAGATGCCTCCCTTCAAAATCTGCAAGCCCCCCAAAAATCAGACATTTACTTAAATGTACATGTAATCCTTGATTTACAACAGTTCATTTCGTGACCCTTCAAAGTTACAACGGTGCTGAAAAAAGTGACATGACTGTTTTTCACATCTATGACTGTTGCTATATCCATATAAGTCATGTGATCAAAATTCAGACGCTTGTCAACTGTAATGTTCTTGAGTTCATGTGATCCCCTTTGGCGACCTCCTTACAAGCAAAGTCAATGGGGAAACTAGATTCAACTAACAACCGTATTATTAACTAAACAATTGCAGCCATTCACTTAAAAACCATTGCATGAAAGGACATAAAATGGGGCAAAATTCACTTAACAAATGTTTCATTTGGCAATAAAAATTTGGGGTGCCCTTGTGGTCGTAAGTTGAGGACCACCTGTACTTAGTGAACTTTTATTTTCAGTTTTAAATCTTTTTAAGTCCAATTGCCTTTTGGAAAAAGCATCTTTGAGGCGTTAGAACAGTCAGCATGCTTTTACCCAACAGCCACCCCCGTAAATTTGCATGGTGTGTATGTGTGTGTGTGTGTGTGTGTCTCACAACTCGTGTCTGGATCCAGCCCTTTCAAACTCAATATTTCTTCCATTTGGCTTCTCTTGACATTCCAAATTCAGTCCTGTTCTATTCTGGTTTGGGAGAATTATCCTGTTGATAGAGAGGATTGAAAAGAATAAATTACAAGTTAGAGGAAGCCCACAGATTCTGTCTTGTAGAATTCTTTTCAACCCCTTTGCCAACTGTGGCCATAGGAAGTGTTTGCATTTTTTCCTATGTGATGAAACAATAATGTGTGTGTGTGTTTGTGTGTGTGTGTGTGTGTGTGTGGTGTTTCTGCTTTCCTGACCAGAAAGGCGGATGGGGCTTAGAACCGAGATGCATTGAGGAAGATATTCTGGAATGTTTTTCTCCACAGTGAATTTGGCTCATTTTCAAATTCTATCTTTCTGTTGCCAGTTTGCTCCCTAACTCCTGCATTCCATTATGTTCAGTGTTTGGAAAGCTATCCAACTGACAGACACATAGAGCCCCAACCCCTCTTTACATAATGTGTTTCCTATATCTTGTTGGATGGGAAAAAAGAATGGCAACTATGTTTTTTCCCTATTCCCTTTTAGCATCTTCCCTACATAGAGGGAAACATTCAAGCTTGGATGGCTAGATAGAATGATTTAGGTCTCCTTGGAAACCTTAATCATTGTCACATGGGTATAATAATCAATCATTATCACATAAGTACAACATAGCTCACCCTTCTCCAAAATCAGTCTCTTTTGAAAACTTTTAAGTTCCCAGACCCGACAGTGAGAATTTGGAAAGTCCCCAGTTGAAGAAACTGCTAAACCAAACCCCAGTAAAAACTTGAAGGGTATTTCCGCATTTCATATTTAATATATCCCATTATTTAGCCTTTAATGATAATAGGTATGTGGTTGCACATAATGGAACAGTCCTGGCAGGGGTGTTTTGATGATATTTTGATGAGCCATTCAGGGTCATTCAGCCATTCATGCCTTAGGAGACAATAAGGGAAAATAATCACCTGAAGAAGCAAAGATCCCTCTGGATGGCCCAGAAAGCTTCCAGGGATGAAGCTCCCACAACTTCCGAAGATAACTTCTATTCCATGGGTTGATTGTTCTCACCGTCAAAAAATTTCTCCTTATTTCCAGGATTCAATAGTCATGGTCTATTGTGATTCATCAATCTCTTCGTTCAAACTAGAGTGCAGAAAATTGTTAATTTAAAGCAGGATTCCATGCAACTTTTGATGACCTCTTGGGTGTGCGTTCATTTTTTCTTTCCTTTTCTTTTCCATAGCCTGATCCACAAACATCCAACAGATGTTGGCAGCTGAACAACTGGCTGATCAAAGTAAACCAGCCAGTATCTCCCACAGAGAGTCTCTTGGAAGATGACCATAGTCGAAGCAACGTCCAGGAGAGCAAAGGACAAGGAAAAACTATCAGCTCTAGCAGTGGTAATGGAGGCAAAAGGGAATGTCAGATGAGCGATGGTCATTCCAAACCCGGCAGCAGAGTGTCTCGGTCAACTCAAGATGTACATCTCCCTACCAAACGCAGTTACCAAAAGACTCCTGTGGTCCCAGAAGAGCCTCTCCACCAGACAGTGGGCAGTAAGCAACCCAGGAAATCCAGCAAAGCGACAGTACAGGAGGAACCAAAGAGAGGCCTGACAGTGGAAAGTGAACCACTGGGACTGTACGGGGCCAAAGACCAGTCTTCCAAAGACAAACCTAAGGTGAAAACGAAAGGGAGGCCAAAACCAGACGATAAGAAGGAATCAAAACCAACTTGCCCAGAAACCACTGAGAAGAAAAAACACAAAACGCTTAAAACATTATTTGCTCACGATGACACAAAAGTAGATGTGGCGGGAAGTGCCCTGGAACCATTGCCCCTCAGTCCTCTCGGTGAAAGCCCGAGGGTGGTTACTACTAGTAGAACTAATGGTGGCTCCAAGGTGTCTGTTACTGTCAAGGAGGAACTTCAAAGAGACAAATATATTTTGCCTATCAGGGATAAGAAGTTGCTGTCGCCCTTGAGGGATTGCCCTGTCCCGCCAGGGCTTGTGGTTAAAATTGAGCTTGCTCTCCTCTCGCGGATCCCTCAGCCAGCCGAGAAGGGGCTCTTCCCTAAAAAACACGAACTTAAAGACAGCCATGGTATGACAAAGCAGGGTATCGACAAAAGAAGCACAGATGCACCAAGCAAAACGCTGAAAAAGAGAAAGGTAAGACACTTTGGTGGAGGATGGATGGCTCTAGCATTGACAAGATATGTTAAAGCTAATAATCCATTAATTTATACTCTTAGGGATTGTAGCTCTGATCTTTTTGCATTGCACGGATTATTGAAACCAGAGAAAAATAAAATTGCAATTAAAAAATCAACATCGTCAACAGGAAAAAAACTTGTAATAGGGCTTTACTGGCTATGAAACTTTGGACTTATGTTTAAATAGGTATTTAGTGTTGATCTATTTAAATTCACAGGAGAATCCATTCTTCCCTCCATTGAGAAAATGGCTTATTTTAATCCTTGTTTATGGTGGTGGTGTGTGAAGTTCTGATTGACTCTCCTCAGAAGAGTCTCTGCAGATTGTATTAATGATAATTGTTCTCACAAGATATATGTTGACACACTGTTGAAATGAAAGATGGATTTATTGTAAATATAAAATACAAAACTTTACCAAAAAAAGAGAAGATTCTCTGCAGATTGATGAATACAGACAGCCCTCAATTGACAACAGTTCATTTAGTGACTGTTCAAAGTTACAACCACACAAAAAAGGGGACTTGTGACCGTTTTTCAGTTACAACCTTTGCAGTACCATGTGATCAAAATTCAGACACTTGACAACTGACTCATATTTATGACGGTTACATTGTCCCAGGGTCATGTGATAATCTTTTGCTATCTTCTGACAAGCAAAGTCAGTGGGGAAGCCAGATTCACTTCACAAGCAGGTTACTAACTTATCAACTGCAGTGGTTCACCTAACAATTGTTGCAAAAAATATAAAATGGGGCAAAACTTATTTAACAAATTCTCCCTTAGCAACATAAATTTTGGGCTCAATTGTGGTCATAAGTCAAGGACTACCAGTATTGAGAATGTTGAGTCATTAACATGGAGAATACCCAAAAAAATTACTTAGGTCATGATATGGCCTTGAACACTTGATTAATACAGTAATTACTTAATAGTAGACTCCTTAATAGATGTTCAGTGCTACCTATGTTTTATTTGTGTATGCTACTCACTACAAATGTTATTTTTGTTTATTTATTTTGTGCTAGTGTTTACACTGAAGGTAATCTCAGTGTCTTTCTCCTACTGACATTTGATTCCCGTTCAGCTGACTTGATTAAATTGATTTGATTCCTGTTAAATTGAGGAACCACAATTGTTTGCTTCTCTGGCCAGTGCCATTAATGAGTGAGCCAAAGGCCTTTGTACGATGTATTTGCAGAGCAGCTTCCAGAATTTGAAGCTAGCAAGGTCAGAGATTGGTATAATTTCCAGGAGCTCAGACTTTAAATACTCTGTACTGTTAAGTTAGAAGCCACTTAAATGTTCCCATCTACATATAATTGAAACTCCCTAGAAACTTCATTCCTTAAATATACATAAAGTTATATAAAGAGATTTACTGAAACATCGCCAAAAAAGTTTTTTTTCCTACTTTGCTCTCTTTGATTTTGGTAATGGTAGGGACTCTTCTTTTTCCTCAGTCATTTTTAATACTTTGTGAAGGTGTTTTTTTTTTAAAGCCAGTTTTGTGTTAAGGGGCTAGAAACCAGGAGACTGTGTGTTGTCGTCCCACTTTCGGCATGAAAACTGGCTGGGTAACTTTGGGCCAGTCACTCTTAGTCCAACAGACTAAGTTCAGAGAACTGTGGGGAAAATCAGAGGGAGTAGTATTTGGCATGTTTGCTGCCTTATTTAAAAGAAGGCTGGGATAAAAATTATAATAATAAAAAAAGAATGACAATTTTATAATCTTGCCTGCTGGATGATAAAATTTGCTGAGTTAGAAGCGCTGTGTTGGTAATCACAATTTCAATCTCATGCAAGAAAACAGCCATTAGACCCTTTGGAACTTTAGTACAGTAGTTTAGTTATAAAGCCTGTGGGAAAAAGCTTACCAAAAAGGGGTCCTGCCAGGCAGCCACCCAATCTCCCTTATTTAACTTTATTTATGTATACTCCAACTTTATTATTTTATAAGTAACTTAAGGCTGTGAAAGTCCTTAACAGATAACAGATAGATAACAGATAACAGATAATCAAAGTTGGAAGGTACCTTGTAGGTCATCTAGTTCAACCCCCCACCCAAGTGGGAGACCCTACACCATTTCTGACCAATCTCTTCTTGAAAGTCTCAAGTATGGGCGCTCCCACAGCTTCCGAGGCCAAGCTGTTCCATTGGTTGATTGTTCTGTCAGAAAGTTTCTCCTTTTTTTCAGGTTGAATCTCTCCTTGATCAGTTTCCATCCATTATTCCTTGTCTGGCCTTCGGGTGCTTTAGAAAATAGCTTGACCCCTTCCTCCTCTCTGTGGCAGCCCCTCAAATATTGGAAGACCGCTATCATGTCTCCCCTGGTCCTTCTCTTCACCAGACTAGCCAAGCCCAGTTCCTACAACAGTTTGTTGTATGTTTTAGCCTCCGGTCCCCTCATCATCCTGGTTGCTCTTCTTTGTACTTTTTCTAGAGTCTCAACATCTTTTTAATGTTCCTCACTGTTCCTATTTTCCCCACAATAACAAATCTGTGAGATGGATTGAGCTAAGAGAATGAGTGGCTCAAAGTCACCAAATATGGCTTTCATGCCTAGAACTCAGTTTCCTGGCTTCTACCCAGGTGTCCAAACCACTAGACTAAACTGGCTTCCAAGTTATCCTCCAAGATAAACCATTTCCCTTGCCTTCTAAACAATGAGTCCCCTTTAGGCTGTTTTGAATTTCTGTTCCCTCTTCCTTTTCCCCCCTAAAATTTTGGTTACTGCAATTCTTGTTATCCCACCCTCTGACGATTGGCAGCAGAATGAATTAGATTTACTCTTAAGGAGGGGGAGTAGCAAGGATGGGATAACAGCTGTGCTTAGTCTTGCTTGTCACAGTGGAATTGATTATTGCTTCTGATTGTGGCTACATGTGTGCAGCATGTTGCACAGGTGTGCAGTCAAAAAGGGATCTCTTTCTGAAGTATTTAAGGACTGTATTTGTCTTTATCAGCAGGAAGAGGCACTGAGAAATGATCAGAAGAAGGTCAAGCTGGAGAGAGAAACCAAATCTTCCTCATCTTTAGGCCATAAAGATTCCAGTAAAACTAAGTGAGTATAAAGCTGTTAAAACTAAGCTAGTAAAATCTAGGCTAGTAAGTAGAACACTCTGGTCCCTACTTCTGGATTGAACTTTTGTGATTTTTTTTAAATTTATGTTTTGGCTACTAGTCATCCAATAAGAACAAAGATACCACAAAATTATAATGACTTTCTCTTCAGTGAAAAATCTAGCTTCTATACAATTAAAATTGAAATTCTGCCCTAATAGCACATTTAAACCTTTAAACTCTGGTTGTTTAAATTAATTGTGCATCAGCAAACAATTACTCTGTCAATATTAAACATTTGTTCAAACTGATCTTTGGATTTCCTCAGAAGCACATAGTAAATTTCAGGAGCTGCAGATAAGACACTTGTCTTTTTGACTACATAAAATTGATCCCTGAGTAAATCTCTTGCATGCAATCCGGGCTGCGTCTGTTTGTGTGTGGAAGTAAATGTTCCTGATCCTGTTCATAATGCAAAGCAGAAACATGTATGACAATAACAAGTATGTATAATAAATGCATACCTCTATTATTTCCATGCCTATCCCATCACAAGCTGCCTGCAAATTGCTCACCTAGATCAGAGTTTTTCAACCATTTTAAGAGGGTGGACTTTGACTCCCGGAATTTCCCAGCCAGCTGTTAGGAGTTAGATGTTCAGGACAAGATCCATTCCTGTTCCTCTCCTCAATACCAGATGAGCTGATCAACAACATTTGGGATAGCTTTTGGTGATAAAGAATTCTTTCAAATGACAAGGTAGACTTAAAAAAGGGTGGATTGGCTAGCTTTTTGTCCTACCTATCTGTCCTGCAACATGAGGAATGTCTGAAGACAACTTGCTTAGGTTTGCTACTGAAGTGTGCAAAACAAAATAGAATCCATGTTAAATGTGATAGCTCTAATAGAGAGTCAGTCTTCTGCATTAAGACTGGAGAGATCTTTGGATTGGAGACTCCTAGATTCAAATTATCATCAGTGTGTGCCTCAGCTGAACTTTAGCTCATTAGGAGGTAAGGTAAAGTTTGGGTGTGTGTTGTATGTGTGTTGTGTGGAGAATCATTATATTCTCTTGTGCTCTTTATAACAGGTAAAATATAAATGTCTACAAAATAGCTTCATTGCAAATAATCTGGTATCCATTGAAAATATAATTTAGAATGGCTTTGTGCAAGATTATTTTAATCAGTGTACTTGCACAATATTTTATTGTATGATATTCTAATATTTGTGCATACATATGCATGCAAATTAATTAATGGCATTTATTTTCTCTTGTGAAGACCGGCAATACTCTTTAAAAATGTGGATGCAGTAAAATAGCAGTTTCTGAGGAGCAAAGCCTTGAGTTTAGAAAAGCTGATAATAAAGTGTTTTGAAAAGAATGTGTGTCATTTAATTGGAACTGAAAATTACTAGTAATTTTAATCCCAAGTGTAAACAAGTACATTTATTGCACATCTATTTTATGTTTTATGCAAAAGTGATTATCTGAAGTTCAAAGTAAAAAATTCTAAATAGTGGGAAAGTTCTTTGAATCCAACCGCTGGAACCCATCTTTGCTGCACCTACATTTAAACTTTTTAGGAAACTTAGTTCATCAATATACTTTGCTTTGGTTCAGATCAAAGATATGCCTATGTATACATTTTTACTGTTACTTAGGAATATTATCCGTGTGTTAATGACTCAGCCAAAAAGTACCCAACTTTTTCCTCCCTCTGTTGCTCAAGATGATTTGTTTTATGCATGTTTCAGTATCTTTTATCACCTGAACAGAACTTAGGGGCTTAATTTTTATTCCATCCTGCCCTCCTACAGTTTTAAAGTAATACTCCTTGGAACTCACACTGACCTGATATTCCTTCCCTAGGATGTCGAAGTTCTCAGCAACAGAGATGCCAAGGAAAGAAATGCCACTGCCAATGCCACCACCACTGTCTCCCATGCAGCCCTCTCAGAAGCCACCTAAGACAGCTCAAAAGAGGCCAAAGAGTGAAAATGATGCCTGTTACCAGGTTCCTGGTCCCACAATCAGCACTGCCAAGAGCAAAGAGAGCCACAAAGAACCTTCATCCTCCAAGCACAAGAAACTGGAGGGGAAACCTTTGGAAAACTCCAAAAGTGACAAAGTAGGTATAAGCAACTTCAGTTGAGGGACCTTGGTAAGACTTGTAATTTTGGAAGTTGACTTGTTCAGAAGAGCTTTTTCAAATGTGCTTTTTTTCCCCCTTTCAAAAGGCAACTGGACTATGTTTTTCCTTGAAGGCATTTTGCTTCTCATCTGAGAAGCTGCTTCAGGTTCTGACTGTCAGAACTGAAGAAATTTCTTGAATGAGAAGCGAAATACCTTCAAGGAAAAACAAAGTCCAGTTGCCTTTTGAAAGGAGGTGGGCAGGGAGGAAGCACCTTTGGTACAACCATGACCGGGATGACTGAGAATCTCCATAGATATTCAGAGCAACAGTTGTAAATTTTGCAGATTTCACCATACAGCTAGTTCTCAACTTACAACAGTGACCTTTCAAAGTTACAACAGCATTGAAAGCAGTGATGATTTTTCATTCTTACAACAGTTGCAGCAAACCCATGGTCACCTGAACAAATTCAGACACTTGGCAACTGAGTTCATATTTATGACGGTTGAAGTGTCCCAAGATTCGGGAATCACCTTTTGTGACCTCCTGAACAGCAAAGTCAATAGGGAAGCCAGAATCATTTAATCGCCATTTGACTAACTTGACAGCTGCAGCGATTCACTTAAGAACTGTGGGAAGAAAATAGAGCAAAGCCCAAAAACTATAGTAAAGATAAAATATGTTTAATCATACATATATTAACAGCAGCTAGAATTGTATTTGCTCAAAATTGGAAAAGCGAAACGATTCTGATAGAAGAAGAGGTGGTTATGAAAATATTGGAATGTACAGAAATAAGTAAATTTGGCAATTAAAGAACAACAAGAAGTGGAATATGATATGATATGGGATTTATTTTATAAATGGTTGGAAAACAAAAGTAAGAACTTCAATGAATATTGTTATAATGAAAATGTAATCATAGTAAGAAATGTATACAAAATATGAATATTTGCACAAGATATATGCACCCAGCTGACATACTGTATAATTGAAAGATGGATTTATTATTAAAATAAAAATATTTGGGGGGAAAAAAGAAAGTGGAGCAAAGCTTACTTAATTGTCTTGCTTAGCGGTAGAAATTTGAGCTCAATTATGGTTGTAAATCAAGGACTGCCTATATAGTGAAAGTGATATGTTTCCTCTTGAATATCACAATTAATTGGATCAAAATATATCTATACATGCTGCAGGTATATACTCCATAGTGGATATCCCAGACAGAAATTTAGATGGGAAAACAACCGAATGTTTGAACTGTTTAAATAGAGAAGTAGAGAGATTAACATATCTGCTTGCTGCATTGTTCAGAATTCATCAAGATATCTTGATGGTCAGCGGGGCAGGTGGCTGAATGAGAATTTTTAACATTCAGATGCCTCAGACCAATTGAAGTAGATGAGATAAAATGGTTATTGGAAGCATCTTCATTTTTAAGCATAAGACGAAATGTGCCTAATTATATGTAATTTTGGCTGATTATCTTTTTTTTGTTGTTGTTGTAATAATGGTGTGGCTTCCATCAAAAGCTGCAACTTGACCAAAGTTGACTTTTTGATGAGATAAGGAAAGCCAATTGTTTTTTCCAGTATAACTTTTCTTAGTCAAGATAACAAAGTCCAATGTACAGAACAAAATAACTCAGAGTTATCAATTGATAGGATTGCTTCTCAGCTTTTGAATTTATATATTTTTGTAATTCGATTGTGATTGTGAAGATAATATATTTCTTTGTTGTGAAATTTGTCTGCCTTAGTCTCTAAAGCAGCGTTTTTCAGAACATTGTTAAATGAATCATCGCTTCCTCCCAAATTAAAACAACCCCATATGCAGTTCATTCAGCATTGAGATAATAATGTTGGGGTATTGTTATTCTCTAGCACAAATGGATGCAAAATTGTTTCCTGTTTTGGACATTTGTAAAAAAAGATTTGTGCAATGTTTTTCTGTTGATTAAAAATGCTTTAAGTCTATTCAAGCAGTGCAAGGCAATAAACCAAGCTTCCTCATGATTGTAAAAAGAAGAGATCAAATTAGAATATAGAATCATAGGGTTGGAAGGGACCTTGGAGTTCTTCTAGTTAAGTGGTTGCCAACCAGTGGGCCGGGGACCACTGGTGGTCTGTGAGAAAATTTTGGTGGTCCACAGGGAAATGTCACCCCCAAAGCAGCCCCCAAAGCAATTAATCCAGGATGCATGGGAACACAAGACTGTGCCACCCATATGGCCCGTGGGAACACAAGGCTTGCATCACTTGCATTGTGAACAACACAAGGTATTGAGGGGATAGGGCGGAGGGGGGAAACTTGCCCCACTTGCCTCATGCATCTGGCCTGGCCTGGCCTTGCCACCAGGTTGATTCTTTCCACTTCTTTCTTCTGCTTTTGGCTGCATGCAAGGAAAGCAGAAAAAGTCTTTTTTTCTTTCCCCAAACTCTGCCAGAAATGCATCTTTGGGACCCTGCAAGGAATCCTGCTCCAAATGGCTACGCCGGCAAAGACTCATTTTTGGCGGAGTTTGGGAGAGAGAAAGAAAGACTTCTGCTGCTTTTCTTGCATGAAGCCAAAAGTCTCTCTCTCTCTCTCTCCCCCTGAGAATGGAACTGGAGACAGTATCCTGTGATCCCAAATAAAGAATGATCGAATGGTAGGAAAATGAGGTGGGGAATTTTCCTGCAGACTTTTTGGGGGATTTCCCAGGGTCTCTGGTCCACAGGATTTAAAATTATGAGTTTGGTGGTTCCTGAGGTCCAAAAGGTTGGCGACCCCTGTTCTTGTCCATCCCCTTGCTCAAGCAGAAGATTCTATACCATTCCTGGTTGTCCAATGTATTGGTGAAAACTCTCCAGTGATGGAGCACCCATAACTCCAGAAGGCAAAACTTTTTTCATTGATTAATTGTTCTTACTGTCAGGAAATTTCACCTTAGTTCTAAGTTAGATTTCTCTTTGATGATCTTCGACCCATTACTACTTGTCCTGCCCTCAGGGGCTTTGATAATAGATCAAAAAAACCCCCCCCCCCCCCCCATCAGCCGCTCAACTACTGGAACACTGCTATCATACCACATATTACATGCATCATATATTACAATTAGTAATGCTGGGGGAAATAAAAATGCATGCTCATTGAAGAATGCAAATGTTCTGTTGTGACTTGTAATTATTTCTGAGCTACAAGTATTTGAGGTTCTTCCTCTCTGTCTTTCCAGGGCTCTGCAGATGATGTCCTGAACCCCTTCCCAGTGCCTTCTTTGCCAAACGGTACCTCCAAGCCAACGAAGCCTCAAAGCAAACCTCACCGGTAAGAAAATTTTCTTTTTTCTTCCAGCTGCATTACATTGTCTTTTGAGATCTCAATTTCTCTTGTAACCTATTGGACCAGCCTGGGTTTTCACCACGGTTTTTATTTTCCTGCTGGGTTGATTTCATAAGCTCACTGAGAATGAACAACTTCACTAAATATTTAGAGATCTTTGGGCTGTTTATTCAAAACTGTGGAATAAAATGTGTATGTGATATATCTTGGCTATTCTGCAAAACCTTTTTCTCTCTGGTTTATTTCAGACAACATCCAATAGAATTTCACTTAAAGGAAGCCAAAAGATTGAAGCACAAAGCTGATGCAATGGTAAGTTTGCCTGCAGGGAAGTTGCAAGTATATGTGCTCGGCTCCAAATAATACAGTTAACCTGAGGGATTGCTAGATAAAGCAAACCCATGTTGGGAAATAACCATTGATCAGCTTCAAAGAGCTCTCCGTCATGATTTGAAAATTGAGATTAAATCTCTCTGCCATACGTCTTTTCTGTGATCGAGAACAAGTTGAAAGTTTTGCAAGAGTTCACATTGGAAATGTTTCCACCTCAGAACATCCACTCCAAGGTCAAAACTGTGGCATTTCCAACTTCTGAGGTTAGAAGAGTCTGTTGAAAGGCAGAGGAGGCAAGGCTGCCAAGAGGTTGACAAGTGTTCACATATAAATATAAATCACTTGCTTTGTTGCTTAAAAGTTTTTGGGTGATGAGACACCTTAGTCCTATTGCACAATGCCATGTAACTAAGTTAAATTTGGAAAGGTGCTTTTTTCAAAAACAACTGGACTTTTACTCTTTTTTTCTTTGAAAAACTTTCTTCAGTTCAGTTCTGAATTGAAGAAGTTTCTTGGATGAGAAATGAAACGTTTTTCGAAGGAAAAAAAAAAAGCAAAAGTACAGTTGCTTTTTGGAAAAGCACTTTTGAGACAACCATGACCTGGATGATTGAGAAACTCCATAAACATTATCTAAGTTAAGGAAAGAAACTATACTTTGTCCAGTATGATGGTTTGAGTTCATTGAGATCCAAAGGACAATATCATCATATCCACATGGACTGGTAAACAAATGCTTCACAATATATGTGAAAGATTCTTGTTAAATGGTCAGTCTGCTTTATAAATCCACTTTGGATGATATCATTTCACCCAGAAAAGTTGGTAAGAATTGTACAAGTGAATAAAAATATGCCCCAATTCCCAATGATAGTGCATTTTATTCTTAGCGAGTCTTCCATTGCGCTTAATTATTCCATTCTTCTAATATGACAGAAATTACCTTTTATAAGTTGAGATTGAAGTTCAGCTCTAAGTGGCTAGATTCATAATACTGTTTTTCCTAGCCTTTATTTTTTACTTAATACATTGTATAAAACCAATCGCTTTAGGTAATTTAGGTTTAAGCCACCAAGGCCTACTATAACTTTTGAATCAAATTCCTTTTTGTCTGGTACTCTTCCAATGCCTTCGACTCTGGAATGGCCATTGACTATGGCACCTATACAAAACTGTGGAAGAATGTCAGGAAAACAAAGTACCTCACCTGAGTGGCTTCAGTTGGTGGTATGCTACTGGTTCGGTCCGGTTCAGCGGAACTGGTAGTAAAAAAAAAGCCTCTGACGATCAACTGAGAGGAGAAAGAAGAGAAAAGCACAACATCGGCCCTCCCACCTGTTGCTGCATTTTTCTCTTCTTTATCCTTTCAGCTGATTGGCACTGCAGGCCTCAGCTGGTATGTGGAAAGCTGCGTGCATGCGTTAGGTGTGCGTGCACGCAATCACCAAATCGGTAGTGAAATAGGTAGGATCCCACTGCTCAGTGGCATGTTGGTTAATCTGTGCTAACTTTGTTTCCAATAGACAGACAAAGTTGGAAAGGCCTTCAAATACTTGGAGGCTGCCCTGTCCTTTATTGAGTGTGGCATTGCAATGGAATCAGACCCCCTCTCACCAAAGCCAGCCTATACCATGTTTGCAGAAACCATAGAGCTCATTAAGTAAGTAGACAACTCTTTTCTGTTCTACCTGCTGGCTTCAGGTTCTTCCTCTGATATTCAGAAGTTTCCTCACTGAGTTCACTGTTCCTCCCTGTAACTTTTTTTGTCCTCTGCCTATCCTGTGAATCCCGTTACCAGGCCTTCCCTGGTTTTACTCCTATCTAGATCCAAAACCATTCCCCTTCTGGTATTGTTTTTGTCTTCCTCTTATTTTCAGGGCCTTCTATTCAAGTGTTGTATCTTATGTATTTTTATGATGGCTATGGTCATGATGTATCACTTGTTGCTTTTATGTACACTGAGAAGTTATGCACCGGAGACAAATATCTTGTGTGTCCAATCACACTTGGCCAATAAAGAATTCTATTCTATTCTTTTCTTTTCTGTTCGGTTCTATTCTATTTTCTGTTCTGATTTCTATTTGTAATCTGATTTTTATTCTGATTTCTATTCTATTTTCTTTTCTTTTGTATTCTATTTTCTCTTCTATTCTATTCTGATTTCTGTTTCTACTCTTGACTTTTATTCTGATTTCTATTCTATTCTGTTTTCTATTCCATTCCATCCCTTTCCCTTTCCCCATTCCAACTGAAGCTGAGGAAAGTAGTATAGCAAGTGCTCTGAGCCTACTTCAGATAAGATTCAGATATAGCACTTCTAGTTCAGGATGTCTGCAAAAGGCAGTGGACAAACCTATTGAGGTCAAGAGCTTCTTAGTGAAGGCTGGAATAAACTCACATATTTATAAACAGTTGGAAGCCAATATATAAGCACTTACAGTTAGGCTTCTAAGGGAGCTTAAATAATGCAAATTAGCAAATGTATAAAAAAGCGAGAAACCTAACAGTTTCTCTCTCTCTATTTTAATTTTTATTAACTTCCCCCATTTATCTTTCCTTTTGATAACATGTACAAAACACACAGGCGCTAGTGTAACTTTGCTGCGTTCCTTTTGCTTTGCTTTGTTTAAATAATGAGGGCAATTATTAGCAGTGTTATTGCTTAGTTGTTGGACGAAACCTCCATTAAAAAAGTTAAAGATTCTTTTTTTTCCTTTATTTCTTTTTGCCTCCAAAGTCGCTGTATCTTGATTTTTTTAAAAAAAAAACATTTTTGAAGAATCTGATGGTAAAGTGAATCCTCGGATCCAATCATATAGCTCCACACTCCTGCTTAATCCTTAAAAAGAACAAGATAAAGTAATTTCTATTAATTTGGACTGGAGGATGCATGTTTACATTTTCATATCAGTCCCAAGTGCAACAGCTGCTATGAGGTTCTTGTTATCAAAATAATGGCTTCATTCCAGCATCTGCACTGTGGACTCTTGAGCACTGAGAATCCTCCTACATATAATTATTTTCTCATTCTGTTCAGCCTCAAAAGCTTCCACTTAGACATCTGGTTCATGGAAGTCACCTTTTCTGGTGCAACTGCTGCTTTTTTTAAAAAAAAAATTAAACTTATCAAAAGTATAAAATACAAATGAAAATGAAAACAGTGGAAAAAGAGGGGAAGGTAGAAGGGAAAGAAAAAGGCATAGAGCCAAGGGGGATAAAGAAAGAAAAACATTGACTTTGACTCTCTTTAGCGCTGTAGAATAACTATATAACAAAACAGCCTCAACTTATTTTTTACATGCTGAACATTTACTAGCTATCACTGTAATAGCAAGTTTGTCTAATCAGCAAAACCCAAAGTCAATGTTTCTTTCTTTTTTTCTCCCCTCAACCACCAAATCTAGAAACGGTTCCCAAGGAAGATTAAATTGGTTAATTTAGCTACCTCTGCTAGTTCCATCTGTTTTTTCCAGACATTCATCGATTGTGGGAATTGAAGTATCTTTTCAATTTTGTGCATAAAGTGGTGTTTTCTCAACCCGGGCCATTTTAAGGTGGGTGGACTTCAACTCCCAGAATGCCGGCTGGGGAATTCTCGGAGTTGAAATCCACCCATCTTAAAATGGCCCAGGCTGAGAGACAGTGGCATTAAAGCATTCTTGCTGCTGTCAAGTAATATAACAGTAAGGTTCCAGACCCCCCCCCCCCCCCCCCCAAGTTCTTCTCTGATGTATTAATAAACCTGGCATTCATAGCTCTGCTGGGACAGCATTTGTAAAAAGGACCTGATGGACGTTATTCTCCCCATATCATTCATCACTTTGGCAGGAAGTTAAGAGGTCAAACAGATTTCTTCTTGGTTACTTCCCTAACCAGAGAACATGACACATTTGCTACCTTGAAGACTTTCTGGATCAAGGAGATACCTCAATTCATCTCCTGACCGCCACACAATAGCTGTCACATATTTTAGGGTTCAACCTTCAGGGTGCCTGATGAGACTCATAAATGAGAAATTCTCAGCAGTTCAACTAACCAAGTCATGGCTTGTTCTGCCTTTTTACGTTATGTCTGTCTGCCTATTTATTTCTCCATTAATTTCTGCATGTTTGAGTTGGGCCAGAACTAGGGAAGGTATTTGAAGGAGAGGATATTAGAAATTAAATGAATTTAGGTAATGAAATTTAGGAAGGAGATCCGGAAAAACTTTGCTGTTGGAATCTTTGATTCCAATTCCAAATTCTGTTGGAATTTTTTCCCCCATTATCTGCCCAATTCTGTAAAACTAGCTTTCTGTTTCACTGCTAGTTCAGGGCATCACAATATTATGCTTGTATGTGCTGATGGAACTTAAATAAAGTGTTAATTTTTCTTCCCACAGATTCATAATGACATTAAAATCCTTTGCAGACTCTTCAACCACCACACAAGAAAAAATCTTCATTGTGTTTTGGTGAGTAGCTCTGCGTTCTGTTTCCAAGCATTCTAAATTAAAATAGCATTAGCTCTTAGATCTGTAGAGTGCTCTACAGCTCTCTCTAAGCGCTTTACAGAGTCAGCCTCTTGCCCCCAACAATCCGGGTCCTTATTTTACTGACCTCGGAAGGATGGAAGGCTGAGTCAACTTTGAGCCTGGTGAGATTCAAACTGCCAAATTGCAGGCAGCCGGCAGTCAGCAGAAGTAGCCTGCAGTACTACACTCTAACCACTGTGCCACCACGGTTCATATAAAAAAAAAACTTAAATGCCTAGCTTTCTACTTTGCTGTGATGCAATGTGTGGTGACTCTTCAACTATGGGGAGCAATGTTCTGAAGAGTTGCATATACTCCATGTTTGTTGTGTTTTTACAGCATGCGCTGCCAAGCCATTCTGTACATGGCAATGTTTCGCTACAAGAAGGACACAGCAATAAAGTATTCCCGGACTCTTAATGAACATTTCAAGGTAGAGAGTAAAAAAAATTGATTGGAAAGTGGAAGGAAGGATGTTTCCAACTATATTATGTCAGTGGGAAAATGATTTTCCTAAGTGAAGGATTAATATCTGAATAGTGTAACAAGTTATTTTCAAAGTTTTTTATATATATATATATATGTGTGTGTGTGTGTGTGTGTGTGTGTGTGTGTGCTGTTCAGCTTCCTTCGGGTATTATCCCACGTCATTGTAGTGCTTTTAAAGTTGCAGCAACGTTTCAGCAGAATCTCATCTGCCATCATCAGGCTTCTGTGTTGAGTTTGTATACAATGTATTGAGTTTGTATACAATATATATATATATATATATATATATATATATTTAAGTTTTTGCGGGTACTTACATGAATGCAGTTCAGCTTCCTTCGGGTATTATCCCACGTCATTGTAATGCTTTTAAAGTTGCAGCAACGTTTCAGCAGAATGTCATCTGCCATCATCAGGCTTCTGTATGGAGTTTGTATGTGGGTCAGGCTCTCACAGCCGTTGGTTTTAAATTTGAGGCTTGGAAACTAACAGAAACTAACAGAACACTGCCTAACCAACACATATTTCATATACAAAGGACAAAGATACAAGCAAATTGAAGGAGCCCCTATGGGATCACCACTGTCACCCATCATTGCAAACCTGTTCATGGAAGAATTCGAATCCAGAGCCCTGGCTAATGCCACCCACAAACCCAAACTATGGCTAAGATACATCGATGACACATTTGTGATTTGGCCCCATGGAAAACCTAAACAATTTCCTAACACACCTAAACAGCACACACCCCAAAATCAAGTTCACCATGGAAATGGAAATAAACAAACAACTACCATTCCTAGATGCACTAATCTACAAAAGAACAGATGGCACACTAGGACACACCGTATACCAGAAGAAAACACACACCAACCGCTACCTCAACGCCCAATCCCACCACCACCCAGCACAGATAAATTCCGTGGCCAAAACACTAATCACCAGAACCAAACGCCTGGCAGACAAGACACATATAAAGACTGAACTATGCACCCTGACTAAAGTATTGACAGCCAACGGCTTCCACAAAAACAAAATCACCAGCCTGATCCACAAAAACACACCAAGACATAAAAGAGACTTAGAAGATCAACAGACCTATGGAACAGCTGTCTTGCCCTACATAAGAGGTACGACAGACAAAATCAGTAAGATACGACACAGGCATCACATCAAGACTGCCTTCAAAACAGACAAAAAAATAGCAGCCATCCTTAGAAACCTTAGAAACTTAGATAAAATTGACCTGGAAAACCAAGGCATATACGGAGTTCCCTGTGCTTCATGCCCGGCCACATACATTGGACAGACCAATAGAAGAATAAGTACCCGCCTGGATGAACACAAAAATGCAGTAAAAAAGCTGGAACACACCTCCTCACTAGTCCAACACATGAAAGCCACATGTCACAGCATCAACTTCAATGGCACTAAAACCCTAGCCACTATAGAAAACCCCAGCCACAGAATCATCAGAGAAGCCATAGAGATTGAAAAAAGACCTGACAGCATGAATAGAAGAGATGATTCCACCAGACTGTCAATCATTTGGAAGTCTGCACTCTCAAATAGAAAGATCTCCATACCACAAGCCAGGCAAACACCTGGGCACAAACAGACTCCCTCTGATACCTCCAGCTCAAACACATCCCAACCAGGCACCCAGATGAAACCAGGCTTCCTGATAGATAATAGCCGTCCTTTCACGTGAAGCCAAGCTGCACTGAAAGCCTCCAACACAGGAACAGAGTGTTGCCAGCCAATCAAAGCCACAAAACAGACAGAAGAAACCAGAAACACCAATCAAACAAACTCCAAGTCCAATAAACACAGACCAAGACTCCCAACCAATCAGGATGTTGAAAAAAACATCCTGCCACAATAATAGGCTAGCCTCAAATTTAAAACCAATGGCTGTGAGACCCTGACCCACATACAAACTCAATACAGAAGCCTGATGATGGCAGATGAGATTCTGCTGAAACGTTGCTACAACTTTAAAAGCACTACAATGATGTAGGATAATACCCGAAGGAAGCTGAACTGCGTGTATATGTGTATGTGTATATATATTTATTTAAGTTTTCGCGGGTACTTACATGAATGCAGCTCATATATATATAAATTTCTGTACACATTTTTCTTTAGTAAACATAAAAATCCAATTTCTACATGAACAGTGTATTGTCTGTTCGGGTACGGTTAATTTTGAGAAATAACAATAATATTCATAGCATTGATAATAATCACATATGTGCTTGTGCATATTAATAAACCTTCATTGTATTCTATTAGCTAGCCATTGGTAGAATGAATCCGATGTTAAAAAATATACTATTTCTTAATTTTAAGTGTTAATCTATCCATTTCTGCACATTCTAATATTTTTTATTACACTTTCATCTGTAAGAATCTCTTCCTTGTTCCACTGTATTTTCACCAATATTTTTGAAGTTTTGCAGTACAGGTAGTCCTCAACTTTTTAGTGACATTTCAAAGTGACAACGGCACTACAAAAAGTGCTTTAGGACCGTTTTTCACACTTATGTGACCATTGCAGCATCTCCATGTGATTTACATTCAGATGCTTGACAACTGATTCATATTTATGACGGTTGCCATGTCCCGGGGTCATGTGATCATGTTTTGCAACCTTCTGGCAAGCAAAGTCAATGGGGAAGCCAGATTCACTTAACAACCAATTTACTCATTTAACAACTGCAGGGATTCGATTAACAAATATGGCAGGAAAAGTCGTAAAATGGGGCAAAACTTAACAAATTTCTCACTTAGCAACCTAAATTTTGGGCTCAATTGTGGCCATAAGTTGAGGACTATCTATATTTGATTTTTAGTTTTATTTTTTTAAAAAAATATTTAAGGGAGTTACTCTTGTGGGAAGATGGGCAGCCAATAAATCTGATTGGTGATGGATTAAATAAATAATGTTCATGAAAAATAAGTGCTTCCCTTCTGTGTAAGTGAAAAGATGAGTTGAAGTTACTTGTGATCTAAATAGAATTTCCTTGCTTATTTCAGAGTTCCTCAAGAATTGCCCAAGCACCTTCTCCATGCATTGCAAGGTAATATCATTTATTCAACTATTTCTTGTTACAAACATTAATTTTCTTTTTTGGTTAATTGTAAGGTTACATGTCGACCAAAAGCATGTATTGTTTGGAAGCCAGTTTGATGAGCTCTCAGAATATAAATCGTTGCTAGTTAATTTTTCAGACTCATCGCTTATCACTTTTGATTTGATGACCTAGTAGTAGGATTAGCTTCTGAGTAGACATGTAGAGGATTGCCTAGCATTTTGCTCAAAGGAAACTATCTCAGAAGATACTTTTGGATTGAGGAGATCTGACTTCAAATCCTTCTCCAGTTATAAAACTCATAGGATCCATAGTTTAGACTAAAGCAAGGTCTTCCTTCCTTTCCTCCCTTCCTTTCTTCCTTCTGTCCCTTCCCTCTCTCCCTCCCCCCCTTCTCCCTACCTTCTCCTTCCTCCCTCCCTTCCTTCCCCTCCATCTCTCTCTCTCCCTCCCTTCCTCTCTCTTTTTCCCTCCCTCCCTCCTTTCCTTTCTTCCTTCCATCCATCCATCCAGAACATTAACATTTCTTCAAAAACAGAATATGCCGCACTTCGCAATGTCAAGGTCCTCATCAGAAATTTAGAAATCAATAGAATTCATGCTTAGGTACATGGAAGTTGAAGTCTAATGGAAAGAAAGGCACCAAGTTGGGAAAAATTAATAGAAATAGCTTTGAAATCAATAGGACTTAAACAAGTCCTCGTAACCGAACAGATTGTTGATGTGTAAAATGTACTTGTTCAAAGTTTAGAAAAAAGATAAATATTCAACTTAAAATCAGAATTTGCACCAGAATTTCTGTTGGTGACCAATGCATGCTAAGCATTGGGGATCAACCAAAGAAGGAGTGGAGTAGGAGATTGGGGGCAAAACAAGGTCATACTATTGATAAATAAGGCAGCTAAGTGAATCATGCCTGCTCTTACAACTTGCTATGCAATGGTAAATCACTGCAGTTGTTAAATGAATCATGCAGTCTTTAAGTGAATTCAACTTCCCCCATTGAACTTTGCTTGTCAGATGGTCACAAACGACCCGAGGACACTGCAGTCATCATAAATACATCCCTGTTACCAGTGGTGGGATTCAAATATTTTTACTACTGATTCTGTGGGCATGGCAGGAGAAGGATGCTGTCAAATCTCCAGTCAGAGGTGGTATTTTCCTGTTCTCTGAACTGCTCAAAATTTCCTCTACTGGTTCTCCAGAACTGGTCAGAACCTGCTGAATGCCACCACTGCCTGTGACCAAGCACTCAAATTGTGTTTGTGCGACTGCGAGGACGCTGTGGCAGTCGTAAGTGTGAGGACTTTTCCCAGCACCTATTGCCACTTTGAATGGTCGCTGAAGGACAATTCGAGGACCACCTGTATCCCCCCCAAAATCTCCTGCTCTGTTTTCCTTCCCTCTTTGTTTTGATCACCTATGCTCAGCATGCATTGGCCACCAGGCACACTCAGTCCTCTTTTAACCATTTGTTGGAACTAAAGTTAGAAATCCTTTACAGCTATTTCCCACCCCCCACCCCCACCCCCCAAATTTGTTTATGCCTCCTCCTTAGGCTTCATTCCTTCTTAATGTCTGGTTCTACTTGGTGTGTTTATTGAGTGTAATGCCGTGCCCTCTTGTGTTTCATCCTCCAGGAGCACTGGCACCCCTTCTCCGCTCTCCCCGATGCCTTCTCCGGCTGGCTCAGTCAGCTCCCAGACGGGTTCCAGCGCCAGCAGCTGTGGAAGTAGCAGCCTCGGCTCCTCAGTCAACGTCCCTCATTATATCCCGACCATCACCTCCTCCTTCGTTAACATCACTTCTTATATTCTGTACGCCTACGACTTCTGGGAACAAGCTGATCTTTTGGCTAGGAAAAATAAGAGTAAGAGCTTGTTTGCTTGTTCGTTGGTTTCTTACTGACTTGCAAATTCAGTTTCCTAAAGTTCCATTCCCCTTGAGGACAATTTTGTGCATGGTTTTTGGCAAGTTCATTTTGGAGAATCCGAAGGTCAGCAAGCCCCTCTGAATAAGTCCTGGTTTTTCTTGCTGACAAGAGACTCTGCTTGCACCCTCAGGATCTACTCCTAGCCAGGGTAAAACAAGTATGATGTTGATTGGTTCCTGTTAATCAAATGTTTATCAGCTCAGTACAAATTACCAATCAACATCATCATCTTTTAATGACCCTGTAATCCTTTGCGGGGTGGAATCTGGGCAATTGAATGCAGCTAGCGGAGTGTTTTAATGGCCGGATGCCTTTCTTGTTGCCAGTGCAGAGTTTTGTTCAGCAGATATATTCTCAGTGTGCCCAGAGAAAGAAATATCTGCCTCTACCTAGGATTGAACTCAAAGCCTTCTGATTGTGAGGCGAGAGCTCCACCTCTAGCCCACTGTACCACTCCTCAGTACAAATTACCAATAAAGGAGAATATTCATAGCTCAGGGTTGAAATGAAGACTCCTTGGCGCTCTCTGAGTTTGGTTATTGTCTTGTGGACTTTCCAAACTGGCTAATATCATCAGCGGTCAGTACAAATTCTTCACTTGAAGTACACTAGCTAGACCCAGACCAAAAAAACAATGCTTGGACTAGATTATGGCTACCATTGTTGCTGTATTGAAATACACGGATAACCCTAATTCTTGGAAAGGAGAATTATTGCATGAATAATAAAGTGATTGCTTATTGGATTATTATCTTCAAGTAACCCATATTAGTAGCCAAGGCCAAAATTTTGAAGAAAATAGGACTTAGAGAATTATTTAAGGGGGAAAAACCTTGAATTTTGCTGAGATAACTGACAATTAAGTTAAAACTAAAGCACTTTTCATAATTAATTACTCTATTGAAGTTTTCCATGTGGATAGAATGAAAGATAGAATACACATCTGGCTGGGGAATTCCGGGAGTGGAAATCCACATATCTTAAAGTTGCCAAGGTTCAAACATAGAACCTGTTTGAACAGTGGTTGGAAAAGAAAGGGGTGGAGATTACGAATAGAATCTGTATTGCTAAGCAAATTAAATACCCAGATTACGCAATGTTTATTAAGCACTAAGAAATGTAATTAACAGAACATTAATAAAATTTATTTTTTTTAAAAAAGTTGGCAAGGTTGAGAAAATGTGTTGTGCAGGTTTAAGAACCAGAGGCTTCTGGCTAAGCATGTTTAATTCAAGAATCAGACATGATGATTTTCTTTTCTTTCTTCTTCTTTTCTTTTTTTCAGAATTTTTTTCCAAGCTCAGCGCTGCCGCCTGCTTTCTCTCGCTGAACAGCAGTATGATTGAACTCGTACACTACACCCGTCACGGATTGCAATGGCTGAGACTGGAATCAAATATGCCTTAATAGGTGATTCAAGGTGAAGTTTTTTTGCCTTGGACTGTTTTGCACTTTGAAAGCCTCCGAAATAAAGCCTTTGTGGGCTGACTGGTTGGATTTGAAAAAGGAAAGGAAAGGAAAAAAAAAAAGCACCTGGAACAAGTCTGAATTAAGCATGATGGAAGGGATCTGGCACCACTGGAAAACTTTTTATTATTAGAGACTGCATTTCTACTATGCCAATGGGCCACTTAGAAGATAAAAGAGTGAAGAAGAGGCCTCAAAGTGGAAGAAAATGCTTTTCTTTCAAAGGACAAAGTGCAATTGTCTCCTTTCTCTACCCCTTCCCCCCCCCCCCCCCCCCCATTCCCATCATGGTTTCTTTGTGTCAATGGTCTATAAACATTTCTAGTAATGAATAACCAGCAAGATAATTGATCAGTCAGCACAGTGAAGAAGCACCAATGAAATCCATTTCCCAAAGAATTTTCTACAATACCTAAGGGATGCACCGATATCCAAGAGGGCCCAGTGCATGATTCTGAATTTTATTTTATTTTTTAAGTATAAATCACCAACTCCTCTCAGTTCTGGCAGGTGGCAGAACCTGGATATCTGGGTGGCATTTCTTCAGCCATAAATTGAATTTTCTGTTAAACTCAATTTCTTCCCTGTCTTGCTTCTCCATGGCCAATTGTTGCGCTATTTCTTCTTTCTCCTGACCTGTAGTAGGCCTACCCCATTTTTTTTCCTAGTTTGCTTTTTCCTTTCCTTGTTCATTCGTTTGTTTTGGCTATTTGTAGCAGCAGTTATAGCAGTTTTCAGCTGTCTTGGGGTGGTCATTTTCTGATTCTGCATTGGGCACATTGACAATCTCATGAAAGCAGCAGCTCATGAGGCGGCCTACGGTGTTAGAATCATGTTGGGGCAAAGTTCATCCCTGGAGTAGCTGTGATAAAATAACACTACTAAGAGGAATGGGTTGCCACCGTTGCTGTTAAAGATGCTGCTCGGTTAGATCTTAGTAACTCCACCCAGAGGGTACCAGGCAAAGAAGGGACAGAATCCCCTTGCATCAAATAAAAGGAGTGGCATTTGAAGAGGCCTCTTCTGCTTATATACAATTTGTTGGGAGATATTTAAAGATCTTGGGGGGGGGGGGAACACTTAGAAGTGTGCCATTTCAGATCACCTTCCCGAACACATTAGGTTCAGAGGTGCACAATTTTTCATTCATGCTGGCCAGGACACTGCCTGGCTCATTTTCTTATGATCCTTTTCATTTGAGAGGATTCTGTTTCCTCTGTTGTAAGATACTTCGCTCAGTCTACTTGGAAAACCCTAGATTCTTCCACAAACATCTCTCTCTCTGCTTCTTTGTATTAATTTATAAAAATCCTCATTAATGAGCATGCTGTATATTTGTTTCCTATAACCTGTCACGCATAAGAAAGAGTCTTCTGTTTAATCTAAAACATATATGTTTCTCGCCCTCCTTTCAGCCATGCTTTTAATTCTCCCCTTTGCATCTGTTATCACTTGACTTAAGCAAGCCACTTGGGGAATGAATATTTTCCAGATAAATTATTCTTAAGTGCAATGATAAGTTTTTCTTGGAATCAAATATGTACGTTCGCTGTAAAGGTAGACAATTATTTTTGTGGAGTTGATGTACAGCATTCTCATTTTTACCATAGATTTATTTCTTTACCAATCCTAGTAATTAATAAACCTCACGATTCCACCTTTTGAAGATAGACTCGTTGTAGAGAATCTTACTGATTCTTTCAGGGCAGATTTGATTTGGGGATAATGCCATCCCCACAGGAGAAACAAAAAACAAGGGAACATAAGATTTTCCAGAAAATAGCCTACTTCTAACTTAGAGAAACATCGCCCCCCCCCCTTTCCAAAGTGTTTAAATCCAAGTTACTTAATGTTGAAGAAGATGAGGTGGAGATCTTGTAACCCTTACAAATTGATGCCAGAGACATGCAAGCACGACAACAACAACAGACATTGGAATGGATGGGTGATGGGAATCTTGCATTGCCTGCATTTCAAATTGCAATTGAAGAAACGATGGGGAAGGGCAAAATCCGAATTGCTGTTGGGCAGAGCGCAGAAGCTGCACATCCAGGCACTTTTTCAATGCTTCGCTTCATTCCTATCCTGCAGAGACCAGCAATCTCTTAGGGCAGGAGTCCCCAAACTTGGCAACTTTAAGGCTTGCGGACTTCTGGGAGTTGAAGTCCACAAGTCTTAAAAATTGCCAAATTTGGAGACCTCTGTCTTAGGATCTAATACCCCTATTCCTGGTCTGCTAAGACCTCCTGTCAGATGTTGCTTGAGATTACTGACATTTTGCTTAAGAATTTTGAAATGGGGGTCAGATTGTGGGGGGCTCTGGGGCATCTCCCCGCAAAACGTTACAGTCTCCGTGAGCACTACACTCTGTTATACAAGGACATAACATGTTCCCCATCAGAAATACTTTTAACTCACAACATTGCTGCAGTGATATCTCAGGAATGGGCATCAAAAGATGAGGTTTTCAATGCAGCTGGGTTGGTAATTGCTCTTCCCCAGAGAAGGATTTGGTCCGAGTATGGGAGAGGGAGCTGCTTGTACCTGCTTGTCTTATCACACTAAATGGATACGAAAACTCTTGAGCATGGATGAGAAACGTGAGGAGCACTCTGTGTGTTTTGACTCCCTATTGCAAACCACATACCGTCCTTTCCCCATCAGTCGAGATTGTCCTCCTTCTCTCTCTCTCTCCTCCTCCTCCTCCTCCCCTCTTCCGAATTAACTCCTGAACCAGCTTGGATCCTTTGCTGCTGCTTTTGCTTTATGATCTATATTCCAGTGTAAAGAATCCTCAGTTGTTAAGGGGCCCCTCCTTAGCCCACTTCCTTGAGCACTTTAGTCCAAAAGTACGTTCAAATCTCAGAATCTCCCAGAGGTTCAGTTGACTTAATCTCTCTCTCTCTCTCTCTCCCTCTCTCTCTCTCTCTCTGAAAAAAAGAAACAACAACAAAAAAAGGCTGCAGTGCATTTTGTGCGACTGGTTTTATCAGACTGTTCATAAAATGGTAGGGGGGGGGAGGGGGAAGCAATAGAGGTTTCATTTCATTAAAAAACAACTAAAAGTTTGGTTTGGTTCAGGAAAGGTTGTATAAAAACCTTCCCGGAACCAAAGGGGACAGGAAGCTTCTCAGTTTTCCACAGAAGCAATTCTCCAATTTGAAAAGCTTTTGTGTTCTGTGATAATTTTTTTCCCTCCCCCTTGTTTGTTTTAATTTTACACGGAATTGCAGAGAAAAGAGTCCATTCGTAGGGATCAGAAATATGGTTTTAATTTTTTTTCCTTCTTAAAAAAGACCAATTTATTGAATGACTCCATTTCATCCCTATTCTAAGCTCTGATTCCCAGTTCTACATGCATGTTTCATGAATTTCAACCAGAGTCAAGCTTTTCAATTCTCCATCCAAGAAGCAAGAAATGTTTGGTTTTTTTCAATTTTTAAACACAGGTCTGTAAAGCTGCACACTCAAAGCAGCTCTCCTCCCAGATATTTATTTAGAATTATAATTAATGTATTTAAAATTGACAATGTTCTATATATCTAAGATAACCATAATTTAATAATTTGCAAGTTCCATTGACACTGGAGATGTCGACTGAACATTATTACGTAGGTTGATGACAATTTTATTTTTAAAGGGCAATTTCTTAACTATCCTTTTTTAAATAAAGAAACCATGGGAACAGAGTGGAAAAAAATCTGTACATTTAAATTTATTATGGGATTTGTGTCTCCATCTTGTAAATATTTTCTGCCCTGTATATTGGTGGTATTTCCAGATTGATTTGTTTAAATTCTATGGGGAAATAAATAAATATTAAATGAAGCAGCATATTTTGTGTCCGTTGCTGTGATCATTAATCATTAACAGGTATTTCCTATGATCTCAAAATCCAAATTGGATCAATATAGCATCATATTGACAGGACAGGATATTTTTCAATGGAAATGGATTTAGGTATACAAATTATGAAACAGAAGAAAAATCTGCACCATTTCAAAATCTCCATTTCTTCTCAAATGATAACATAATTTTAATAATACAAAAACACAACTGATTCCATAGCAATAGATTTAATTTCTTGATTACAGATAATCATCAGCTTATGATGGTCATAGTGTAATCACATAACTGACCCAATTTCATGATTTTTTTTGCAGCAGTCACTAAATGAATCATTACAGTTGGTAAACATTGCGTGGTGATGACATGACCTATTGCTGTGGGGCATTATTTTTTATTTTTATTTTGTCAAACCTCAGAAAAAATAGTGACTTCTGGCAAAAAAAAATTTTTTTTTTCATGTATTATTCTTTTCCAGCCTAGTATATAACAGAATTGGGACTATAGCCTTTCCGGCTATCATAGATAAAAAAGTTGTACTTTTGTATCATTTAGCATATTTTAGCCCTAGACTACTCAACCTGAAGTATATGTAGTACCTCTCACATGGCAAAAAGAATCCCATCAATTCAGTGGAACCTCAAGAGAAACTGGCAGATTTTATGTTGGATGCCAACATATGTGTGAGTTTCACTCTCTTGCAAAGATTCCTGATATAACCACAATATATGTATAAAACATGCAGCTACATTCAAGGTTGGTGCACTTTAAAAGTGGTTAAATACAAGTATGGAAATGCTGTCTCTGTTATCTATGTCTATCTGTATCATTTCTCATAACACCTATCATCTATATATCTAATCTATCCATATCTACATATCATCTTTTTCCACAGTATCAATATCTTTAGATTATCTATATCTATCAAACTTGTTTGAAAATCTAAGAAGCTCCTTTAAACCTCTTGCAAAGGTAACTGTTCATTCTTTTTTGACTTTAGCAACTTTAAGATGTATGGATTTCACCACTCAGAATTCCCCAGATAGCTGTACAATATATTTCTCCCAAATTTCTACCAAATGAAGCTGTTGATATAATTTCCTTAGTCAATTTCTCATCATCCTGATTAATATATTGTAAAATTATGATGCAGCTCAATGTTTTAGAGTTCATTTCACATACCAGTTCTGCATTTTAGCCAATAGGGGAAAAGATTTGAGAATCCTTTGTTAGTTTCTGAAATAGTAATCTTGTGTGATTGACACGCTATCCAGACATGGCTGGCTCAGCTAAAACACCTATTAAGGCAAGACAAGATGGAAGTGTGTCAGCATTGAAAAAGGATGCTGAATTTATCTGAATGTGTGATGTACAAATGGAATAGAAATTTAAATTAATTATTAAGCACTTTCATAGCTGCATGGAAATCTCAACAATCCTGAGTGATTTGAAGCCCAGAAAATGTGCTTTTTATTTTTGTATAAAATTAATGTGGCTTCTAAAAAGACCAATGTTCAAAACAACTTTATGAATTAGAAACACCTAGTACATGAAATAATTTCTTTTTTTAAAGTGATCAGGCTTATCTAGGCAAATTCACACTAGGCGTTTGTCATTTTGTTCAACCCTAATACTATTCATATTATTAACTTTATTTACAGGGGGATTTATAAAATTCATTTATCATTATAAGGTTGTCCCAAACCTGCATTTAGTTACTGATCTAGCCCTGTCAACTTTAATCCATTAGTTTTGAAGGATGCCCAGAAGTCTCTTTATTATGAATTGAGGCAATGAGCAGCCTATGTCAAGTTCTTAAATCAGACTAAGCCAGACTATTTAGACTAGTTTTCAATTTTAAAAAAAATCTCATGTTCAAGATAAAATTTTCAACAGTACAAACTTGTCTGAAAGGATGTTACTGATCTATTCCAATGATACCTGTGGCTCTTTTGCGCCCTCTTTTGGAAACAACCGTTTCATACAATTTGATAGGTAAGAATTCTTGAAGGTTGGTTGTTGAGTCCAAATTTAGGCACACAGAATGAGACTGGCTAACGAGATTTCCCAGGCAATTCCTCTTTCTTTTCTACATTTCCAGTCTATTAAAAAAAACAAACAAAATATAATTCATTGATGATCCCAAAGGTGCTTTTCCAAAAGATAACTGGCCTTTGTTTTTCCTTGAAGATGATTACTGTGTCTTTTCCGTAATCACTTCTTTTTTAAATTTTTCACTTCTCATACAGATACAGATTAACAGATCTGGAAGGGACCTAGTAGGTCATCTAGTCCAACCTCCCACCCAAGCAGGAGACCCTACACCATTTTTGACAGATGGCAGTCCAATCTCTTCTTGAACGCTTCCAGTGATGAAGCTCCCACAACTTCTGAAGGCAACTTCTGTTCCATGGGTTGACTGCTGTCATTGTCAGAAAATCTCTCCTTATTTCTAGGTTGAATCTCTCCTTGATCAGTTTCCATCCATTATTCCTTGCCTGGCCTTCAGGTGCTTTGGAAAATAGCTTGACCCCTTCCTCTCTGTGGCAGCCCCTCAAATATTGGAAGACTGCTATTCTGCCTCCTCTAAGAAGCTTCTTTAGTTCACAAATTTGCTTTTAAGAATAAAACTGAAGAAGCTTCTTGGATGAGAAGTGAAATGTCTTCAGTTTTGTTCTTAAAAGCAAATTTATGAACTAAAGAAGCTTCTTAGAGGAGACAGTCACCTTTTGAAAAAGCACCTTTGGGGCATCCATGACCTGGATGACTGAGAATCTCCATAGGCATTCACAGAAAATGCTTTTATCTTCCTGTTGCAGCTAAACATACTAATCCATTTCTCAAACTGGAAATTTTGGATCCAGTATGAAAAGATACAGTAATCAAAATTAATCATTAGTCCATGTAATCTTCCCCCAAACTGGTACCATGCAGATGTGCTGAAATACAGCGTCAACTCCATACCATCTTCAGCGAGTATAATTGCTGTTGTTATCCATTCATCTCTATGCCACAAGATTAGATTTTTTAAAAATTCAAGGCTGCCATTTCACTACCAGTATTAAATTGAACACAAGTGCCACATCAAATCTAGCAAATTATATTTTTTTTCAACAAAAGGGGCCTGACTTCTGTGCACATTTATAGGGATGTCCTGTAAATAAATAGAAAAGTCTGGTTTGGTCCAGTGGGGCATCTTAAATCGCTGGCTTTTCTTAAGGTTGCTGGCTTTTCATGGCCTTCCTTTGTTCTTTTAGAAGCTATTTTTTTAGAAGCTATTCTCAGCAAATGGGGAATTAAAATGAGTTTGCATGTATAATGCAAACGAGGAACTTCTAATAGAGCAGCTGAAATGTGACTGAAGCAGTGTAGGTGAGATCTAATCTCACTGCCGGTACCACAATTGAAAAATACAATTAGTTCAAAAGGACCAATGCAATAAGGAGAAATTGCACTATGTTAAACATTTTCATACTTACTTAGACAAAAATTGAAATTAGTGGCACATTTGAGGGCATCTGGGTTAAAACACATAAAAGCAGTACTCTGGTCTTATTAGGGTAAAATGGGAAAAAAAGATCTGGAAACTACAGTCAGTTTGACATCAAAGTCTAGGAAAATTCTACAGCTGTTAGAGGTATCTAAAATTCTACAGCTATCTCTTCGATAGCTCTAAAATATTCTGTCATTTCTAACCCAAATTTTAACATTTCATCCTGAAATGACATTCTCTCATTCAATCTTTGCTCTTTTATTACATTATTTACATTTTTTTTTCTATTCTCCCTCCTAAAGATAAACGTGGGTACAGTAATGTCCTATCTTTACTTTAGAGAGAGTGCAAAGAAGAGCAACCAAGATGATTGGGGGACTGGAGGTGAAAACACATGAAGAATGATTGCTGAAACTGGGATGTCTAGTTTAATGAAAAGAAGGACTGGGGTGACATGATAGCAGTCTTCCAGTATCTCAGGGGCTGCCCCAAAGAAGAGGGAGCCAAGCTATTCTCCAAAGCACCTGAGGGCAGGACAAGAAGGGTGGAAACTAATCAAGGAGAGAAGCAACCTAGAAGTAAGGAGAAGTTTCCTGACAGAACAATTAATCTGTGGAACAACTTGCCTCCAAAAATTGGGAATGCTTCAACACAGGTACTTTTTAAGAAGAGATTGGACAATCACTTATCTGAAATGGTATAAAACTTTGTACTTGTGCAGAGGGCTAGACTAGAAGACCTCCAAGGTACCTTCACACTCCGTTTCCCTGCATGCTGTATACCTTTTGCAACAATCATTCACTTGCATCTAGTTTTAACTGATCCAGAATTAATTTCACTTCCAAGTACCTATTTTTATACTTCCCATCAGCTATGGGAAGCTATGCTGCTCCAAGCAATTTCAGTTTCATGTTCACTAAGTTCACTTTCCATAGATTCTGTTGTATGGAATTGTCTACTGGTATTTTTTCTACCTCACTCATGTTTCTTGCCACAGTTCTTTCATTCTTCATTTTTTCTATTTTTCCCAACTTTTATTCATATGTATTATATTCAGAGTCACATTCTGGGTAGCTTACAAGATTAGAAACACACAAACCCACCAAAAATAACTCTCTGCTGCCCAAGGTTGAGTCAACAATGGATTCAAAGTGTAGAAAGCCAATACTGTAGTAAACTAAGGGCAACTTGCAAGTGGGATATGTGGAAGTTAATTGAGCAAATGTGATAAAAAAATAACACGAGCTGAGATAGTGACATTGCATGAGTAAGAAATGTTCTGATTTCATCATTAGAGTATTTTTCCCTTTTATAATGTGACAGTCCCTAGTTCTTGTTTCTCTTGAAATAGGAAGGTTGTGGTACTGATTTTAATAGGCAACCATATACCTGATCAATTTCTAAAAACCCAGATAGCCATTGGCACTTTTGTCCATTGACTCTTTCACTGAAGACATTATTTTTCCCAAAAAAGTCTTGTATAGTACAATAGTAGTAGATGTGTACTTTATAGAGGTATTTGTGGGATCTTAGTGATTTCTTCTAATGTATAAGCATTTCAGAAGGTGTATCTGAGAAAACTACAAAATAAGATTCACAGATACTCATTACATTCTGGAATACTTTGTAAGCTAATGACTGAAATGAAATCACTCATTAAATTATCTATGAAAATAAAGCAACATATTTGAAGCCTCCATTGAATGAATACATCTTCTATTTTTGTTGAACCCTTCTTTAATTTTTTTCAAGTTTTTATTTTAAGTAAATATTTTAAAACTTCCACAGCACTCAGATTTTCATACAAAAACTATCCTCGTATATTTACATATATTGCTTCAAACATTCAGAAGTCTTTGTACAATTGTAAAGGAGGCTTAAAGCATTTCACAATCTTTTCAGGCTTCAACCCAAATTCACATGCAGTCCACCACGTTGCTAGAACCTTGACCCATATCACGAATTTGACTGCTTAGGCAAGCGCACACAGCAACTCCTGCCCCAGCTCTGCAGTGAGACACGGAGCCCACAAGCTCCCATCTAAAAGAAAAGAAGAAGAAATGCAAGTCAAGTTGCTTTGCCTTTTCCTAATCTTAATGTGAAAAAAAATAGTTTGCAGGCTAAATACATCTCAGTCTCATGTACCAATTCAATTTAAAAATACTATTATTTTGGTGTCTATTTAAATACTTAAATTGAAATTAAGCACACAAAGAAAAATTTTCTGAAGTTAGAATAGTTAGGATCATTTTAGACAGAGATTGGGAATCACACAAATTCTAAGCCATTTCAGCAAAATGTGAATTGTTGTGAAACTGTGGTTCATAAATTATGACTGAGCTTGTTGTATAGCAGAGATGCACCCATCAAACTACAATTAAATAAATTATAATTCATGACAACATATAACTTCAATCACTGGATAGGATTTACACCACATTCATAAAGTATGGTTTGAATCACGATGGCTGAATTAACATAGCAAACTAAGCCAAAATGAGAACCAAAAATCACATGATGACATGACACAATGGATGAACCAAATTGTTTTAAAAAATCAGTCACTGAAAACAAAGAATTAGAACCTTTGTACACATTATCCCCTAATAATATATAAACTCTTGAAAACAAAATTAAATATGCAGCTTTTAAGCTACAAACTTAATCCTGAAGAAAAGTAAGGCATAATGCCAGTTCACACCTTAATGTTGCCTCTCTACAAGAGCAAGTGGTTGCTTAAAAATCAATACCTCAAGTTACTCCATACACAGGAACACTTGATCTTCTCAAGATTGATTCAAGGCACAAAATTTAGAGATTTGTAACAAATAAAAACCTGCTTGATTAGTAGTATAAAAAACATGAAAAATGTATATTAAAACTGTACCAAAATCTTCCTACTTTTAATCAGACAATTAATGAACAAACCAAAAGAGCTGTGAAAAATCACCCAGTGATACCTTACAGAATGTAAAGAGCACTGAGTACCTTCTTTACAAATTGTTAAAGTAGCTGCATTATTTGCAGTATAGAGCTTTGCATGTGCTCTTCCACATTGTGAAGCATGGCTTTCAAATGCTTTGAATACAAAGAGGGCTTCAAATTACCTGTTTGCTACTGGATCAAAAGTTTCCACTGTGTTCAGGTAAGTGTTCCCATTATGTCCTCCAACAGCAAAAATTTTGCCCATTAATGTTGCTATGCCAACTCCACCCCTAGGAGTTGTTAGTTCTGCTACATATTCCCACTTATAAGCACGAGGGTCAAATCTCTCAACCGAGCTAAGTGGAGAATTGTCGTCAAAACCACCTGCACAAGAACATATAGAAAAGTGTGTATATGTATGTATGTATGTATGTTGTAGTTAATGGTTTTATAGCCCAACAATATAGGAAGCATACCATATATTCTGTTATTCAAACAGCAGCCAAATGCAATAGATCTGTTAAGATAATTCTTCACACAAGCATTTTGATAGGTTTATTGTAAAAGATGGACTGCCCATCACAACTATTTCCACCCCAAGAAAAGCTATTACTTTACCCTACCCTTTACAATTTATATTACCAGGTATAATAATGTTCCATGCATGTGGTAGAAACCCATGTAAGCAGAGAGATGGGGAACTGACTAGCAAGTAACTTGCTGACTAGCAAAAACTAACCCTCCAAAAGTGAACTAATCTGCTGAAGATTCTTCTCCTCATTCCCTTGAGCATTCAGAGATTAGATTTGAAAACCAGAGACTCTTTTAGCCTAGCTGGCCAAACTAAGTCCACAGAGTAACTCAACATGCCATGTCCAGCCTCCACACCTGGTGTCTTCTCTTCACCATAATCTGCTTCTATTATTGAAGTTCAACAAAGCTATGAGAATATAAGGGGATCAAAAGTGAGAAGGGCTGAACATTACTCACCTACCACATATAAACAGCCATGAAGTTCACTAACCCCATTGCCAGCTCTCCGCTGACCCATTTCTTTCACTTCTATCCATTTATCAAGATAAGGATCATATTTCTCCACACTAGATAGAGAAGCCACACCATCATTTCCACCAACGGCATACACATTATTCTGAAATAAGAAAAATAAGTTTCTATAAATTCTTATTTACATAAACACATACTTTATCTTACATCACACGTATTAATTTACCTTTGTCAGCCTAAGTTTAACTATCTCACATTGAATTGCAAAAATAATGAAACAATACCAATTGTAATCCAACTAGATAAACTGAAACCTAGTGCTAAATTCTGAAAAATATTGAACTGTCTCAGATGTTTATACTACTATATTGCTGTATTTTCCTCACCTATTCCATTCCATGTCTTATTTACTATCAGAAAGTAGCCCCTGAATTGAATATAGTTATAGTTGAAGGACTCCATATTATCTTACTATTTCTGCTCTGGCAGGCAATGTTTGCTGTCCATTTCAAGGCTGCTCAAGAGACTCACCAGAAGAGCTACAGAACCAACTCCTCCGCGAGGGGTATTCATAGACGCAACTCCGCTCCATTGGTCCGATTCCATATCATATCTTTCCACCTCACTGAAGCAAGTGTTATCATCTAAGCCTCCGATGGCATAAATCGGGCCTCCAAGAGAGGCGAGAGCAATTCCTCTCCTAGCAAAAAGCAGACTGTCACTTATCCAATTATATTTAAAAATAAAGCAGCAAATTTACTCATAAGGTATATTTTTACACTCTCATCAGAAATACGGAGACACTTCCGGGTTGAAAGGATTGGCCAGTGATATCACCATTGCCCTGGCGACACCCAGTTGGGGGCTCCTTAATGTCCCCAGCAGGAGCTGGAGTGAAGGACAAGAGCTCTTGGGTCTCAAATGCTAACCTCCTGCCCAGTTCCAACTACTTGAGCCACCGTGTTTTTTCTAAGATATATATAGTTTTATCTTTAATTCACTTGGGTAACAAAAATCAACATGTAATGTCATAAAACCCAAATTTTATTTATTACAATGTCCCTTCTGCCTAATTTCCTTTATCACATTCAACTGCCAATTTTGAGAAGCTAGATTTTTAAAAAAACATATATTGACTAAAATATATTCCTGACCAATTTTAGCTACAAATGACAGATTTAAGACAATTATATGATTACTTTGCATTTTTTCTGATTTTTGTCCTTTTAATCTTAAAGCCTCATTTATGTTTCAAATTTCCATCATTCTTTCCCCATATTGCAAATTTATTTTGGATGATGGTATTGTGTAGTTTTATATTTGCTGTTTTTATATTTGTTGTTTTATCTTGCAGTTCCTGCCCACAATTTCTTTTGGATGGATGGGTGGCTGCACAAATGAGATTAAGAAATGAAATAAAAAATGATGATTATGAAGATACTTAGTGTGTTTAATTACTTGGTCCATGAAGATTATGCGACAATGTCTCACATGAATCCACCCGTTTCTGCATAAGGAAGGCACACCTCCAAATTTACCTACCTTTTGGTATTCATTGATGCTTTCATCATCCATTTATTTGTGAGAGTATCAAACACTTCCATGCTGCCCAGATGCTCATTTCCATCATGCCCACCCACAGCATAAACTTTACCTGAAATAGTCAGACAATTTATGTCTTAAGAAGAAAAATGACAGCCCATCATCTTATTTTTGTCACTATTACAATCTGCCTAGACATATCCAGTTATAGGTAACAAATGTTTTGCCAAATTAACTGAAATGTTCCTTTTTTCACCCAGAAGGAACTCTTTCTTCTTGCATGATTTGCTGAACTAAATAGTCAACAAATGTAAATATTAGCACATTTTTTACTTTTCTATTCAAGCATTTAATCCATAGGTTTTCATTACAATTCTTGGAGCAAATATCCATCCAATTTAGCATTTAATAATGGATTGGCTGGAAGAATATCACATCGCTCCTGTCTAGAAGATTAGTTGGACTAATGTCAAACAGAAACTTTGGAGAATGCCACCTGAGCTAAAAATATTTTCCATCATTGCAAATTAATTTGACTTTTCTGATCTTTTCTCCATGTATGAAGACTTCTTTATTTAGGTCATTTATTTAGGTCATTATTAGGACATTTGACCTAATATTTTTTTAAAATTCTGGCATTTTGTATTTCTTATTTTCCAGTGGTATGTTGCTGCACAGTCCTCTTACCAATCTCCACATTTGTGAGTTCTTGAGTATTTCTTCTAATGAAAAAGCATTATTAAGCAAAATTTTATTTACTAGTCCATTGCTAGCAAGCAGATATTTAGGGATAGGAAAAGAGATATCCCAAACACAAGCAAGGGAAATCTGAAAGAAAACCAGAGGCTCTGTCAAGGGGAGCCTATAAAAATACAAGGCTAGTTTTAGCAAAATCCATACTTGATCCAGGTGAAATTGCTACAGAAATTCTAAATTATTATAAATGAATAATAAATTGAGCAAGTGTTGACTTATTTCCTTTGTCTGGTTCTTTTTAGCTAGTTTTAGGATTTGTGTGGAGAACGATCACATTTTAGGTGCAATTTATGTATTCTGTATTTATGCAGAAATATTAAAAATTCAAAAGCATTCATAAATTTTTAAGCACATGCATATGTACATGAAAAACGCAAACAATACAAATTTGTTTGACAGAAAGAGCTTATGTACGTGTCTCATGAGCAATTTATTACAGGGGATTTTCTAGGTTGAAAAAGTGGGAAGTTGTGTATTACACAGGATATTAGTCCTATTTTTTTCCCCCTAACTACCTTTTTTTTGCTTTGCTTTTGTGGTAATCATCTTAAATTCAGAGGTTTTTTTCCTCCTCGGAAAATACAATGATTATAGGGTAGAGAAAACGGCTGAATCATAAGCTACAATAGAATACACCATTCTTTGAAAATAGAATTTTCTTCTTACGAACCTCCCACAGAGATGACTCCTACATGCCTCCTTCTACTGTTCATTTCAGGACCAAAAAACCAGCTATTTTTATTTATCGAGTAGCATTCAATACTGCGAAATGGTTCACCTGATCCCCCACGCCCTCCAACACAGAAAAGGACACCTAACAGGAAAAAACAAAATGGAGAGTAGCTTCTTTGATAACATTTAAATTAATTAATAAAATGCAGTGGCTTTCAAATAAAGCACTCATTAACAGGATTTCACAGAACAAGAAATTTTCAAATCTATACCATCGGTGTATCAGGAAAAAAAATAAAGATACCTGCTGTGTGTTTCCTTGGCGTTGTCCGAACAGAATATTCAAAATCGGGTACCGTATGACTGCTTAAATGAAGGTGGTAGTTTCTTGCTTCATCTAACAAATCTCGGCATTTTAAGTTCTGCTTGACTATTTGTTCTTTTGCAACAACTCCCATCAGGAAACAAACAGGTAACAGAGGGAGGCGTACCTAGGGGAACAAACATAAATGATGAATTGAACAGTATCAAGATCGAAATGAACATCTTCCCATTTCACTTTGATCAATGAGAGAATGCCAGGCTAGAGCAATTTCATTCTTACTACATTATCTAAGGATATAGGAATTTTGCCTACTCTGATCAGATAACTGGCATGGTATTAGCAATGAATTTCAAGAATAACCTTTTTATTTATCAACAAGCCTGTTTGGTTAACCTGGTCTTAATTTTATTTAATCAGTGCAAGGGTGCAATACGCGCATTTCATTTGGACAACACTGCAATGCAAGTTCAGACTGGAAGGAAGCACTCTGAACGACTACAGATGCTACCCAAACCCAAATCCTAATGGCTTACTTATTGAAAAATAATGACCCTACCAGCTACCGTCATTTCTTCAAGATGAACTAGAAATTGTCTCATCTTAATAGCACTATATGGAAAAGGAATATCCTTGAGGACAAATGACAATAAATGTAATTCCAATGCCCCTATTAAGCATTCTTTGGTCATCCTACCTCTATGCTGCAAGTTGTTAATTACATAATTATATAGTGCAGGGCTGTCAATATTGAACAAAAGCTGTAACAACAGTGGCAATCTTCTGGCTGCTAATTTTCAACCTGGAGACCTAGACTAACCTAATTTGTAACAGGATAGGAGAACACCGGGACATATGAAGGTGTAGGCTAGGTCAATGGAATCTATTTGCATACTGTCTCCAAGTCTATTATTCTTCCTATTACTTATCTCCTCCTACTTATGACTATAACCTTGTACCTTTATGATTTATATTATTCAGTCTCCTTGTATGATTGCTTAGTGTCCTACAATCTTCACCAAGTACTGTATCTTATGATTCTTGATGAATGTATTTTTTATGTACACTGAGATCTTATACACTGAAGACAAATTCATTGTGTGTCCAATCATATTGGCCAATAAAGAATTCTAAATGGACATAAGGAGTTGAATCTACTGTAAAAGCAAAAGGTATCTATTTGGCTGAAGTTAGAGAACCAATTGTGCACAGTTTATACATATATCACCAAAGCTGCATAAGGAAAAATACAGCTGCTTTCAAGTACCATCATAAATGACAAAAATATGAGAAAAACAATATAGGTATTAATAGGACTTTTATCCTACTCTCATGTGGTTCTTACCTGAGCAATTATTTCATCTAACCATAAAGCATGGTGCTGGGGATTGGCCAAAAGCCATTTAATAGCAGCACAATAAACTTGCTTTTCATTCTCAATGCTCAGGTCATTTGAAGACAAGAGTTTATGAAGGTGCTGAGGTGATACACTCACAAAGTCTTCACATTCCACCACTTCAACAAAGTGTTCACAGGCATAGTGGTCAGCCATGTCCATCAAGTCAATACGGTTGTGACTCTCTGCAAAGACCCTCACTGCCAGGCAATTTGAAGGGTGAAAATGCAGCTTCATGTACTCACAGCAAGCTTTGGCCACTATCTCCACTTGGAGAATGCAGGCAGCATATAAGAGAGGCTGGACATTGTCAACTGTCAGCATTAGCTGGGAGGAATACACAAACTTGACCAAGTCTTCAATGGCATCACCGTCAAAATCTTTGATTTCAATCAATGACTGTTTAGCTTCTGCCATTTCCGAAAGAAACATGGCTCTGAAGTAAGGTATAGCACAAGCCAGGACAAGCTTATGACAGGTAATCAACTTTGAGCCCACCTGGAAGGAAAACATATGAGAATGTTAACAGTAGCTCACTTTAGCATAAAGCAAAATGGGGACAACTGCAGCTAAATAAATTTATTCAGTGTCTTGAACACTGAAGAGGGTTTTAAAACATACATTCTATTGATATTGTTCTGACCCCACAAAAACTGATCCTAGGTTGAAAATGTGTTCTCAAGCCCAGAACATTCCAGTAATACCAGGATAGCTGATCAAACTCAAATTTCAAAAGTGAATTTACAAAAACAAAGCAAGGTGGCAAAATAAGTATTGGAGTTGGAATTCAGGTGCCCTCCATTATTTAGTTAAATACTTTGGCTCATTATTTAAAGAAACCCAAAAGATCCACAAATTAAATAGAATGTATGATAATATGGTATATTTCACTGATATGTCAGTAAAGTTCTTGCAAATATTTTTATTTTGCTTCTACTGTTAGAAAGTGTTACTTATCTCACTGGTATACATTTTTCCAGTTTTCCCTTTTTTTCTTCTTACCAGAGCATGATTGAAGTATTAGTTTCTATTTTAAGGGTCCCCAACCACTGGACCAGTCCGAGGCATGCCAGAAACTGGACCATGCAAAGCCCCATCTGTGGGATGCAGGTAGCATTTGAAACCATGCCCCCTCTGGTCCACGGAAAAACCTCTCTTCATGGAAACGGTCCCTGGTGCCCAAAAGGTTAGGGGCCACTGTTTTATTTTACAATTAATGATCAGCAGATTTATTCTGTTTCTGAATCAGCTGCCCTTTTCATTTACAGATAGCTGAGACAAAACTATCACAATATCTACTTGATGCCTCTATAATTTTTAAAAGCTGTATGATAAATTATACGCATGCAGCAGTACATCTTTTATGTTAATAACTTTTCTGCTTAACCATTTGCTAAACTACTGGGTGCAAAAAAAGTTTGTTCAGCTATAAACTGTTTATAATTATTTGTCCAACACATTGTAAACCATTGTAGTTACAACACCTGTTCCTCATTTCAAATAAGAACCCCCACTCTCTTAACATGGGGATTATGGAAGGATCCCTTATTTGCGCAAAAATTCTCGGTACGCTTAAGTTTTTATCCTACAAGTTCATTTAATCGTATATTTCATGCCAGCTAAATGAACTTGTCTAGGTACTGAATTTCTAATAATCCTGTTTCCCTAAAAATAAGACCCGGTCTTATTTTTTATTTTTTATTTTGCCACCAAAAAAGGCATCAGGTCTTATTTTGGGGGGAGATGTCATCCACTCAATCACCTCACTTGCGCATGTTGCCTCTGGCCTCCGGATCAGTCCGAAGCTCTGTTATCGGCTGCAGAGGCCTTCAGGAAAGCCTTGCCAGCTGCAGAAGAAATGGACTGGCAAAGGAAGGTGTCAGGATGTGTGAGGCTTGGCTACAACAGACCAAAGGTAGGGCAGCTCCACCTCCCCATCCCAACTCTAGCTTAATTTTTACCTGTGGAGTGGGCAGGGTCTTAATTAGGACTTATTTTGGGGGGTAGGGCTTATATTGGGCTCATGCATAAAAAATCAAGCTAGGACTACTTTTGGGGCAGGTCATATTTTCGGGAAACAGGGTTGTTATACATTCTTAAATTAGACAGAAAGTTGTTGCTTTTTTCATTTGTGTTCAAATCCATCATTACAGAGCCACTGCAAGATTCCAACAAGTACTAACTGTCCTATTAAAAGATTTCTAGCAACTTTTAAATAAAAAAGAGTGATATAAAGGCTTGAAATTCATTCCCAATCAGTCAGTGGAAACACAAGTGATGTAAAGCAAATACTTCTTCTAGTACTTCACAAAATACATGGGAAATTCCATACAAAAATTCAAAAGTATATAGAAAATATAAATCACTACCTTTAGTGTCACGTCACAAAGCTTCCCAGATTCATAGAAATGGAGAAGAGAGCTGTGAAAATCCTTCCAAGCTTCATTTGCTTCAAATACAAATGTGTCTTCTTCCCCATCACCATTCAAAGGTGTCCTTTCCTGCTTCTGATGCCTTCTTCCTGTCACCGTATGCTTTCCTTGCTCTGGGACCAATGATTCAGAAGCCATTAGCCGTTTATCTTTTTCCACGAGTACTGTTAGTCTCCATGAAAAGATCCAGCACACATCCTATTATGCACACCAGCTAAGATCCATTTGAGTCGAGCCAATATCTTCTGATTTAAAACAAAAGATAAAACAGGTTAGGTATTTATCTCAATAACATGCCTGAAACACATATTTCCAGAAATACTTTGCCAGCTACTATTCTGCTTCTTTGAACAGATCAATGCAAATAAATGGAAAATCAAGAAAGGGCCTTACAGTTTTCAAATCGAACTAAAATTAATAGGTTTTGAAAAGAGACCATCAAGGAAGGTTGAATCATGCGCTACTTTCAACATTTAGAGGAAGGTTGTGATGCATATTTTCTTTATATGCCGACAAAGGACACATGAGGGTCAGTATAGCATGAAGAGAAAAACCACTGCAAATTAGCAGCCTTTCTTATGAACAAGATCATGTCACACTGACATTTGGAAGGGGGGGCATTTTACTGAACTGAGAGTCAAAACTACAGGACACTCTTTTCCCTGGATGCAAACAGTTTTCTGTCCTGACATGCGAACAGTGTTTCGTCAAAATCCAGGATAAATCAAGAACTGTGAATCAAAATGGTAATTACTGCTCAGAAGAGATTAGATACATTTTATTATAGATATGTAAATTTACTCTTTCACTATTTAACCTGACTACACCAGTGGGGACAGTAGTACTGCTGGCCATACTGGCACTTGGTTTCCAAAGTCCATGCTGCACCCAGTTCCTCTGGGGTCACCTTTTGTGGGCACTGACCCTGGGTGGGGGCAGAGGTCACGGGGAGCTATAACAATATTGGCTTTAAGCAGATGTGTGCACACCTTACTTGAAGCCATCTTTTTAAAAATATGTGTCATTAATTTATATACTTAATAATACATTTCTTAGTGCTTAATTCGTGTTTAACATTGTGTTGTCTGCGTATTTAATTTGCTTAACAATACAGATTACATTCTTAATCTCCACCCATTTTTTTCCAACCGCTGGTAAAACAAATTCCATGTCCATTCCATGATAATATTCTGCATCTTTTCTGTTTAATTTTCAATGTTAAGTCTATCCATTTCTGCTCTTGCGACCACCTTTTCATTTACAACATGGGTGTCAAACTCGATTTCATTGAGGGCCGCATCAGGGTTGTGTTTGACCTCGGGGGGCCAGGGTGGTGGAAGCCATGGTAGGTGTGGCCAGCTTGATGCCACTCATGTCAAATGGCCCGGAGATCCACTTTTGCTCGTAGTTTGTTTTGCTAGCACTCTGCCAGCAAAAACAGAGCCTCCCCCTCCAGGCTCCATTTTCGGCTGTGATGACCTCCTGCAGCCCTCTACCAGCAAAAAGGGCCACCGTGTGCAACCCTCCTGAGCACTGTTTTCATTGGCAGAGGCACCGCAGGCCGGTCCTTCACTGTTTCCAGAGTGGCCCCACGGGCCAGATCTAAGCACTCCACAGGCCAGATTCAGCGCCTGTGCCTTGAGCCTGACACCCCTGATTTACAATATCCCCTTTCCCCTACCGTGCTCTGAAGCATTTGCAAGGTGGAGAGTCGTTCCTCTCTTCCTAATCCCAAATTTGCAAGGCCAGGCTGCCTCTGAAAAGAAGCCTCTCCTGACCAAGCTTCCCTCCAGGTTTCTCATTTACAGAGCTGCAAAAAGCTTAGCGAGAAGGAAAGTGGCCAGGTTCCAGAGCTGGTACTATTCCCAGATTGAGCCCAATGTTGGGCCTTTCCTGCCCTGGCTGGCTGGGAGAACGGGAGAGACAGGGGCCAAGACAAGTAGTCCTCAACTTGCAACAGTTCATTTAATGACTGCTCCAAGTTACGACGACACTGTGACTTATGTCCGTTTTTCACAGTTGCAACCTTTGCAGCCATGTGATCAAAATTTAGATGCTTGGCAACGGGTTCATATTTATGACCGTTGCTGTGTCCCAAGATCACAGGATTACCTTTTGTGACTTTCTCCCAAGGAAAGTCAATGGGGAAACCAGATTCACTTAACAATAGGGTTGCTAACTTATCAACTGCAGCAATTCACTTTTACAAGAAAAGTCAAGAAAAGTCATAAAATGTGGCAAAACTCACTTAACAAACGTCTCACTAAACAACAGAAATGTTGGGCTCAATTATGGTCGCGAGTCAAGGACTACCTATAAATGGCTTTTTTTTCTTCTTTTTTTTTGGCCGCTGGTTTCTCCCAAGGATGCCCTGTGAGTTCCAGAATCCTTCTGCTAAAAGGATTTCTGGGATGCTGAGGGAGCAGGGGTCAAATACAATTGTATTTGGAGCTCACTTTCGCTGGCAGAGCACTTGCGCGCCTACAGGCACCCCTGACACGAGTGACATCAAGATGGCCACACCTACCCTGGCCACGTCCATTCCAGCCCTGCCCCCCCAAGGCCAAACACAACCCTGATGCAGCCCTCAGTGAAACTGAGTTCGACACTCCTGATCTAGGTGAACAACAGTTAGGCAAGGCTAAAGGCTAGGACTGGCTAGAAGGCAAGGCTAGAACTGTAGAATTAAATGCTTCAGCATATTCAGTTCAGATTTTATCTTCAGAATCAGCCCTGGAGTTGGAACACACTTATTTTTTTCCACAGGCAAATCGATTCTAAATTCCACTTGCTTCACTCCCAGCTTCCACATTTTCCTGAACTAAAGCTAACCTTTGACATATACATCAAGGAGAGGAATGTCAAATGACAGAACAAGAGCTCCCTGACTATTTTGTGATCCACAACTCAGCAGACCGAGTCACTCTTTCAAGGCAATACTACACCAAAGTGGAAAGAATGGAGAAAAACATGTGTGCTATGCATATGAATGGAACAGTACTTTCTTATAGTTTGAATATGATTGATGGCATATACACCCACACACCCACCACCAATGGAATTAGATATTAATCAATATATCCTCTGTAATAAAAATGATATGTCTCTATCAATTTAAAACAATGTTTACTAGAAAATCACATTAGATAAAATAACATGTGCATGAGCATAAAAAGATCAGTTTTGTGATTTTAGTCCTTTGGCTTTAAGCAGAGATTTAGAGAGGACTAGATTTCTTTAGGCAATCAATTTTGCAGTAAAGGTGAATCAAGTAGTTCTCTCTGTGATACTACAGATATGACTGAAAGTATGCCTGGGAGGCCAATTCACAAGAACAAAGGTAAGTTTACATGCATGTAATTGATGTCATAATCTGCTCTCAAACCATGCCAGATTTTTTAAAAAGATCATTCCAGACTTTTAGTTAAGTTTAGAAATTGATCATAAATCTGTACAACTGATACAAAGTTGAAGTATTATATACTGTACAATATTGTCTTTACAACTCAAACTAAGTGATCTTTCACAATAAAGATCACAAAAAATATACTTCAATACTTTTTGAAGTATAAGATATACTGGAAAACTGTGCTGCTTTGATGGAAATGAGCATATCTTACATCTGCAAAATCTCAAGAACAAACCATTTCTGTTGGGAACAGTTGCAACAACGTTTGATATTTTGGGAAATTCCTGGCACACAGGAGATATTGCTGATACAAAACCGGCAATCCTAAATAAGATAATAGCTCAAAAACCAACGCCATACCTTTCTCAACCAGCCAGCCAAGGCCTATTGTAATAGGCATCTATGTAACTTCCTTCCATTGAGTTCCTAGTTCAAGTAACTATAAATGTTTTACAGACTTCACTGAAACCAGGAAGCAATTAACAGTGGAGCAATTCTGTTAGGGTAGTAACATGACATTCAGTCAGCAGTATGTGTAATAGATTAAAATTATCTCCTCCCTTTTATTGTTCATTCAGAGGTCATCATTCTTAGCATTCATCGTCCTTTTTTCGTCATGACCCATCTTCCCTCTTGAAATTATAGTCCATTACTTTGTCATTCTCTAAAAGCTCATAATATGCTTCACACAGACAGTATCTGAAATACTCTCTTAGTCAGTTGGTTTCTTATGCATTTTTCTTTATATCCTGCATTACGTCATCTTGGGAATTTTTAATATTTTTCTCCTGTATACACTTATAAAAAGAACTGGGTCCTTCACACCCCATAGTTTTAAAATCTTCTCCTTCATCCAAGCAGACCTTTCCCCACCTGATTTCCAAAGACACTTTCTATCCATTCACACACACACACACACAAAATACATAAATGCAAAAAGTAACCCTCCCAGGTTTAACACAACCCCTTCAGCCTTTCTTTCTCAACCTTGGTTCAGCAGATGTTCTTCAGCCACGATTCCAAACCAAGCCACCATGACTGTAGATCAAGAATGGAGCTGCTCGCCTGACACCCCTGTCTTTTCATCCAACAGTTCCTGTGCAGGTAGTAGTCTTCGACTTACACCTGTTTCTTTTGAAGCTACAAAGGGCAGTTAAAAAAAACAACTTTTTGGCCATCCCTCACACCTGCGACCCTTACAACATCCCCAAGATGGCCCCGTCCCAGAGACACACGCGATCCCTTTTTGCAACCTTCAATGGAGAAGTCAGATTCACTTAACAACCGTGTCGCTCAATTAACAAACACCAAGAAAAGCCGCAAAACGGGACCAAACTCGCCGAACCCATTTCTCTCTTGACAACGTAAATTCTGGGCTCGGTCGTAAGTGGAGGACCAGCTGGACATTGTCAGCGGAGACTCTCCTCGACCCCATTCCCACCCCACTCCTCCATGTTTTATCCCACTGAGGGAGGAAGGCATACTTTTTGAAGGAGAAAAGTTACCTCTGGCCAAGTACAGAGTGCCTTCCTCTCGCGAAGGCAAAAAGCCCTAAGAGTTACGTTTTTTTTCGGGAAAGCCAAACGCCCAGCCCTCTCCCCTTTCTAGGTGCAGAGAGCCCCGTCGCCCTCTCGCTGCTCTCCCTCCCTCCCTCCCTCCCAAGACACAGGCAGCCGCACCGAGGACCGTTACCGTCAAAACGCCAACGAGGATGCGCATGCGCCGTGGTTTGGCGCGGGGAGAAGTGGGCGGGGTGCAGAAACCCCAAGAAACAAACTTGAGGGAAAGTGGGAGAAAGGGGAAGAGCGTCTTTCTACGGGGTAGAGTTTTCTCTCCTGCGCATGCGTTGCGGTCAAAGGATTGTTTTGAGGTTCGGAGATAAGGCATGATGGGAATCGTAGTCATGTGCGGAGGTGAAGCAAATTAAGTGCCTCGTTCTCCGACCTTGTCAAAATACAATCATCATCGTCTGAAGTTTATTGAGAAAATGGCAGTCAGTCCCCCCCCCCCCCCCGAGGTGGGGAAATCCTAAAGGCCAAAATGGTATCCAAAATCTGCAACCAAATCTCTGCCTCTTGTGTATGTGGCTGCCCTTATCAAGGGGCGGGGTTACACACACACACACACACACACACAGAGAGAGAGAGAGAGAGAGAGCACACAGAGTCTGCAAATCTTTCTGCAAAATAAAAATAAATTAAAGGGAAAGAAAAGTGATAAAATGTCCCAGAAGTTTCTCCCAGCCATGGAGATGCCAAAGAGTGAGACTCAAGACGAGGCTTGCAAAAATATCAGCTTTTTTTATTCTTTGCCCAAAGCAAAAAGTCAGGGTGAATACTATGTCCAAAACATACAGACAAAGTGCATGTAAGGAATAGCCACAGCCTGCGAGAATGGCTCAGAGTATTATATAAATTTTACATTATGCCCTCCCTTTCCTTATCCATGGAGCGTTCTTTGTCTGTGCTCTGTCCATACTTTGTTATTTTACACAGTATTCCTTGTACTTCTGTGTTCCTGGTCCTAGGCAGCCCCCCACCCCTATCTATGGAGCAGGACGTTCCCGGGAATTGTCTCCAAGGATGTGTCTAGCTCTGGAGCAAATTGCAGAGGTGAGAAACCAGATAGAAAAGGATACAATTCTCTTATAGAATGAATTCCTAACAAATGATTTCCACCCCTAGCAAAATAGTACAAGCAACTCTTTTAACAGAAGCAAAGAGCAAAGGTTAGATTGATTCATGTCAATATGTCCTTTCAGTAATTAAATAAGAAAAGCAAAAGTGATAAGAAAAAAGACATAAAGGAGCAGATTCCAATCTTCTTTACAGCAGTTATAAAGCATTTTATAATGCTTTACAGCATTTACATTTTATTCTTTCTGAGCTTACACCATGACACTCTTCTTTTCATATTCTACATTTTCTAATCAAACCCATAAATCAAAAGTTCATTTTTTTCTGTTTTCAGCCAAAACTCCACAAAGGGGGTCCAATAGAAAGATGGTTCTCTGTTGCTCAGTATCATAGGGGCATCTAATGATGCTAATGTTGGAAGGAAGTAATATTGCAAGTCACCTAGAGATGCCATGAAGTTGGACAAATGTTTTGTTAAAATAAATATAAAATAATATGTGACTGCTGTTGCTGCTATACTATTACTATGACTGTTATTGCTATAATATGCTATTATTGTTCAATTACTATTACAAATGTTTACACTAAATTATATTACTATTCCATGTACAATATGCTATTACTGTTCAATTATTATTACCTATTGCTCTATTCTCTTCCAAAACACACATCTTACCCCACATCTATGTCAAAGTTGCAGTGCTATTGGCAACTCTACTATGCTGCTGCTGGAAAGCAGGTTCAAATGGAAGGGAAAGAAGGCAGCATAGGTACCTGCAATTTTGTCAAGCAATCTGCTGTTCCAGAGGATCTAAATAAAGTTAGAGTAGCTCAGGTAGACTTTGACTCCAAAAAGACAGATTTTGAAAAGTTATAACTTCTTTTGCCCGACTTAACATATTTTCATCTTACCTTTCTCTCTATATATAGACAAGCATGTACATTCAGATGGATGCCCTGCCTTCACTGGGGACTATAGGAAGACCTCATAAAATTCCTGGGAAGTCATTTTAAAGACTGAGTTTGTGCCACATTTGGAACTAGATTGTCTCATGTCACTTCTAGCATCTTGATGTCATTGAATCATTTATGACTAATATTTCCCATCTGCTAACAATTAGTAATTACTTTGTTGCAAAATCAACATTTAGTTAGTTTACTTTATTGTTGTTGCACCTCGTACAGAGAAATCAAACACCATTTTCTGTGCATATCATTGCCATTGCCATAAAAATAAACACACATCCTACACACTCCACACACTGAACCGAAAACCGCCAACACTGCACTATACAATAGAATTCAAAAGAGCTGCTGCCCTGGGATAGAAGCTGTTTTTCAGCCTATTTGCCCTTGTTTTTATCATCCTGTACCGTCTGCCAGATGGTAATAGTTCAAAAAAAGGGTTCCCAGGATGAGATGGATCTTTGAGAATGTTTTGAACTTTCTTAAGGCAGTGGGAGCTATAAAGCTCTTCCAAAGAGGGGAGAGGGCAACTAATGATCTTCTGGGCAATGACGTTAACCCTCTGGAGAGCTTTCCTATCTGCCACTGTGCAATTGGCAAACCATACAAAGGTGCAGTAAGTTAAAATACTTGTACATTTAAGTTACTTGTACATTTATTGACTGCTTTCTTCCCAGTTTTTCCATGAGATATCTATAGAAAGATAAGACAATAATCTTTAATCTCTGCTGAGTTTCCTTTAGTCATATTGTATTGACCTACTAAATACCACCATGGACATGCTCTTTACATAGTTATTGTACAATTCCACTCATCTTGATTTTTTCCCCACCTGTGTCTATTCAGCAAATAAATCAACAACAATTTAATCTATGTTCTCTAAAAACAGTGCAAACTTTAGCATAAAAGCAAGAACCAACAAATAGTATAGGAAAATGCAAATATCCCAGGAAACAACCAACAGCTTCCAGAGCTACAGGAGATTTAGATAAGCATTTGTAGTCCATAGGGTTCTTGTTAAGAGAGAAAGGACATACCATTCAGAATTAGGGGGGTTGGGGGGACTTATGACATTGCTATTAGGACTGGAATTGCTTTGTATTTAGTCATTCTTGGAAATAATTAGAGTGCTAGAGAAAAAAGAAGCCACTAATGAGACAGACAGAAGTGTCTGCTTTTCAAGAAGGGCAGGTATCTGTAGTGAATGCAGTTCACAACAATGAAGCTTAGGCTACAGTATATCTGGGAGCTTCATCTGGCATTAAACATGGATGACTGCCATATCCTGGTCTCCTACAACTGGGCAGCAAGCCATGGTTCTGTACTAATAAAAGATAATCCTCTTAAATCACCCGTTATTTTGAGAAACACGAAAGAAGCTTTGCAGACATATTTTAGAAAGCTACCTTGCCTGGCTTCTGGTGGTGCTCCACATCCAATGGTGGGATTCAAATATTTTTACTACCGGTTCTGTGGGCATGGCTTGGTGGGCGCGGCAGGAGAAGGATACTCTCCGGTCAGAGGTGGCATTTGCTGATTCTCCGAACTACTCAAAATTTCCGCTACCGGTTCCCCAGAACTGGTCAGAATCTGTTGAATACCACCTCTGCCACCACCTGATTTTGTAAAGGAAATGCTTTAAAAGAAGCATATTAAACTTGTTTTGTAAATGTAGTCTCCATGCTCAAACCCATAAACAAAGTCACCAGTTTGAGGGGTGGTTTTTGATCAAGTATAGAGAAAGGCCACTGTCTATGGTCCTTCCTTCCTTCCTCCTGTTGGAAGAAATAGCCTTTTGAGTTCAGTTCCAAGTGGGGAAGAAAGACACTGGAAACATGGTGACTGCAAGGAAAGATGATTTAATGGTGGGGAGAATCACATGCCTCGGGTGAAGAAATAAGGAAAAAGGGCTGAGATGCTGAGAGACCCTTAGTTTTATAACCTGTTGGGCCCTACCTTAGTATTTCCTGTTCTTGCTGTGGAAAGGGAACTTCACGAGGACAGTGGTGTCACCAAGCAGGAAAAGCCCGAAGGGAACATCAGGCCAGCCATAAAACAAACTTGCATAGGAAAAGAAATTTAATAAAAGGTATTGAAAGAAGCCCCCTAGACAAAAGCCAAGTAATTAAGAAAGCGAGGGAACCAAGGAAAAGAAAACCCTTACACAGGACATGCCAAAATCAGCAAAACAAACAGACAAAAATTACAAAATAAATCACAAAGGAAACAAATAGAAGATTACTACAAAACGAATAGGAAAAACCATTATAAAGCTAAAAGAGATTAGGAAAAAAACGATGATACAATCAAGCCACCCCGCAGAGTTTATTTTCCGCGCCTCGCTAAGTTTGCCTTCTGGCAAAAAAATAAACTCTGACAGGATTTTAATATCTAAACATCAAACATTAAACACTAAACGAACATTTATACACAAAGGGAGGAAAAAGGTAAAAAAAACCAGGAACTTACCATTCAAAGTTAGCTAGCTAGCCCCAGGAACGCAGCCACGCTGTCTCTCGCCTATCTGAAAATAAAAAGATCCAGCTTTCAAGCAGTTGTCGTATCCTTGCGCCACAGCTCTCCCAGCAGGAACATTCGAACCCTTGAAGAAAGGCACTTTGACAGCCTTTCTACAATGCGCAAGAAATGTATCCTATTGACTGTCCAACTCCCAGGGGGTGGGGGTCTTAACTAACTTTGTAGACTTTTTCTGGACCACATGGCTTCACCTGAGTGTTGGCTAATGCAATCTTCCCAGACCAGGTGGTGAAATGAGCAGAGGCCTTTATTATGTAGAATACTCTGGCTTAGACTTTAACTGCCCACCCATGAACAAAGATGGGGGAAGGGCTGAGTTTCTGTCTCTCTGAGTTTCTACTTTTCTTTTTAGGGGAAATATTCTGCCTTTTTAGTATGTCCTAAAATATTTCATTTTCCTAGGAGGGGGTAGGTTTTAACTTCCAACATTCCCTCCCTCCCTCCTTTCCTTTTTCAAAGGGGATATGGTTGGCTCAAAAAGAGGGCTCCATTCCCCAACAAACATTATATTTGAACTTTTTAATCAGCAGAAGTGCGGCCCAAGGTGTGAAAGCCCTATTCTCTTACAAAGCAGACCATGGGATTGGGTGCTACTAGGGGAGGCATCATTTGAATTGAAGTGATGGCAGAAGGAGTTATGAAGCACATACCCTAATGCAGGGGGGTCTTCACACTTGACAGCTTTAAGACTTGTGGACTTCAACTCCCAGAATTCCTCCTCCAGTCATGTTAATTCAGGAATTCTGGGAGTTGAAGTCCACAAGTCTTAAACTTGCCAAGTTTGAAGAAAACCCCTTGCCCTAATGCCATGGGACCAGTGTGTGAAGACCCCAAAGTCTTCTGAAAAGGGAGGTTTGAGAATTCCAAATTTACAAGGTTTAACAATTTGCTAAAGCTTGAAATGAGACCAGGAGAAAAAAGAAAGGACAGGCAACTATTAAAAAAGAAGCTGGGGGTAAAGGAAATGCACTGTTTTAATTTTTTATTTTCTATATTGTACGGGGGGAGGTTATTGCTTTTCTTTTCTATATTGTGTTTTTAACCTCTTGTAAATCCTCTTTGCACACTCTGCACTTACCTGCATCCAAAACGATCTGTGTGGGGAGGGGAGGGGAGGGAGGGGTGGGCGGGGCCCAGAGGTGGTAATTCAGCAGGTTCTGACCAGTTTTGGAGAACAGGTAGTGGAAATTTTGAGTAGTTCATAGAACCTGCAAATACTACCTCTGACTGGAGATTTTGCAGTCACGCCCACCAAGCCATGCCCACAGAACCAGTAGTACAAAAATTTGAATCCTACTCCTGACGGGGCCAGCCAGGAGTAGGATTTGGGGGTTCTCCGAACTGCACCGAATCTTAGCTAGAAGCTCTCCAGAACCCCTGTGTTCTGACCCATGTCCTTTTCCAACAAATCAAACACAATCCAAAAGGAACAGAAACCTTGTAATGCTTTTACAAAATAATTAGCTGTGATAAGCACAAGCCTGGGCAAAGTGACTTGCCAAAAGATAACAGACAAGAAATAATTGGAATACAAAAATCTTCAAAGATAAACTCAGGATACTGGAATGTCCACGAGGCTGGAGTTTCAAAACATCTTTGCCTTCTGCAAAGTATATTACTTTCACAGCTAGCTTTTATCTTCTTGAAGGAGGGGCCATTACCTTGCAGCCTTACTCCCGAGTTGCCCATTCTGTTGTAGCTGCTCTTTCCTGAGAGCAACCCTGCACACACGTGCACTTGGTACAGGCTCCTCGGGAACCTCCTCATCGCTGCTGCCAAACCCCACAATCTCTGAAGGCAGCAGTCCACTCCTTCATGGTCCTGGCCCCTCCTCTGAGTCCTCGCTCTCCTCAGCCATCCACACCTACTGCTGGCTAACCACAACACCCTGCGAATCCCCAGCAGCTGCTTTCCAAGAGCACCTTTCTCCTTTTCTCATCTAGGGTGGTATAATGTTCTCTCTTTTTAATATTTCCTAGAATATTTCATTTTTCTACGAGAAGGGTGGGTGCTAACTTTCTACAAAACAAACAAACAAACAAATACATGTAGAACAGTACTACAATATATAAGGTGATTCAGAATGAATGAATACTTGAATCAACCAGCATCACCCTTCCTCCCTAATCCCTTTCTTCATGGGTAAGGTTTTTAGAGTATACGCCCAAGGACCAGGACAGTCTAATTACAATAGAAGTTTTTGTAAGCCATTGTTTTGTAAACCTCTTTGACTGGAAGGGTGGAGAAAAAAATGAATTCAATGAATAAGCAGAGAGTCATTTTTGATTTGCTAATTCAATGTTTCTTTTTATAGTAACTTCTCTTTATAGAGTAGTAACTTTGCCAGTTCTGTCTGAGAAAGCCTGATTGAATTTTAGTCATTCAGTAATTATGTCCAGGTGTGTGCACAAGTGTGTGTGTGTGTGTGTGTGTGTGTTTAGATATAGGCACCTGAACAAAATGTTGCCACATGAAATCCTCCTTTTTAGTGGTTTGTCATATGTTACTCAGGATAATGCATTCCATCCACATTTCATTTCTGTCACTGCCATCCATTGTCTCCATTTTTCCTGCTTAATCAATACTGTTCTATATCACCCAACATGGTTTGTGATTTTGGTTATTTTCTTGGTATCGCATCAAAATTAACCAGTCCAGTGGCCACCAACTGGTGGGCTGCAGCCCACTGGTGGTCCATGAGAAAATTTTGGTGGTCCGCGAAGAAATTTCCTCTCCAAAGCAACCTCCCTCCCCAAAGCAATTAATCCAGGCTGTGTGGGAACACAAGGCTGTGTCACCCACATGGCACTCCCACCCGCTGGCCCCCACCCTTTGGCAAGCACAACCCTTACCTTGAGTAGAGCCATGTGAGCTGGAACTGGAAGGTAAGACCAATGGCGGGGAGAGAAATCCACCCCAGGGTGGCTAGCTGACATTGGTGGGAGAGTTGGCCCCATATTCTGCAGTAGTCACAGGACTGGCATGTGCACCGGCCTGCCATGGATGAGCTGCTCCGAGATGACCAAAGGGCCAGTCTTGTGACTGCTGCAGCTCTGGAATATGGGACCAGCCCATGGTGGAGTTGGAAAACTTTGCCGTAGGGGCTGGCACCTATAATGTGCAAATTTGCAGGTGATGCAACGTGCAAAAAGCAGCGCAGCCCTTGCCGGCCAGGACGAGGTAATGGTGCTACTGCAGCAAGAGGGGGCTGGCGGCACAGGTGGGCTGAAGCGGTGATGGAGATGGCTAGAAGGTATGGGAGCACCATGCTACTTGCATTTGCACAGCGCTTCCACACCTTCCAGCTCGCCTCTCCTGGCCTGGGTTCTTCCTTGATGGCTGCAGGCTGTAGGGATACCCCGGGACAGGAAAAATACTGGCTGGTGGTGGTGGGAAGCAGCAGAGTGGTAAAGTCTGCTCACCATCCAGTTCAGAGGCCCGGAATGGTGCAGCATTGGCAGCATCAGTTTTCTTGTCCCTCTTGGCGATCAGCTCTACCAAGGGTGGGGCACAGTGCAACAGCTAGGCGCCTGGAGCCTCTTCCTCTGACCTGGGTTCATTGCTGGTGAGTGGATGGGGGCCTCCTCAGGAGATACCCTGCCCCGTGGGGAGAGCCAAGAACATGCGTGCTCCAGGGAAGTAGTGGGGAAAACTGCTTGGAAGTGGTGGGAAAAACCTGGAACTTAGCCTCAGGTAGTCCTCTTGGTGTTGCCTAGTTATTGGGAACCCATCTTCCTCGATGTTTTTTTGGTCTGGGCATCTGACCTTCGGTGCCAGCTTTTTTTGGGACCTCTGGGTTGGGTTGAGCTGAGCGCATTGGAAGCCCCATAGTTTGCCTCATCGCTGTTTGTGCAGGCAAGAGCTCCGGTTTTGGGGGGCTCGCCCCCCCCTTTGGCCTCCACACAAAAGGACTCCCCGAGGCTCATCCATGGCAGCTCATCCATGGCAGGCTGGTGCCCAGGCCAGTCTTGTGACTTCTGCAGCTCTGGAATATAGGATCGACTTTCCCACCAATGTCAGCAAGCCACTGTCAGTCAAAATTCATATTAGTGGTCCGCAGGATTCGAAATTATGAGTTTGGTGGTCCCTGAGGTCCAAAAGGTTGGTGACCCTTGCACTAGTCCCTACAAGCTTGAAGCCCACACCCTGGAGAAATCCAGGTCTTCAGCAAGTCAAAAAATAAAGTCCCTCATGGCATGTTACGTTAATTACATTTTTATCAATTTAGGAATTCCATTATGACCTAGAGCCACAGGTAATGTTGCTACCCTTCAAATAATTGATTATTGTTCTTAGTACTAACAAGGTACTATTTTATTCTGAACTAAATGACTGTCTGCTTTTTTCAACCCTCCTGACTGACACCATATTTGGACAAAACAAGAAGTCCTTCTGTTCTTAGCTCTTAAGCTTTACTCTCAGATGATGGAAAACCTGATTGCTAGTTTGGACAGTATGGGATTATTAAGAGATCAGTCCCAATGACGATGTATTAACTAAAGAATTATGGCAAAGTTCATTAATATTATTTTAATCTAAAAATATGACTTTCATCCCTAAGTAATATTTATAACACTCTAGAAAGAGTGCAGAGAAAAATATCAAAGATGATTAAGGTTGCAGAAATTGGGTATGTCTAGTTTAATGAAAAGAAGGACTAGAGGTGATACAATAACTGATATCTAATTCCAATATTTAACAGGCTGCCACCAAGAAGATGGGCTCTGTGTGTGTGTGTGTGTGTGTGTATCTGTGTGAACCTATTCTACAAAGTACCTAAAGGCAGGACAAGAAGCACTGGATGGAAATCAATCAAGGAAAGAACCAGCCTAGGACAAAGGAGAAATTTTCTTAACATTTGGAACAATAATATCAATAGAACAACTTGCCACCAAAAGTTGTGGGTGCTCCAACACAGGAGGATTTTAAGAAAAGATTGGACAGCCATTTGTCTGAAATGTTATAGAGCAGTGGTGGCTAAACCTTTTGGGCTCCTGTGCCAAAAATTGTGTGTGTACTTGCACACTCAAGTATGCATGCCAGCACCCAGAAGGCAATGCACCTCCCCCATGTCCCCTACGCATGCACGTGTAATCCCCACCCACCTCCGCCACCCCGTTGCCTGTATTGTGCCTCACAGCTGATTTTCGACAGGTTTGAGGCCTTTTTCGGCCTCCCAAAGGCTTGAGGAAGATTTCTGCAGGCTTTGCAGGCCGAAAACTAGCCGCATCCCATCACTTCCGGTATTTTCAGAAAAATAGGAACAGATGAAACAGGGCTAATTTTTGGTTGAAACTCAGCTGTGAGACATGCACATGCACAGTGAGGTGCCTGCAGCTCACATGCCAGCACAAATGGCTCTGCGCGCCACCTGTGGCACGCGTGCCATAGGTTTGCCATCATGGTTATAGAGTTTCTGCTTGAGCAGGAGATTGGACTAGAAGATCTCCAAGGTCCCTCCCACCCAGGGGTGGGATTCAAATTTTTAAACAACCGGTTCTGTGGGTGTGGCTTAGTTGGTGGGCATGGCTTGGTGGACATGTGACTGGGTGGATGTGGCTTGGTGGTCATGTTATTGGCCGGGTGTGGCCAACTCAACATCACTCACATTGAGGCACGCATCTCCTCACCTGGCCTCTTGTGACTGTGGGGATGCTGCAATAGTCGTAAGTGTGAAAAATGGTCATAAGTCACTTTTTTCAATGCCATTGTAACTTTGAATGGTCACTCCACACAAGCAAAGTACCAGCAAAGGAGGGAAAAAAAACTCCAGAGGCGTTCCTGAGACAGGAAGTCTAGTCCTGCCAAGAACATAATAAGGGTTAATGGAGAGGCAGTTTCTGTAAGCAACACCAGAATGTTTCCTTCCTGCCTTCCTTACAGGATTAGGCCAGGAATTTCTTCTAACAACCGGTTCTCCGAACTGCTTAGAATGTTAACAACTGGTTTTAGCGAATAGGTGTGAATTGGTAGAATCCCACCCCTGTTCCCACTTCTATTATTCTGTTGTTATTCTGTTATTCAGTTTTTCTGTTATGAGAAATTATTACCATTCCTGTGTCCCAATGTCAGTGATCCCTTTTGCAATGTTCTGATGAACAAAATGAAATGGAGCAGCCGGATTCACTTAACAACCATGTTACTAACTTATCAACCACAGCGAATGGGGCAAAACTCACTTAACAAATGTTTTGGGCTCAACTGTGCTCCTACGTCGAGAAGTAGCTATGCTCACTTTTATTAGTATGCTACATCTGGAAGAGACAAACTCTTTCTCGCTGCTTCCCCATGTGTTGATCTGCATTTGTGTTGTACAATTCCATCCCCATCACTACTTCACAACAAATCAGGCCTCCCAAAAAATGCCCCTGTACATACCTGACTTGCCACATTTCTTCAGCTTTGATAAAATCAGTATTCATAATAACAGAGCACAGACAGATTATTTTGATTCCATTCCTTTCCAAAATGTGTCTTTCTTCTTTCAGATCATCGTAAAATCCAGGGTCAGCAGATTTGCTTGCACATCTATAGAGATTCTCAGTCATCCAGGTCATGGTTAAAGGAGCTTTTTCAAGAAGACTTTCTGATTTTTTCTTTTGAAGAAGTTTTGCTTCTCATCCAAGAAGCTTCTTTGGCTCTGATTGGATGGTGGGGAAATGGAAGCATTTACTGGAAGAATAAAAGAATCGAAGAATCCTTCTATTCCTCACCAATCCAGTCAGCTCCAAAGAAGCTTCTTGGATGACAAGTGAAACCTCTTCAAAGAAAAACCAAAAAGTCCAGTTGCCTCTTGAAAAAAAGCACCCATGGAATGTTTGCTTGCAATGGAGAGGAGAATCCTCATCAAACGATTTGTGGGGAAATTAGATCTTCATCATAAATCAAATCATAAGCATGTAGGTTGCAAGGAGTCTTCTTCATCTCCTTCCACAAACAAAATGACTTTTATCTCAAAAAGAAGCTCTTGATCTTATGTGAAATATTTTTTTAAATGGATGTGATCAAAACCAGTGGTGGGATTCAAATATTTTTACTATCAGTTCTGTGGGCGTGGCAGGGGAAGGATACTGTAAAATCTCCAGTCAGAGGTGGTATTTGGTCTTTGCCAGTTCTCCAAACTACTCAAAAT
>BLBF01000056.1:15900518-15925941 GCA_015471245.1 Laticauda colubrina
TTTCAGCAGAATCTCATCTGCCAGAAGCCTGATGATGGCAGATGAGATTCTGCTGAAACGTTGCTACAACTTTAAAAGCACTACAATGACGTGGGATAATACCCGAAGGAAGCTGAACAGCACACACACACACACACACACACACGTATGTATGTATATGTATATGTATATGTATATGTATATGTATATGTATATGTATATGTATATGTATATGTATATGCATATGCATATGTATATGTATACACACACACATGCACATTTTACAGCAAGCTTTGAGCAATAGTTACACTTATATTTTTCTATCATTGACATGTTCTATCTTGTTACAATAACTTCTTCACCCTTTTAATGTCTTTGTTTCTATGCATTTAATTTTACAATTAATTGCACTTCTCCCTTGTTTTCAATATATTATCAAATTATCAGATGTTATCTTTTCTTTAACCAATTGTACCAGATTTCCCATACTTTGTAATAATCGCTATCTTGATTATTTTTTAAGAGTTTGGTTAGTCTGTCCGTCTCAGTGCACTCATGTATTTTATTGATTATTATATTTTCTGAGAGGGTTGTAGCTAATTTCCAGTTTTGGGCAAAGCTTATTCTGGCTGCAGTTATGATATGCAAAATCAAGTACTGATATTTCTTTTTCAAGTTTGATTCTATCATGCCTAATAAAAACATTTCAGGTTTAAGTTTTAGTTCTTGTTTCATTATTTCTAATGTCCAAGTTCTAATTTTTTGCCAAAACTTCTGTGCACATGGACAAGTCCACCACATGTGGAAATATGTTCCTGAATGTAGTTGTATTTGCAGTAAATTGATTATTAAAGTTATAAACTTTAAAGAGCAGGTGTATTTACTCTCCTACTTCATTTTGTAAGAACACTTGCATAGGATGGGGTTTCACAAGAACTCTAGTTAGCAAGTGCACTAAAAGTCCTCCCAACAGTCTGTCAAATCACATTTGTAGAAGAAAGCAAGAATGCATCCCATATTACATTTCCTCTGGTTTGCAGCTTTGCAACCTTTTGCTATTTTGAAGCTTTGGTGAAATTTTTTATTCCTGTGAAGAGAAAATCTGTGGCTGGTGAAATTGTCCTTATTACTGGAGCTGCAAGCGGCATTGGAAGACACACAGCCTTTGAATTTGCCAAACAAAGAAGCTGATTGGTTCTCTGGGACATAGACAAGGTACGGCAATTATTCTACTTTAAAATGAGTGAATTAACGAGATAGAAAAATAAGGGCAGGGAGAGAAAGAAAAATAAGCAAAGACATTCCTGAAAATAAGATCTAAAGATATATGTGGGACAAGTTCCAATGGAAATAAAGTACGCTTTTGGTTTGGTTTGGAAAATAGGAAAATTTAATTAATCATTCTTTTTCCATCCCTTGTAATATTTTGTCTAACTCTTGCTGTGTTATATGAAAGCCAAATTGTTCTTTGTTTTTTTTTTTTATAATGTGTTTGAACCTGCAGATAAGGCTACCATCCTGTTTCAATTCCCTGAAATTCTCATTGGTTCCATGTTTTAATTCCCCTTTTTCATTTAGTAGGTCCCTATATTTTATCATTTTGGTGCAATCTATAGCATTGGGATATATTAGTGCTTCCACTATCGATAACCATAATGGCACCTTCACATAATGATTCCTTTTTAGTTCTTCCAATATAGCTAACAGAGCATCTCTCACCCAGTGTCTTTGGAAGCAGGTATGATTATTTACTCTTCCCATCCCAAAGAAATGCATGCCAGACAAGTTGTAAATCAAAATCCTCTATTGTTAAGTTTCCTTCTATTTGTCAAATTAATCCAATCTTTAATCAATGTGGCTATTGCCGCCTGATTATATTGCCTGATAATATATTTCAAAGTCTTGGAGGCCCAAACCTCCCTTGCTTCTACTGTCTTATAGTAATTTATATTTGATCCTAGCTTTTTTCTTTTGCCAAATGAATTTTGATATTTTTTGGTTTAAGTTTTCAAAAAATTTCCTTCCCAACTTAACTGGCACCGTTTGGAACAAAAATAGTAACCTTGGTAGAACATTCATCTTTACAGTTGCAATGTACCCCAACAAGGACAATTGTATCTTGGCCCAGTTATCTAAATCCTGTTGTATGTGAGTTATTAATTTGTCATACTTGTCTTCTTTTATTGACGAGCACTTTGCCGTCAACCAGATTCCAAGATATTTTACTTTTTTTTTACTGTCTGCATACCTAATTGATTTATTTATTCTTCATTATGTTTTTGGTGCAATTTTTTGTTATTATTTTAGTTTTTTCTTTATTAATTTTGAGCCCTACCACCTTTCCAAATTCTTCTATTTCGTTTGTTAATATGAGACTTTTCTTTTGGATCTTCCATTATAAATACCAAATTGTTGGCAAAGGTTTGGTGCTTATAGTCCTCTTTTTTAACAGTTAATCCCTTAATATCTCAGTTTTGTCTTATCTGTGACAATAATATTTCTTCTGATAATATAAATATGACAATGGGGCCAGTGGACATCCTTGCCTCATTCCTTTGCTTATTTCTAAGCCATCCGTAATTTCTCTGTTCATTATTACTTTTGCTGTTTGTACTTCATAAATTGTTTTAATGAGACACAGAAAGTTTTGACCAAATTTCATATCAGTCAATTGATTAATGAGAAACTGCCAATTTAAATTATCAAAGGCTTTCTGGGCATCCAAGAACATCAGTGCCATTGATTTGTTTGGATGCATCTCATAAAATTCTAAGTCGTCCATAATTACTCTTGTATTAGTCTTCATCTGACTATTTGGAAGAAAAAAACCATTCTGGTCAGGATGAATAATTTTACATAGTTTCTTTTTCAATTTTTCGGATATAATCATGGCTAAGGTCAGAAAATAAACAAACTTAACTCGAATTTAACATGTGACTAGGACTCTTTGAGCCTTGACATAAGACAACATAGTCCTAGTGGACAATATTACTCAATAATATGTGTCAGCAGCCAAAAAAAAGCCAATGCAATCCTGGGCTGCACTGATAAGGGATAGAATCAAGAGCATGTGAAATTCTAGTACAGTAGGTTACAAAGCCTTAATAAAACCACACTTTGCATCTGTCATGCCTTTGTCAGAGTCTGAATCTGAGGAGGAAGAACAGCAACTGACAGGGAGTGGGAGTGTGGCTCCATTGGCTGTGGAGGAAACTAGGGAAGGGCAAAGTCCAGCTGGGCAGAGCAGGAAAGAAGTAGAACAAGGGAGAGGGAGTTCAGATGAAGACCCAGGCCCACCCCCTCTTCATCCTAGGGCATGCAGGGAGGAACAAAGATGAGAGCAACATGGGTTGCATGGCTTATGGGGGACAAAAGGGCCCTGATTCCCTTCATTAGGCACACCTGGGAAGAGAGCTTAAAGGAGAGGTAGCTGAGAGCCAGTGTTTGCTGGGAACAAACATGAGTTTATGTTATGTTGACTATGGTTATCTGTGTTCCTGGCATCCTCCCAACTGGGTTGATTTACTACCATTCCTATACTTCTGGAACTCCTTATCTTGCCCTGCCAAGTTAATTATCGCATCTTGCCCTGATTGGATTTATATTTAAAGACAACATTTTGGACTTGATTCTCTGCAGCCAAAGACTGTTCCTGGGGGAGTTTTTCTCCAGATCAGAAGGTAATCAGGACACTGGGGCAAAGTTGGAGCTAATAAAGGGACTACTATTTATTATCTGACTGTTTTGCCTTTGTGCCACACCCTGGGTCATCACAACATCTACCAGTCATTCTGGTCACCATAATACAAAAAAAAAAAAATAATGTTCAGACTCTGGAAAGACTGGAGAGAAGGGCAACAAAAATGATTAGGGGGCTAGAGGCTAAAACGTACAAAGAATAGTTATATGAATTGGGTATGTCTAGTATAATGAAAAAAAGGACCAGGAGGGACATAATAGCACTGTTCCAATATTCCAACAGTCTAGTGCAGGGCTGTCAAACTGGTGGCATATGAGCTGGATGTATCACGCACAGACCATGCCCATCCCAGCTCAGCGAAGGCAAAAAATGTCCCAATACATCACGTGACATCCATGTGACATGGTGAATTTGACACCCATGGTCTCGTCCATGTACAAGGAAAGCATCCCTTCAGAGAAGCCAATCTGTGATTCTTCAGAATATCTCTCTTGGTTTGGTCATACATGAACTTTAACCTTTTTCTCTTCATTTATTTATTTATTTATTTATTTAAGTTGGTTTGTCAATTGCTTACAATTGCTTACAATAGAAATTTATGCCTACCAGAAACTACAAGAACAAGAAGATTGGGATGAAGAAGAAGCCATCTTTAATGAACAAACAACTTTATTGGAAGAAAAGGGAAAGAGGGGAAAAAGAATGGAGAATTTAAGACTTAAAAAAACAACCAAAAAAGGGAAAAATAAGGGAAAAATCGATACAATGTCAGAAAGCAACAGAAAAGAGAAATACAGAAGAAGGTGGAGATTAAGAGATAAGGGGGTAAAAAGACAGGATTGGAGAAGAAAGGAAGGGAAAAAGGGAAGGGAAAAAGGGAAGAAAGGTTTAAAACAAGATGTAAAGGCTAGGTCCCACTGGCCGACGGATGCAAAATGCATGCATAAAGGACACAGCGGACGAGCAAAATTTTGGGGGTGGCTCCATCCATTGTCATCCGCTCCAAAAAGTGGTGAAAATTTGCATAAACAGAACAGAAAAGAATGGATGTGGGTAGTATGTAGTGGGGAAGTTAAATGGATGTTCATAGGAAGCCTAGCGGATGACAGTGGATGGAAGCGGATGACAAATCTGAAGGGGTTCCGGGGAAGAATTGTGAAGCGGATGCATAGCAGAAGAGGCGGATGCATAGCGGATGAAGCAGATGCATCACAGACGCCTATAGGAAACAAAGGGGATGCCGCGCAGATGTATATCAGATGCAAAGGGTTCACTGCGCATGCGGGGAGTATGAATTGCATCAGCTTCACGGATATAAAAGGATGCAGCACGCATTCAGTCAGCATACAGGGGAAAGACGTGCTACCACATACATCCAGCAGGAACACCATGGTTCGTCAGTCAGGCAAGAAGAGGAAGCCGGTGCCTACTCGTTCCAGCCCTGGCAAGAAGGCCAGAACCAGCATCCCACCCCGTGGCACTGACTCTGAACCTGCTCTTGCTGCTGCTGCTGCTGTGGTGGACCAGCCCCAAGGCCCTCAAAGCACTGCTGCTCAAGCCCCTGAAGGCCCTGCTGCTCAAGCCCCTGAAGGCCCTGCTGAAGCCCCTGCCAGAGGGAGGAGGAGGCAAGGGAAGCAGAAGGGAGAGAGGAAACAGTACACCGTTTCCGAGGAGCATGAGGATGAGGTGCTGGAATGGCTGAGGGAGAACGAGTACCTCTGGAGAAAGGGCCACAGACTCTATCGCGACACAGCTTGGAGAGACAAGGCAGAGAGCCTGGGGTACACTGCAGAAGTACTCCTGGGATGGTGGAAGCACATGCACACCTGGTATGACAAGCTACACCTGAAGAAATCCGGGCAGGCCGCTGTCAAGCTCACTGACCGGGAGATGTACGTCATGGCCAAGTGCAGTTTCCTGGAGGGTGAGATCCACCACCGAGGAGCAGCCTCTCTGAGACCCCTCTCCCTCAGACAGCCCACAGACAGCCAGTCCTCTTCCAGCCAGGAGCCAGCTATCCTGTCCAGGCAGGTGTCTTCAGAGGGCCCCACGGTAGAGATCCCCCCGACAGCTGCACTCCCCATGCCGGCAGACTTGAAGGTTCCTGTGGAGGATGATGCCCTGCTGTCACAAATGGAGGAAGAAGCAGCAGCCACCAGAGGCCAACCCACCCACCCCCCACCCCCAGCTCCACAGGATGCAGGCAGAGAGGCAGACTGGAGGGCCAGAGCCACACTGTCCTGTTGGAGATCAGGGACACAATCAAGACCAGCACAGAACTTCTCTCTCAGCTGGTCCACAGCGACATTCCATCCTCGGACTGGAAGTCCTTCATCACCTACGTGAGCCAGACCCTCAGGAACTTGCCCGAGGCCCAGTACCAGGTGATGAAGGAGAAGATCACAGCACTGCTGCACAGCCCTCAAGGCCCAGCTGAAGCTGCTCCTACCCAGTCCAGGTCTGCTCCTCCACCCCGGGCGATGTCACAGCCCTTCCACGGATTTCAACAGCCCCTCACCTACCAAGGCTACAACTACCAGGACTTCCCACAGCAAAAGCAGACCTTCCCAGTCCAGGCCCAGGTTCATCGCATACAGATGCCACTCCTCACCCAGCTGCAGACCAGACAGCCCCACTACACTCCTCCTTCCTCCATCCTACAGCCAAGCCCGTCAACGGACAATCTGTCATCAGTATTGGGCCTGACATCTCAAGCCCTTGATGAGGGGCCTCTCAACCTCACAGGACTGAGTCAGCTCTTGGACAGCTTCCTGAACACACCATCCCCTGTTCTACCCTCGGGGCCAAGCACCCCAATGGTGCCTCAGACCAGCACTCAAGCCACAGCCATCTCCACAGTCCCTGCCCGCTTAACAGCTGAGACCATGGACATGACTCAGAGTGAATGAGAATAGTGTCAGAGACTGAGTTGTTTACTTGTTAAGTTTATCTTTGCTTAAGATACTTTACTTGGTTCATTTTGCTTTTTTAAGAAAGTCATAAAGTTTACCTAAGAAAGTTAATAAAGGTTATATTTGCTTAACACACATAATACAGTTTACTTGGTTCATTTTGCTTATTTAATAAAGTCATAAAGTTAAAGCCCCTGTCACACTGCACCAACGGATGGAAAGAGGATGTAAAACGGAGAAAAACACTTGCCATCTGTTGGTTAACACGATGCTTCCGTTCTGTACTCACTGCCTCCGTTTTGCTTCCTCTCTATCCGTCCAGCATCCGTCTATTGACATTTCATCTGCTCAGAGGGTTTTGAGCTGCTCAAAACTTTTGAGCGGAAAATGTATCCAATGCGTCCGTTCTGCATCTGCTAGGCATATGGGGGACATCCATTCTGCATCCGTTACGCATCTGCGATATCCGCTAGGCATCTGCTATGTATCTGTGCAACTTGCATCTGCTCAGACGCAGGGAGGAAGCAGAACGAACGCGCAGCATTAGTAGCACGGACGGAGAAAGGATAAAAGCGGATGCAGCACGCAAAGCATTTAAAATGGAAAAAACGTTCGCAGAGGGGACCTATCTCGGATATTAAGGATGTCTAGAGGATGCCTAGATGATGCAAAAGGACACATAGGGGAAAGCCTATACTGCCTATAAAAAGGGGGAGCAACTCACCTGCATCTCACTTTCAGACCATGCTCTTTCACAGCATCCAGTCATCTCCACCATGGATCGTAACAAACTCCTTTTGGTAGCCACCATCCTTCTGCAACAGTATGAAGCCATCTACAGGCTCTGTGAACTCTCCTATGGGAAGAAAAGGAGGCGGCCAAAAAGCGTCTGGGTCCAAAGATGGATCAGGAGAAGAGCAGAGTACGGACTGTACAACAAGCTGATGGTGGAGCTCAGGAACGAAGACACTCGGGCATTCCAGAACTTCATGAGGATGCCTCCAGCCATGTTTGATGAAGTTGTGGAGCGGCTGACACCCAGGTTGACCAAGCAGAGCACCAACTTCTGGCCCAGCCTGGAACCTGGGCTCAAGGTGGCACTCACTCTGCGCCACCTGGCTTCAGGGACCTCCTACAGGAGCATGCAGAACGGCTGGAGGGTGCCATCCAACACCATCAGCATTGTGGTCAGAGAAGTGGTGCCGGCCATCATCGAAGAATACAAGGAGAAGCTCCTCCAGTGCCCCTCCACTGAAGAAGGCTGGAAGAAAGTTGCAGAGCAGTGGTATCAGAAGTGGAATTTCCCCCACACCGTTGGAGCCATAGATGGGAAGCATGTGGCAGGCAGCAAGGCAGGCAGCAAGGCTGGCAGGATGGCAGGATGGCAGGCAGCAAGGCAGGCAGGCAAGGCACTCAATGCGTCTGGCAGCAGGTCTTTCCTCTGAATGGTGACCTGCTTCCGAGCTGCTTCCCTTTATATCCGCGGGGCTGACGCAATAAATCCCCCCCGCATGCGCAATTAATGCAAGGCATCCGCTCTGCATCCGCTCTGCATCCGCTCTTTCCGTTCCGCGTCCACTTTGCTGAGGCCCCCCAGAAGCCTAACGGATGTGGCATCCAGTCTCATCTGCTCCCATCCGCTAGGCTTCCGCTCTGCATCCGTTTTCCATCCGCTCTGCGTCCTCCCCTCGTCCATTCCTTTCCGTGTTATCCGCTCTGGTTATGCAAATTTTCGCCCCTTTTGAGAGCGGATAACAACGGATGGAACATTTTTCTCGTCCACTGTGTCCTTTTTACAAATGTTCTGCAACACTGGGTAGCGGATGCGCATGAGATTGTGCAGAATGCAGCAAGCTTCCACGATGCTTCTCACAGTCTGTGGCTCATGCTGCATGGTGGTGAGAAGTATCTGGAACCTGTTGGCCAGGATGCCAAAGGCGTTCTCCACCACCCATCTTGCCCTGGACAGCCTGAAGTTGAAGATCCTCTCTTCACAGGTGAGGTATCTTGAAGTGTACGGCTTCATGAGGTAGGTTCTGAGGGAGAAGGCAATGATGAAGTAGGGCACATCTTGTGTGTCATTGGGTAGGGGGTCTGGATCTGGAAAACCCATGATGAGGTTGCCTTCCAGCCCGTCCTTGAGGTCACTTGCGTTGTATACCTGGCCATCTGACGCTGATCCGTTGCCTGAAGCATCGATGTAGATGAACTTGTAGTCAGCATCAACCATGGCAAAGAGGATGATACTGAAGAAGCCCTTGTAGTTGTGATAAGTGGACCCTGAGTTGGCTGGAGCTTTGCAGGCCACGTGCTTCCCATCTATGATTCCAACGGTGTGGGGAAAGTTCCACCTCTGATACCACTCTTCTGCAAGTTTTCTCCAGTCTTGTTCAGTGGTGGGGCACCTGAGGAGCTCCTCCACGTATTCTTCAATGATGGCCTGTACCACTTCTCTGACCACTTTGCTGATGCTGTTGTGTGGCATCCTCCACACATACTGCATTTTTCTGTATGTGGTTCCAGAGGCCAGGTGCCGCAGAGTCAGTGCCACCTTCAGTCCGGGGTCCAGGTTGGGATGGAAGTTGGTGCTAGGCTTGGTCAACCTGGGTCTCAGACACTCTACAAGTTCATCAAACATGGCTGGTGGCATCCTCATGAAGTGATGGAATGCACGAGGGTCTTCATTCCTCAGCTCCACCATCAACTGGTCATACAGTCCAAACTCCATTCTTCTCACGATCCATCCTCGGACCCACACAGCTCTTGGATGTCTCCTTCTTCTCCTTCTGTATAAAAGGTGAAACAGTCTGAACAGGTTTTGGTTCTGGTGATGAATGAGCGCAGCTGTCATACGGACTGTGTCATGATCCATGGTGGAGAACAATTGAGGATGTTGAAGACCAAGACCAAGGGTGAAGAGGTCTGTACACCACGGCTGCTGGACTCATACTGAGATCCTGATGATTTTCTCCCCCTTTTTATAGAAAATATCGGTTGTCTGCTAGATGTCCTTCCACATACTCTAGGCATACTCCAGACATCCTAAATATCTGAGATACATCCCATATACAAATGTTTTGTCTGTTTTAATGCTTTATATATGAGATGCATCCGCTTTCATCCTTTCTATGTCCGTGCTACTAATGCTGTGTGGATGTTCCGCGTACCTTTTGCTTCCTCCCTCTTTCCGCTTTCCGCTGGAGTGGATGTGAGTTGCGCGGATGGCCAGAGGATGCTGAGAGGATACAGAGGACTTTTAATGGATGATTACGGATATAGAACGTTTGTTGCCTGTACATGTCGCGGATGTACATTGTATGCGGCGGAAAGTTCATCTGCTCACAAAGTTTTGTGCAGTTCAAAACTTCTTGCACAGCTGAAATCTCAGTGGATGGATAATCGAGGGATACAGGGTATGAAACATGTATGCAGTGAGTACACAACGGATGCATAGCGTTTTCCAACGGATGGCAAGCTTTTTTTAAGGGTTTACATCCTCTTTGCATCCGTAGGTGCAGTAGGACCAGGGCTTAAAGAAACAAGATCTATTCAGAGATCGTGGGTAAAAATATGATTAAAAAAGAGATTCTGCAAAGTACATAAGTTTGTATTGTCGTATTTATATTTGAAATAATGTTAGAAAATTAGATTTAATAATGGAGCTTAATTTGCTATGGATTATTACTTTAATTATATTATAAACTCATCATTCTTTTTTATTTTATAATATAGTAAGTGGCTTCAGAATGTACTAAGTAGAACCAGAATGAAAAGTATATATTGTTTTAAATGTTAAATTTAGGGGAAAGATTTAAAGGTGTCATACTTCAATCTGTGATTACAGGAGAAATTTTGTGTTAATGAGAAAAGACAATAGAAAATTGAATTAGAACAGACAAAAGATATACTAGGAGACAAGGGGGTAAAGGCAGGACTGGAGAGGAAAAGAAGGGATAAAGGGAAGAGAAGTTACAAAGGTTTAAAACAAGATATAAAGAAACAAGATCCATTTAGTGATAGTGGGTAAAAATATGATTAAAAAAGAAAAGTACACAAGATTGTATTGTTGCATTTATATTTGAAATAATGTTAGAAAACTGGATTTAATAATACAGCTTAATTTGCTATGGATTATTTTTTCAATTATATTATAAACTTATTATTCTTTTCTATTTTATAATATAGTAAGTAGCTTCAGAATGTACTAAGCAGAATCAGAATGAAAAGTATATATTATTTTAAGTGTTAAACTTAGGGGAAAGATTTCAAGGCACTATATTTCAATTTGTGATTACAGGAGAAACTTTGTGTTAATGAGAAAAGATAAATAAAAAACTGAAATAGAACAGATAAAAGATATACTAAGAGACAAAGGGGCAAAGGCAGGATTAGAGAAGAAAGGAAGGGAAAAAGGGAAGAGAAGTTACAAAGGTTTAAAACAAGATGTAAAGAAACAAGATTTATTCAGAAATAGCGGGTAAAAATATGATTAAAAAAAGAGACTCTACAAAAGTACATAAGATTATATTGTATTTATATCTGAAATAATGTTAGAAAACTGGATTTAATAATAGAGTTTAATTTGCTATGGATTGTTGTTTTAATTATATTATAAACTTATTATTCTTTTTTTATTTTATAATATAATAAGTAGCTTTAGAATGGACTAAACAGAATCAGAATGAAAAGTATATATTATTTTAAGTGTTAAATTTAGGGGAAAGATTCAGAGGTGTCATACTTCAATCAGTGATTACAGGAGAAATTTTGTATTAATGAGAAAAGATAATAGAAAATTGAAATAGAAAAGACAAAAGAAATAAAAATAGAAATAAATAAAATAGAATTAAGAGAGTGAAAAGAGGGGAGAAGCTATATAGAATGGGATAAAAAATGAGCATGAATTTTGAATTTATGTCTGTATAAAAAGATGTAACCCAGGATTAAGCTGCTTTCCAAAAAGAAGTTTGATGTTTTGATGTTTTGTGTTTTGTTTGTGTATGTTTGTTTATTGAAAATTAATAAAAAATTAAAAAAACATTTATTGGAAGTAAAAACCTACATTAACTGTACAGTGTATCTGTTTTGTATTTGTATATTATTCAAACACTTCTCTCACTACGTCTCCCTCTATGCGCTCATTCTCCTAACGGGGAATTTCCTCAACACTGGTTATGGGCCCAGCACCATACCAGGCTCAGATAATTGAGAGTTAGTGTTAATGCACAGTACTGTATACAGACAGCTGTTTACTGTTTAATTATGGGTTAGTATCCTGGTAAAGATGGCACAAGACACTTCAACAAGTCTATCACTGATCACCTGGTTGGATGGAACAAACTATGTTTCCTGGTCTATGAAGTGCAGTCTACGCCTGCGTTGAGAAGGGTTATGGTGGAATGTAGTTCAGAATCCACCAGATGTAAATGCTTGGGATCCAGCTAATGAGGACGATGCCAAGAAGCTTGCTGACTTTAAACAAAACAACGAATGAGCTCTTTGTATAATTGGACTAACACTGAGTGACCAGCAGCTACTCCATATTCGTGAAGAAGAGTCTGCTGCTAGGTGTTGGGAGAATTTGAAGAGGATTTATGTTCGTGATAGTGTAGGTGCACACATACATCTTACACGTAAACTGTTTAGAGCATGTCTTCTGAAAGGTGGAGATATGTTAGCTCACTTAAACTTCATGAAAAGAACTTTTCAAGAGCTGTATGAAAAAGAACTGATATTTTCAGAGTTGCATCAAGTTTACATCATTCTTTCCTCATTGAATGAAAGTTATGATGATTACATATCTTCATTGGAAGTCCTGCCCAGAGATAAACTGACATTGACTGACATAACCGGAAGGTTGTTAGAAGAAGCAAGAAGACGGCTGGATAGGGACCAACTGAGGAAGGAACAACCACAAGAAGAGGATTTGTCTTCAACTGCCTATACTGTTGGGAAATGTTTTTCTTGTGAGGCTAGAGGACATATAGCTAGATTCTGTAAGAAGGGAAAAAAACAGAATACTCGTCAACACCAGAAGGCTAATAAGAATGTTAGTTTAGCTATGTCTAGCAATTCAACTACAAACTATGATTTGTGGGTTGTTGATAGTGGAGCATCACAATGCATTACTAAGGATAGAAAAAGGTTTGTAAAGATGTCTACGAATAAACAACATGTATCATTGGCAAATGGATGGAAGATTAATGCATCAGGTGAAGGTACTGCATATTGTTCTTGTATAAATGAACATTTAATTATGTTATATGTACCTAAACTGAAATTTAATTTGCTATCAGTAAGGGCTTTAGTTAATCTTGGCTATGTAGTAATCTTTAGGGCAGATAACTGTATAATAGAGAAAGAGGGTAAAAGTGTTACTGCTAAATTAGAGAATGATTTATATATGATACATGATAACCAGTTGAAGATGGCTAACTCAATTTATAACAATGTTAAGCCACATGATGAATGTATACATTTACTACATAGACGTCTGGGGCACATTAATTTCAAAATGCTCAAACAAACTGTTGAATTGTCAGAGGGAGTAAAATTGAAACCCTGTAGCAAGTATTTAAACTGTAATGCTTGTAGCCAAGAGAAGGGTAAGGTTACTTCTGCAAACAGACTTAATGGGTTTAAGACCAAAGAACCTTTAGAGATTGTTTTTGCTGACATAATTGTTCCTAAGAAACTGACTTTAGGAGGTGCCTGTTATATTTTGAGTATTATGGACCATTACTCACGGTATGGTTTCTGCTATCTCATGAAAAACAAAACAGAAACATTCCAACATTTCTTTAACTGGTTAAGGTTTGTTGAGAGAAAAATGAGGAGTAAAGTAATTACTTTAGTTACTGATAATGGGACTGAGTTTGTTAACAAAAGATTCCAAACTGTTGAAATTGGCTGGTGTTGAGCATAAACGTTCTGCACCTTACAGACCAAACATAATTCGTTTGTAGAACGGAGAGGGCAAACATTACAAGCCATGGCTCGTACTATGTTATTTGATTCAGATTTACCTGAAACACTGTGGGGTGAAGCCATAATGTGTAGCAATCATGTTTTGAACAAAGTTAATACAACAACTGGAGAATTGCCATTCACTTGTTGGCATGGCAGAAAGCCAAATTTAAGTTACCTACACACATTTGGAGCTCCAGCATGGGTGCATATTCCCTCACAAGTAAGATTGAAAGGGCAACATAGAGCTAAGAAGTTATTTTTTGTAGGTTATGAGGCCAACCATAGATTATTTAGATTCTGGGATCAAGGCACAGCTCATGCTTATTGTAGTGCTAATGCAAAATTTATTGAGCACATTGGATGGGATAAACTGGAACAGGAATCCAGCAATTATATTATTATTGAAACCCAAATGGTCCCTAAAGATAAAATAAGTAAACCACAAATAGCCATTAAAGAGGAAGAACAGGAGGCATTAATAGAACAGGCACAGGAAGAGGTAGAAGAACAGGAGCAGGTGGCACAGGTGAGTCCACTACTTAGCCCTGTATTACCAAGACGTTCAACCCGAGTAACAAGACCACCTGATAGATATCAGGCTAGTGTTGTATGCCAAGTGAATACAGTTCCAAGTAACTATAATGAACTAAAACTGTATCCTACAAAGGATCAGGCTGCTTGGCAGGAAGTAATGGATAAGGAACTGGAATCATTAAAAAAGCTGGAGGTATTCAAAAATGTTAAGTTACAGCCAGGTAAACATGCCTTAGGATGTAAATGGATTTATAAGCTAAAAACAGGTGTAGATGGGACTGTTACCCAAAAAGCCAGGTAAGTAACACAAGGGTTCAATCAGACAGCAAATGACTATGAGGAGGTGTTTGCACCTTGTCTGAAAGCAACTACATTAAGGGCAGCATATATGTGGGCAGCTAAGGAGAAATACATTATAAATTATTTGGATGTGGAGACGGCATATCTGCATGCACCATTGCAACACACTATATTTTTAAATAAACCTTTAGGTCTCAAAAATGATAATACAACTGACTGCTGGAGATTAAAAAAGAGTCTTTATGGTTTGAAGCAATCAGAATATGAGTGGAACCAATGTATAGTTAAAGAATTAACGAAGATAGGTTTTGTAGCTGGCATGGCTGATCCATGTTTGTTTAAAAGAGAAAGTGATGGTATAGTTCATTATTGCTATTATTTACTGATGACATAGCATTAATCACCAAAACTGAACAAGAAGTTTCTGAGATAATTTCACTGTTAGAAAAGAAATTTAAAATAAAACAGGAGAAATCAAACAACATCTTGGTTTAAAGATAGATAGAAATAGGGGAGGATACAAGATCTCACAAACAGATAAAATTAACCAATTACTAAAAAGTTTTAAAATGGAACTTTGTAAAGCAGCTAAAACACTAATAAGCCAGGAGTTTAGCCAAAGTGATGTTCAAAGTCCTATTTTTGATAAGAACATTTATCAGTCCTTGATTGGTAGTTTATCTTATCTCAATAATTGGTCAAGGCCAGATTTAGCATACTGTGTTAACTAATTAGCGAGGTTTAATGCTGAGCCAACTGAAAGGCGCTGCAAGCTGCTAAACCTGTGTTAAGATATCTGAAACAAACAATACTTTATTCATTGTATTTGGAGCCAAAAGATGAACTGAGTTTAACTGCATATGCTGATGCAAGTTTTGCTACAGACATAAATACATGAAAATCTACATCAGGTACTGTAATATAATTGGGAAAAGCATTGATTGGATGGAGATCTATTCGACAGAAACATCTAAGTTTGTCAACAATGGAGGCTGAATTCTCATGCTTATCTTTATTATGTACAGATTTAGTTTTGTATAAGCAACTACTAATTGACATGGGAATTAATGTAGCAGATTCTATTGTTGTTTAAGAAGATAACCAATCAGCAATCGAGATGGCTTCAAATATTGCTGTTAAAACAACAAAACGCACAGATTTAAGATACTTAAATGTGAGACAATGTGTGCAAAGTAAGATGATTAAGCTAGAATACTGTATGTCAGAAAACAATATTGCAAATCATTTTACAAAGGCCCAAAGCTCTATAAAGCATAAATGCTGTGAGGATTATGGACTTAGAATGTAAGGATGTATATATTGTCCTACCCAAAGTGGAGAATGTTAGGAATGTGAGTCACCTAACAGTTATTTGGGTTGGAAATATATAAACCAGGATAGACATTTTAATACTGTCTCTTTAAGGGAATGCAAAAAACTGTAATTGGGTGTGGTTCCGAAAATGGCCATAAGATGGAGCCAGAAACCTGGCTTGTTTCGTCTCAGGAATTCTCAGAGGAAGTCTCAGTCTCTCTGTTTTTTCTGTTGGAGAGAGTTTTGCCCTTCCTTCTAAATGACTGTTACTGATCATTGATGTAAGTCTGGTACTGAACTGTTTTTGATACTGGACTCTGATATTGGAATTATCCCTGAAAATGAACACTGATTGATTTACCTGCTAATGACTTGGACTGCTTGTTTGGACTGTGCTTAAACATTTATTGGAAGTAAAAACCTACATTAATTGTACAATGTATCTGTGTGCTGTGTGTGTATTATTCAAAGACTTCTCTCACTACGTCTCCCTGTATGCGTGCACTCTCCTAATGGAAAATTACCTCAACAGATACAAATAAGAAAAAAAATAAAATAAAATAAACAATAGGACAAGGACGGTAGGCACATTAGTACGCTTATGCACACCCCCTACAGACCTCTTAGAAAAGGGGTGAGGTCATTAGTAGACAGTCTAAGGTTAATGTTTTTGGGGTTTGGGAACCACAGAGTCAGGTAGAGTATTCCAGACACTCTGTTGCTGAAGTCATATTTCCTGCAATCAGGTTTGGTGTGATTAACCTTGATTTTGTATGTATTGTTGCTCTTGTATTGTTATGGTTGAAGCTGAAGTATTCATTGACAGGTAGGACATTGCAATGTATGATTTTATATACCATACTTAGATCAGACCAAAGACGGCATAATTCAATGTTTTCTAGGTCTAGAATTTCAAGTCTGGCATAAGGTATTCTGCAATGAGTAGAGGAGTGGAGAACTCTTCTTGTGAAATATTTCTGGACTTTCTCAACTGTGTTAATATCAGATACGTAATGTGGGTTCCAGATTGATGAGCTGTATTCGAGTATTGGTCTAGTAAATGTTTTGTATTTCTTCTGGAACTTCTGGAACTATGATCTTGCTGACATTGCAGTAAACTTTTCCTCCTCCTTTGATTCAGTAATATTTTGTTGGCAGAATGCAAAGAAGTGAATGATATTTATCCTTTCTACTGTTTGTAGTCTGGCATCGAGGAAACAGCTGAAGACTGTAGAAAGCTGGGAGTCGAAGCACATCCTTAAGCCCCTGTCACACTGCACCAATGGATGGAAAGAGGATGTAAAACGGAGAAAAACACTTGCCATCTGTTGGTTAACGCGATGCTTCCGTTCTGTACTCACTGCCTCCGTTTTGCTTCCTCTCTATCCGTCCAGCATCCGTCTATTGACATTTCATCTGCTCAGAGGGTTTTGAGCTGCTCAAAACTTTTGAGCGGAAAATGTATCCAATGCGTCCGTTCTGCATCCGCTAGGCATATGGGGGACATCCGTTCAGCATCCGTTACGCATCCGCTATATCCGCTAGGCATCCGCTGCGCATCCGAGCAACTCAATCCGCTCCAGCGGTAAATGGACTCAGGGAGGAAGCGGAACGGACGCGGAACAGATGCGCAACGTTAGTAGCACGGACGGAGAAAGGATGAAAGCGGATGCAGCACGCAAAGAAAGCATTTAAAACGGAAAAAACATTCGCAGAGGGGACCTATCTCGGATATTAAGGATGTATAGAGGATGCCTAGAGGATGCAAAGGGACGCATAGGGGAAAACCTATATTGCCTATAAAAAGGGGGAGCAACTCACCTGCATCTCACTTTCAGACCAGCAGCCCTGCTGTGCAGACCTCTGCAGCCTTCATCTGCCTCTTCCTCTTCCACAGCATCCAGTCATCTCCACCATGGATCGTAATAAACTCCTTTTGGTAGCCACCATCTTTCTGCAACAGTGCGAAGCCATCTACAGGCTCTGTGAACTCTACTACGGGAAGAAAATGAGGCGGCCAAGAAGCGTCTGGGTCCGAAGATGGATCGGGAGAAGAGCAGAGTACGGACTGTACAACAAGCTGATGGTGGAGCTCAGGAACGAAGACACTCGTGCATTCCAGAACTTCATGAGGATGCCTCCAGCCATGTTTGACGAAGTTGTGCAGTGGCTGACACCCAGGTTGACCAAGCAGAGCACCAACCTCCGGCCCAGCCTGGAACCTGGGATCAAGGTGGCACTGACTCTGTGACACCTGGCCTCAGGGACCACCTACAGGAGAATGCAGTACGGCTGGAGGGTGCCACACAACACCATCAGCATTGTGGTCAGAGAAGTGGTGCAGGCCATCACTGAAGAGGACCTGGAGGAGCTCCTCCAGTGCCCCTCCACTGAAGAAGGCTGGAAGAAAGTTGCAGAGCAGTGGTATCAGAAGTGGAATTTCCCCCACACCGTTGGAGCCATAGATGGGAAGCATGTGGCCTGCAAAGCGCCAGCCAAGTCGGGGTCCACATATTTCAACTACAAGGGCTTCTTCAGCATCGTCCTCTTCGCCATGGTCGATGCTGACTACAAGTTCATGTACATCGATGCTTCAGGCAACGGCTCATGTTCAGATGCCCAGGTATACAACGCCACTGACCTCAAGGAGGGGCTGGAATGCAACCTCATCATGGGCTTCCTAGATCCAGACCCCCTGCCCAACGACACGCAAGATGTGCCCTACTTCATTGTGGGGGATGATGCCTTCTCCCTCAGAACCTACCTCATGAAGCCCTACACTTCCAGACTCCTCACCCGTGAAGAGAGGATCTTCAACTACAGGCTGTCCAGGCCAAGGCGGGTGGTGGAGAACGCCTTTGGCATCCTGGCCAACAGGTTCCAGGTACTTCTCACCACCATGCAGCATCGCCCAGAGACCATGAGGATCGTGGAAGCTTGCTGCAAACTGCACAATCTCATGCGCACCCGCTACCTGGTCTTGCAGAACAGGCTTGTGGAACTCCAGCAAGGCAATGGGGACATGGAGCCTGGGGAATGGAGGCAAGGGTGAAACCTGATAGACACTGAGGATGTGCAAGGCCCCAACAGAGCCTCACGTGAAGGGAAGAAGCAGCGCAACCTCCTGAGACACTGGTGCAACTCCCCAGCTGGAGCAGCGGAATGGCAAGACAGGATGGTAGATGATTAATGGATGCTTCCTTCAGCCTGTCTCATCACACTGATGAGATTGGGCCATGTATGTTGGGTGGGCCTACAATGAACAGGGCATTTAATAAAGAGTTGTGTTTATGTTCAAATGTGTGGATCAATGATTACATTGTTATTGATAATAAAGGGCCATATGTGTGGCAGCTTGGAGGGTGGACCATACAGTCCCACTATGCTTGCACTGGAGGCTTATCTATCCCACTGCTATCCTTACCCATCCCAAAGGTATCCCTGCCCATCCCACAGGTATCCCTGCCCATCCCACAGGTATCCCTGCCCATCCCACTGCTATCTTAACCCATCCCACAAGCATGTAAAGGCTTAAACCATTTCTAAAAGTTTCCACCAAGACTTTATTGACATAAATAAATGAAGCAAATGTGTGAAGCAAAGATAAACTTTATTAATCACAAGCTGTAAAAGAAAAACGACCCAAGTGAAGTGTCCAAATTAAGACTACAGGTAGCCACCCAGTCTCTGGCACTCCTCTTGGTCACTCGGAGGTGTGCCCAGTCTTAGGGGTGAAGGGTCCAGGTGCTGTGGAGGTGGCTGCTGCTGGAGTGCTGGTCTGAAGCGCCACTGGGGTGCCTGGCTCCGAGAGGACAACAGGGGACGGTGTGTTGAGGAAGCTCTCAGACAGCTGGCTCAGCCCCGTGATGTTGAGAGCTCCTTCCTCCATGCCATGTGGTGTCAGCCCCAGTACTGAGGACAGATGTACTGAGGCCGGGCTTGGCTGTGGGGTGGAGGAAGGAGCAGTGTAGTGGGGCTGTCTGGTCTGCAGCTGGGTGAGGACTGGCATTGGTGGCATCTGTGGCGTGGGTGGCATTGGTGGCATCGGTGGCATCATTGGGCATGGGTGGCATCAGTGGCATCGGAGGAACCGGTCGTCCGATGACTCTGTGCCTGGACTGGGAAGGGCTGCTGCCTGTGCTGCTGGACCTCCTGGTAGCCGTAGCCCTGGTAGGTGAGGGCCTGTGGAAAGCCTTGGAATGGGAGGGACATCACCTTGGGTGGAGGAGTAGACCTGGACTGGGTGGCAGCAGGTTCCTCTGGATCTGGAGGGTTGGGAAGCAGCTCGGTGATCCGGTCCTTCACCACCTGGTACTGGGGTTCCGCCATGTCCGTGAGGGTCTGGTTGACATAGATGAGGAAGGGCTTGTGGTTGGAGGATGAGCAGTTGGTGTGAACCAGCTGAGAGAGGAGATCTATGCTGCTCCGGATGGTGTCCCTGATCTCCAGCAGGACAGTGTGGCTCTGCCCCTCCTGCTGTCTGGCTCTCTGCCTTTCTGTGGAGGTGGAGCTGTGGGTGGAAGTGGGTAGGGCTGTGGTGGAAGTGCCGTCTCCTTTCTCCCACTGCACCAGGGAGTCCTCCACGTGATCCACCACGGTTAAAACACCTGTCCGCGGGTTCTCCGCCGTGGCACGCTCCACAGAAACCTGCCTGGAGACAGGAGCTGACTCTCGGCCAGAAGAGGACTGGCTCTCAGCAGGCTGCCAGAGAGAGAGGGTCGTGAGAGGGGCTGCTGCTGCTCCTCGGTGGCACATTCCACCCTCCAGGAAGCTGCACCTGGCCATGATATAGGTCTCTCTGTCTGTCAGCTTAACCGTGGCCTGGCTAGATTTCTTCAGGTGCAGCTTCCCGTACCAGGTGTGCATGTGCTTCCACCAGCCGAGGAGCACCTCCGATGTGTAGCCCAGACTCTCCGCCTTCTCTCTCAAAGCAGCCTGCTTCCTTTTGGTGTCCCTGTAGAGCCGGTGTCCCTTCTGCCACAGATAGTCATTCTCTCTCAGCCACTCCAGCACCTCATCCTCGTGTTCCTCCTCAATGGAGTATTGCCTCCTCTCCCGTTCCTGCATATGCCTCTTCCTCCCTTTGGCAGGACCAGATGGGCCCTCATCAGAGGGGCTTCCAGTTTGTAGGGGCTGCTCCTCCACACCACCAGCATCAGCATCAGCAGCAGGATCATCATCATCATCATCATCATCATCATCATCATCATCAGCAGCAGCATCACCAGCAGGATCATAATCATCATCATCAGCAGCAGCAGCAGCAGCACCAGCAGGATCATTATCATCATCATCAGCAGCAGCAGCAGGACCAGGAGCACGAGCAGGACCAGGAGCACAAGCAGGACCAGCAGGATGAGCAGGACGAGCAAGACCAGGAGCATGAGCAGGACGAGCAAATCCAGGAGTACAAGAAGGACGAGGAGGACCAGCAGGACAAGGAGCAGCTTCAGCAGAGTAAGCACCAGCAGAAGCACCACCGCCATAAGCATCATCATCAGCTCCTCCAGAAGCAGAAGCAGCAGAAGCCCCAGCCACAGAAGAGCGAGTCCGTGCTACAAAAGCCCCAGCAGAAGCAGAGTGAGGGCCAGGGGGCGGGAGGGTGGCCTGTCCCTCTTGCCAGGGCTGGCAGCAGATGGCTGAGGCTTTCTCTTTTTCCCCATGGTTGTGGGGTTGCTGGCTGGCAGGGAGGCTGGCAGGGAGGTTGGCAGGGAGGCTGGCAGGCAGCAAGGCTGGCAGGCAGGCAGGCACCAAGGCTGGCAGGCACCAAGGCTGGCAGGATGGCAGGCAGCAAGGCAGGCAGGCAAGGCACTCAATGCGTCTGGCAGCAGGTCTTTCCTCTGAATGGTGACCTGCTTCCGAAGTGCTTCCCTTTATATCCGCGGGGCTGATGCAATAAATCCCCCCCGCATGCGCAATTAATGCAAGGCATCCACTAGGCTTTCACTAGGCTTCCGCTAGGCTTCCGCTCTGCATCCGCTTCATCCGCTGTGCATCCACTTCATCTGCTCGGCATCCGCTCTGCATCCGCTGTATCCGTTCTGTGTCCATTTTGCTGAGGTCCCCCGGAAGCCTTGTGGATGTGCCATCCGCTCTCATCCACTTCCATCCATTAGGCTTCCGTTCCGCATCCGCTTTCCATCTGCTCTGCGTCCTCCCCCCATCCGCTCCTTTCTGTGTTATCCGCTCTGGTTATGCAAATTTTTGCCCCTTTTGAGAGCGGATAACAACGGATGGAACATTTTTCTCGTCCGCTGTGTCCTTTTTACAAACGTTTTGCATCCGTTGGGCAGTGTGACAGGGCCTTTATGTGGTGGACTGCAGTTTGAAAGAGGAAATCGACAGTGCGGCTGAGAAAGTGAGAATTCTGTAAAGTAAATGTGTGTCCTCTCCCCACAGAATCAGTCCTTGGTGCCCAAAAGGTTGGGGGCCACTGTCATAAAGTATTTTAGTTGAGAAAAAGGCAGATTTGCAAGGCAGCACTTGGTAGCATCTGTACATCCATTTGTTTATGGAGATCATCAGTCATCCAGGTCATGGTTGTCCCAAAAGTGCTTTTTCAAAAGGCAACTGAACTTTGATTTCTTTTGAAGATGTTTCACTTCTCCTCCAAGAAGCTTCTTCAGTTCCCTTTCTGGATGAGAAGTGACACGTCTTCAAGGAAAATCAAAGTCCAGTTGCCTTTTGAAAAAGCACTTTTGGGACAACCATGACCTGGATGACTGACGATCTCTATCGACAAATTGATGTGCAGATGCTACCAAGTGCTGCCTTTCAAAAATGTCTCTTTGTCTCAAAGAAGAACAAAGGGAAATTGGGAGCTTGAAGGCCCTTAATCCTTTTGTGAGGCTGTTCTTAAAATTTCAAGTAAGCCTAACAATCTCCGAAAGTTGGCAAAAGCAGGAATATTGGTATTAAAAAATACATAAGAAACATTTTTATTTATAAATAGACTCATCAATGTAGTAATCCTTGAGAGCTACAATGATTATGACCACTCCAAGTTGTGGCACTGAAGAAATCAGGGTCACAGCTGGTTCTTGGAGTTTCTGAACTCCCAGCAATCCCATGATCGTGGGATCATGAGGCGCTTACAACACATGGGCCACTTGCCGTTACAGCACCTTGTGATCATGTGATTGCCATTCCCAATCTTCTGTTGAGGTAATTCCCCATTAGGAGAATGAGCGCATACAGGGAGACATACTGAGAGTAGTGTTTGAATAATAAAAAAATAGCACACAGATACACTATACATTAAATGTAGGTTTTTACTTCCAGAAAGGTTTAAAGCAAAGTTCAAAACACGCAGTCCAAAGTCATTCACAGGAAAAATCAGTCAGTTTCTCAATCCAGGGATAATCCAATAACAAAGTCCAGTGTCAAAGAACAGTTCAGTATCAGACTTACATCAAATCCATGAATATCAGTCAATTAGAAAAAATGGAGGAACGGCAATACTCTCCAACAGATTTCATTTGGACTCAACAGTTCACTCCATCTGACCCACCACGGGACCGTTCAGGCATTCATTTATTTCTATCTCCATCTTTGTTCTCTTCTTGACCCGCTTGACTCATTCGTCTCCTCGGACTTGACAAAGGAGGTATTACGCATTCGGCCACTCAATGACCCAGCCGATTACATCTATAGCACCAAAATGTGCCTCTACCCAGCAGTATTTTAGGTGGTGTTGAACAAAGTGATGGAACGCTAGGTCGTATAAGGGATCAGACACATTGGCTGGGAAGATTTTCTCCTCTGCCTTTCAATCTGTGTAATCCCGAATCTAACTTGACAACTTGGTACCAGTCTTGCAATTTGGTTGGCAAGCCTCTATATAAGCACACTTGTCCCAACGCATAATCCAAACCTTCCCTGAAAAGATGTATTCTGGACAAGTGGATACTCTTCCAGCAGCTCATCGTACCTCCTGTACATATTCTACCGCTGGTCACCCTCGTTACTGTCAATAGGTCTTCCTCCACCTGTTGTAATTTGGAATCATCATCAAATCTCTGTCTTAATGCTTCCAGGAATAATCCCACATATGACAGCACAAGAAATTGCATACAGTGTAAATCAGCAGCCCATTCACCTGCTTCTCCATCAAGTACACTGATGAGGGCTACTATTAATGCCCATTGAGATGGATATTTACCATATAGGTCAACATGATCACCTGCCTGAGGAAAACAGCTACCCTATTAGGATCTCCATTAAAAGTGACTTGCAATTGAGGACCACCCCATTGTCCTTGCGGACTCCACAATGTTCTGCTAATATCCTGTTGTTCCTCTCTATGACCCCAATCTGTTATGGAGTCAGACATTCTTCTTCCCGGTAAACCTTTTTCACAGAGAGTACAGGAACAGTATCAAAAAATTTACTTGAGCACAACTCCTATCTTTCCAATGGTTTCAGTGCTTCCACTCCTGGAGTTACAGGACCGGAACTTTGTAAGGGTTTCCCTACCAATGTACTGCACTTCATGGTCTGACCCAATTCCTTAGACAAAGGAGCCATAGAGGCTTCCTGAACAGACAGTTCTCCAAATTGTAATCATAATATATCTAATGTAGTGCTACCTGGAGGCATACAACTCTCTTCATCTCCCCCCGGCCATCTCCTCACCCTCCAGTCCTTCAGTGCTATACCCCTTCCATAAGTGTTTCATTGTGTTTTCCAATCCTCTAGGCTTTCCTCAGTCATACCAGGCAGTTCACTCAAATGCACCAACTTCCTTATCTTCACCCTTACCAAGGGATGAGCTATTGTTTGAGTATGAGGACCCACCATCTTTTCCCCCTCCATTTCCTTTCTCTCCTCTTCAACGTCCTCAGCCACCTCCTCCACTGCTTCTGCCATTGGCATTTCTGGCTCCAGCCCTTCAGCCATATCACAAAGTCCAACAGCAATGCAACAATAAACAAATGAGTGCTAACCTTCTCTTAGCCATGATTCTGTAGAGTGTAGGCAATAAGTTACAAACTGAGCGGTTTGTAATACATTTTTATTGTTCCTAGCACAGTAACTGGCAAGCACAGACAAACCGAACAAGGTTAGCACTGAAATCATCTTTCAGTGTAATTTAATCCTTTACCCCATCCCAGTCTATCTCCGCCCTGCACTTACTTCCCAATTATCTTAACACTATAATGTTAGAGCCTACATCGCATACTAACTACCTGCAATTCCCAGCTACCCATATGCCTCCAGTTCCTGTGGTCGCCCTCCTCAATCCTCCACCTGGTTTAATGTTACATGATGATAAACACCATCACCCCTGCTCCCCCTCTTCATGGATTTATCGTCCTGGTGTTGTTCGTCACCAATTCTTCATAGCCGATCATGGACATGTAAATAAGTTCCTGAGTTCCCCTCCACAATTTAGATTATCAATCATTAGAACATTATCCAGCAGCGTTGTTTGTTTTCTCTGCTCCGTCTCCCTTACTCCCCTAAGCTTCAGATTCTGTCGAGTGAGGCATTTCGTGAAGCTCAACAAAAAATACATGCAATCAGCAGAAACAAATGAGGCAGCTTAGAAACAAGAGGATGCTCAGAGCAACCCTACTTCTACAGTGTCATAGAATAAGAACAACCCAGAAGAAAGGCAATAGCAGGAAGGAAGGAAGGGAGGGAGGGAGGGAGGGAGGGAGGGAGGGAGGAAGGAAGGAAGGAAGGAAGGAAGGAAGGAAGGAAGGAAGGAAGG
>BLBF01000056.1:15925951-16027763 GCA_015471245.1 Laticauda colubrina
AAGGAAGGAAGGAAGGAAGGAAGGAAGGAAGGAAGGAAGGAAGGAAGAAACCACCCTACTGAGGGCTGCAGAATCATGCAGCCTTTAATGTTTCAGATTGTTGACCCTTCCGAGACCCAACTGATGCTTCTTATTGTATCTACAGTACATGAGTTTCAGTCCCAAAGATGTTCCTTCTCCCCAGGAGCCCAACCTTTTATTCTGGATGAATACTTCTGCACCCTTTTACTCTTTGTTCCTCAACATCCTTCTTACATTGGATCACAAACTATTGAACCAAATCAGAACCAAGAACAACAGTTGCAGTTATATAGATGTAGAAGAGACTGGAGATTTAACAGCCTTCAAACTCCAATCCAAGATTGAAGGCAAAACAGGAGCCTCAGGCTCAATACTTTTAATCCCCTGACACTCATAGCCAGATATTATTTCTCTTCATTGTGTCTCTGTATGTGGCATTGTTGCAGAGAACTTACACAAACAAAACAAACTTTACAAGAATAATAACATCTTTAGAAATGATCCTTTCTTCAAAAACCAGACATTAGGAACTGTGAATGGAGAAACTTTATTATTTACTTAGACTCTATTTAACCTCAATAATTCACCTGAAGTAATAATCAGGCAACTCAAGACTGACAAATCAAAGTTAACAACTTCCATGAATGCACATAAAAGAAATGTAACTCTCAAACAAAAATTAATTTGTAGCACAGAAGGGAAAATTCTAAATTTACAGATATTGTAAACAAAAGGTTCCTTTTGTAAACAAAAGGTTCCAGGATCGGATGCCTGTATGCTGACTTTCTATATGATCCCATTATTCCTTCCATCTCTTCCACTCTGGGGGCAGCCACCCAGGGGTGAAATTCTCTTTCCCTCTCTTTCTTTGTCTTTTGCTCTCTCTCCCCCCTCTTTCTCCCTCCTTTCCTCCCCTCCCCCTCTCTCTCACTCACACACAAACACACATACACCCGGTCTGGGACAAACAACTCCAGTCAGCAGCGGGTGGCAGGAAAAGGAAGAAAGGGGGGAGGGGGTGGTATGCAACTGCAACAGAAACTTGAGCACCCCCCCACCCCAGCCGTTGCCACTCCACTGGGAGATGCTTTCAGAGGGTTGGGGCAGCGGGTGCTCACGCTTATAGCAGCAGGCAGGATTTTAAGCAGCATACTTAAAGAGGCAGGCATGACGGGACTTTGCAACGGGGCTGCATAGTCCTGTCACACTTAAAGTGGCATTTTGGGAGAACAAAAATTTCCAAAAACAGCAGAAAGCTTCCGAATCCCCCATCAGAAACTGCTCCCGGGCAAGCAGTGAGGATTCAACTTGGCTTGCTTCTCTGCTTGTCCAGGATCTGTTTCTAATGGGAGGGGGTAGACTTGGAAGCTTTCTACTGTACTGAGAAACTCTTGCCTCCCATCAACAGCAGCACGAAGGAACACATGGAGGCTCATGGAGGCTTGAGCCAGGTTAGCGGCTGCTTGCATTCTATCACCTGCTGCTGTTTTTGGGAAAGCAAAAGTTTCCCAAAACAGCAGCAAGATTCCGAATCCCTCCCCAATCAGAAACTACTTCCAGGCAAGCAGAGAGAAAGAGGATTAAACCTGGCTTTCTTCTACGCTTGCCCAGGATCTGTTTCTAATGGGAGAGGGGTGGACTTGGAAACTTTCCGCTGCGAAGCAACAGGTGAGAGAAGCAGCCGCTGACCTGGCCAGATCCTATACAAGCCTCTCCATGTTTTCCTCAGCAGAAGGCAAGTGATGGGGGAAAGCAGCAGCGACAGCAAAAGGCAAGTGGGGGGGGGGGAAGGTGGCCGATGGTGGCAGCAAAAGGCAAGTGGGGGGAAGGTGACTGGGGCTTGCAGAGCCTCATTCACGCAGGGAGATCAGTAAAGGCAGGACCGCAGTGGAAGGCAGGCAGCAATGGCTGGCCTGGCAGGCGCACAAGAGCAGGCAGCACTGTTGCATATGCGTGTAATGTCATGCATGCGTGATAAGGATTGACGGGCAAGCAGTGGAGAAGTGAGAAGAGAAGGGGGCGGAGAGGGGCAAGGCCAGCCAGAGGCCCAATTTACCAGTTCTATGAACTACCAGGAATGGTAACAACCGATTCTAAAGATCTGGGCTGAACCGGTAGAATCCCATCCCTGTTTGCATTCCAATATAATCCCTTCTAATTTATCATATTTTCTATTTTCTCATATCCTTTATATAATCAATTACATTCTATTTCATGTATATACCAAAAAGAAAAAAGAAAAACAGAAAATTAAATTTCCCTTTCCATTTAACCAAGTTTTACCTATAAAGTATATATAATTCACTTTTTAATCATATTTTCCTCCAGTTTGCCATGTTCTGTTTTTCTAATATCATTGAAATAATCAATTGCATATTTTAGTATGTATGTATGTATGTATGTATGTATGTATGTATGTGTATATATATATATGTATGTATGTATGTATGTGCTGTTTAGCTTCCTTCGGGTATTATCCCACGTCATTGTAGTGCTGTTAAAGTTGTAGCAACGTTTCAGCAGAATCCCATCTGCCATCATCAGGCTTCTGTGTGGATGTGTGTCTCACAGTTCCTGGTTTCAAATTTGAGGCTGGTCCATTCTGATTGGCTAGGAGCCTGGATCTGTGTTCATTGGACTTGGAGTTTGATTGATTGGTGTTTCTGGTTTCTTCTATCTGTTTTGTGGCTTTGATTGGCTGGCAACCCTCTGTTCTTGTGTTGGAGGCTTTCAGTGCAGCTTGGCTTCGTGTGAAAGGATGGCTGTTATTCATTAGCAAGTTGGGTTTCACCTGGGTGCCTGGTGGGGGGTGTTTGAGTTGGAGGCATCAGAGGGAGTCTGTCTGTGCTTAGGTGTTTGTCTGTTTTGTGTTGTGGAGATCTTTCTATTTGAGAGTGCAGGTTTCCAAATGATTGAGTCTGCTGGAATCATCTCTTCTATTCATGCTTTCAGATCTTTTTTCAATCTCTACGACTTCTCTGATGATTCTGTGGTTGGGGTTTTCTATAGTGGCTAGAGTTTTAGTGCCATTGAAGTTGATGTTGTGACCTGTGGTTTTCATGTGTTGGACTAGTGAGGAGGTGTGTTCCAGCTTTTTTACTGCATTTTTGTGTTCATCTAGGTGGGTACTTATTCTTCTTTTGGTTTGTCCAATGTATGTGTATATGGTTATTCAGGTTTTCTCCCGCATAAAATATCTAGGCGACTTTTTGATGAAGTCTCATTCATTATCTTCAGGTTTGTGTCTTTGTGCTTCTCAGAGTAAGCTTTCCTCTTCCCTTAACTCATTACTCCGAGAAGCACAAAGCTGAAGACACAAGATGATGAATGAGACTTCATCGAAACGTTGCCTAGATATTTCCAATTTTACGTGGGAGAAAACGCGAATAACCAAAGATCCACATACAAATACCCACGAAAACCTCAGAAAGCTTAAGTTTTCGCAGGTACTTACTTGTATGATATTCAGCTTTGTTTGGGTATCTTCCCACATCATTATAGTTGTACTTTTAAAGTTGTAGCAACGTTTCGGCAGAATCTCATCTGCCATCATTAGGCTTCTGTATTGTGTTCATCTGTGAGTCTGTGACACCCATTCCCATCCCCCTGCCCTTTCCTGTATTCTTTTCTGAAGTTTCTTCTTGTACAGTTTCTTCTTCATTTAATCTTGGAAGCATTTTCTCTTTTGTTACCTCTATTGTCAGGATCTTTGTTTTAGTTCCTTTTAGGTCTTTTGGCAGTGTCCCTTGTTCTCTATGCTCACCTGAGCTGCTTTCCTCTTCCTTTAACTCCTCCTCTCTAGGTTTTCTTTGTTCTTCTGCGAACTGTGTCACCATTATTTTTCCTGCCAGTATATCCAATAATCCCATTCTTACTTTTAATATTTCACTCAGTTTGCAGTTCTGAATTAAATTCTTTGCTTGTTTCTTCTATTTTTTTCAATCAGTTGAGTTATTCTTTATTAAAATGCAGAGTTTTTTGTTGTAATCCTTGCCAAAAGTCTCCGCTTATCTCAACTTCCCTTATTAGTCTCTCTATCTCCTTGTCACAGTCAACAGATTTTGGCGTTTAATTTTATTCCATACTGTTTATAGTGCCTGTCTTAGATAGTGTCTCTGGAAGCATTTATGTGCTGTATCTTTTTCATACCGCAGGAGAGCATGCCAGCTGGCTTGAATATCATGATCTTCCAACGTTAGCAGTCTTTTGTTCCTTAATGTGATCCATTCTTTTAAGCCATGTGAGTATTGCCACATGGTACTATAACTCCTATAAAGGCATGCCAAAACATCCTTTCTCTTCAGTGTTCTGCATTACTTTCAGCTTAATTATTGGCCAATTAATTTCCTTAAACACTCAGGAGGTCAAATAAGTAAAGCAAAAATGAAACAAGGTCACACAGAACTTGGAGGCCTTCAGTTTTGTTTAAGAAAATACTTTAAAATCAGAGAGTCTGAAGATTCGTTGATGTCTTCTTTATAAGTCAGGAAGAAATAAACTCAACAGAGTGTTATACCAGGACTTGAAAAATATATCTTAATATTGATTTGTAAATAATAGTGCTTGGAATTCCTTTTGCAGTTTACATAAGTAAAAAACCATAATATTAGAAACATGATTGCACATGATCTAAAATTTGGAAAGCTTCTGAAGATTTGATACTTTGAGTCATTCTTGTTTCTTTACATCCAATTTGATACTCATAATCTTATTCAAAGCCACCATAGCACGCTCAGGAAGAATTCTGGAAAATAATAATAATACAGGAACATTAAATAAAAACCTCAACATCTGCTTCAATGCAAGACCTTGATGTCACTGCTTGCTTTTTTTATGTGCTACAACGTGTATTTTATATCTAATTGTCAGTGCAGAAATTCAACCCTTAAGCACCCTGCAATACATACATTTCCACCAAAGAGAACATCGAAATCGTCGATGGCATAACGATCTTCTTTTGATTGCAGAGTATCCCATCCATGAGCCTCTTTGCAACTGCCTCAGGCTTCAGAACAGGTATTATTCTGGAATTATAATTGTTGATGTTATTAATGCTGAGTTATTAAGTCATTATATTTTAAAAGAAGGGACTGCTGGGTCTTGTGGACTACAATTATCAGTGATACCAATTCTATCTGCTCAGATACAGTGGTAACAAACCCACAGTCCCAAAGGTGCACAAACACCAGTTCCTCTTTTGCAGCCGCCACAATGACTTATTTTTATGCATAGGAATACTTTTGGCCTTGAAAGCATTTATGAAAGAGGAAAGAGGAGAAGGAAGACAGAAGGCAGTCCAGCGTCTGGTTCAGAAGTCTGCATACATTATCCAGAAAAATAAAGTTGCATAATGGAGGGAAGAAGCTTATGGCCATGGTAGGACAAAAGTTTTCTTTCTTTTTTAAAAAAATATGTTTTATTGAATAAAGAATTAAAAACTTTGGACACGGTGTGATTGTCCTGACAATTCTGTTTATCATACATAGAGTACATGTTTTATATACATGTATACATTTATACAGTGTTTTCTATTTCTAATCATCCGTTCTGCTAACCCTGCTTTATTTTGATTCTGAATCCCATCAATGATAAAATTTATCCCACACTTTATAATATCCTGTTTCATCTTTATTTTTCATTTCCAAAGTTAATTTATCCATCTCAGTGAAAATCATATCTTTTTTATTACTTTGCTAGCCACCTCTGAATCCTGTGCCAAAACTCCTGGGTTTATTTCCACCATGTGTTATAATATGATCCGTATTGCTGAATACACTTCCAACAGTTGGGTGTTATATTTTGATACATTTTTGGCAATTTTGCTGGCGGGAGGTACCACCTATAAAACATTTTATATAGGCTTTCCTTATACGATGTGGCCAATATTATTATTATTTATTTCTCTCCCATAAAGTTTGCCATTTATCCAAATTAATACCATGTCCAAAATTTTTAGCCCACGCCAACATTATTTCTTTTGGAAGGAAGAAGCTTCCGGCCATGGTGGGAGAAAAGTTTTCATCAACTTTCCTCTGATCACTGAGGTTTTGATCCAGCTACTCTTTCCCATGGCAGCCATTTTGTGAGAGACTCCAAAATACGCTCTCCTGATTCTGTAGTTTCAAATGGTTATCAATGTGCACCTAAACCAGGGTTTCTCTACCTTGGCAACTTGAAGACATCTGGACTTCAACTGCCAGAATTTCCCAGCCATCATGTTGAAGTTGAAGTCCATGTGTCTTAATGTCTCTCAACAATTCCCAGAAGGCTCCATACCCATTTGCATCACTCCAGTGACCCTGATAAAACCTTCAGGTGGCATTAACGACTCTCTAAAAGAATGCAAATGACCAGCTGTCTGCAAGGAGTATAAATCCTTCCATTCCCCACCATCCAGTCAGAGCTGAAGAAGCTTCTTGGATGAGAAGCGAAATGTCTTCAAAAGAAAAACCAGAAAGTCCAGTTACTTCTTGAAAAAGCAGTTTTGGGACAACCATGACCTAGATGATTGAGAATCTCCATTGACACATGTCTTAAATTTGCCTAGGTTGGGAAACTGTTCTATTCTAACTAGAGCAGGGGTGGGCTGCAAATATTTTTACTACCAGTTCTGTGGGCATGACTAGGTGGGAGTTGCTAGGTGGGTGTGGCCATGTGACTGGATGGGCGTAGCTTCTTTTTTGTGCAGCACCTTTACCTCCCTGCATTCCATTTGCCTCCTGGGCCTCAGGGAAGTCTCCTGGGGGGTCATTTTTGCTCCCAGGAGGCTTCCCTGAGGCCCAGGAAGGCAAAAAAAATGGAGTGCGGGGGGGGGGGGGGGGAAAGCTGCGCAGCCCTCCCCCCACTTGCCCCTTTTTGCCTCCTGGGCCTCGGGGAAGCCTCCTGGGTGAAGCAGTAAGAGAGCAAGGTGGATCCCAGAACAGCTGATCATTGGAACAGCTGATTGTCAGGATGGAAAAAAGAAAAGAAATACCGGTTCAGCTGAACTGATAGCTGTTTTTTTACTACTGGTTTACCCAAACCGGGCCGAACCCATAGAATCCCACCAATGAACCAGACCCCTCTTGTCTCTTACCTTGACTGTGGATTTTCTATAAGACCCGTGCTTACAAAATATGGACACAAACAGGTAGTCTTGATCCCATCTTTTCCCAAAGCAGACAACTCTTGGGTAAAGCCTTTGTGAAGCCCTAAAGCAGCAAACTTGCTTGAGCTAAACAGGAGAGAAGAATTAAGGGAGAAAAGAAACTTAATTCTTCGATTAATGCAGTTAAACCAAATTGTCACAACAAAAAGACAGATAAGAATGCAATTAAACCTATATAGGCCCTTCACTGGGGCTAACCATACATCTCGGGAAATGATACTCCAAAGGGTGGATCCTCCACCAAATAAAACCCCGTGACTTACAGACTGGCAATATGCTTCCCTTCCTGCTGGGCCTGCTGGGATATGTGGATGTAACTGGGGTAAGGAGGTACCTCAACTAATTTGGCCCCCCTGCAATGTAGAGATTTAGTAGCTCTGGAAGTCAAGGCCCAGGGGGCAGACTTGGTCCATGGGGTGCTTAGATCTGGTTTGCGGGGCCACCCTAGAAATTAAGGACTGGCCCAGGGTGCCTCTGCTAGCAAAAATAAAGCTTGGGAGAGCCCCCTGAGCTCCTTTTTTGCTGGCAGAGAGCTGTTGTGGCTGAAAACGGTGCTCGGGAACCTGTTTTCGCTGGCAGAGGGCTGGGGCCACCACGGACATCCCTGACATGAGTGATGTCAAGCTGACAACACCCACCACAGCCCCCGAAGTCAAACACAACCCTGATGTTTGAGTTTGACACTCCTGACTTAAATAAATACAATAAGCCCTTCAAGAGGCTTATAAACAGGCTTACAAAGGGAAGAAACATTATATTGACCAGAGTTTTATGTAACTCTGATCTGATGGCTTTCTTCTCTCTGGAACATCAGCCATAAAAGAAAATATATGTAGCTCTGGGTTGAAGCTTGGAGACCTCAATGCTCTCTTAGCTTTGTTGTTTTCTTGAAGAAGTTTCATTACCCAGCTAGGTAATATCTTCAGTGCTAGAAGGGTGTAGGGTTTAACCTCTGTTTATAATCTACAAGTAGTCCTCAATGTATGACCACAATTGAGCCCAACATTTATATTGCTAAGTGAGACATTTGTCAAGTGAATTTTGCCCTCTTACAACTTTTACTGCCACATTTGTAAAATGAATCACCACAATTGTTAAATTAGTGACACGGTTGTTAAGTGAATCTGGTTTCTCCATTGACTTGGCTTGTCAGAAGATAGCAAAAGCAGATCAAGTGACGCAAGATACTGTGATTGTCATAAGTATGAGTTAGTTGTCAAGCATCCGAATGTAAATCACATGACCATGGGGACATTTCTATCTTGTCTTGTAATACTGAGCATGTCTCTTTTTTTTAAAACCTCCCATATCAATACTCCCATTACAGAATCCTGCTTTATTAGTCTGCCATTATGCCAGCATTTCCTGCACCTCAGAGGGAGGTCAGTATAATTTGCCTCTCAATTCTATTCTCTGAACTAGCATGAAGCAAAAATGGCGCAAAACAGTGATATGAATATTGATACAGTTCCTAAACAACTTTTCTTTCTCTTAAGGACATTTTTCTTCCAAAACAAACTATTTCAATAGAAAAAAAGACCCACAATACTTATACTTACCAATAAGGCACCAGAAAAGGAACTGATACAAATCCACCAACTGATACAATGTTGACAATATGACCATGATTCTTTTTCATCATAGCTGGCAGGAAAGCTTTTATTGTCTGCAATGAACATTTCACGTGACCAAAAAGAGGGGGAAAAATACAACACCTTACATTACCAGATATTTCTATACTTTTTCATTCAAAACCACACATATTCATAAACTGAATAATTCACATGTAATCTATTTACAATGAGATAATTTCTTCCCCTTCAGTAATCACTGGAAGCAGTATGAACGTAATAGCTTTAAACATACCATGATGTATGTGATAGAGGAGCATTGATGAACACATAAGAATTAACTTTCTTAAAATATACAATTTTTTCATATGCAGTAATGGGACTGACTAGCACTGATAAGGTTACCTAGTTTGGGTAAAGAAACATCTGCAAGAAAACAACCAAGCTCAGAGAGTATCAAGGACCCCACATTTCAACTCTGAGCTACAAATATTCTTGTTTATTAGTAATAGGAAATATTGAACCTCAGTCATATGCTATTTCTTTGGGAATAATTGATCTGGAATGATCTGGCTTTGAGTTTTAGTTATATTAGGTCCAAGTTCATCCAAGTTCATATTCGGTTTTTCCACAGTGAGCCCACCATAATAATCTCAAGGTTAGAACAGTACACTGAGATCTTTGAGGAAGGTAAAGATAAAGGTTTCCTTGCACATATGTGCCAGTCATTTCCGGCTCTAGGGGGCAGTGCTCATTTCTGTTTCCAAGCTGAAGAGCCAGCGCTGTCCGAAGATGTCTTCCGTGGTCATGTGGCCGATGTTAGGAATATGAGTCACCTAACAGGTATTTGGGTTAGAAATATATAAACCAGGAAAGACATTTTAGTACTATCTCTTTAAGGGAATGCAAGAGCATGCAATTGGGTGTGGTTTTTCAAATGGCCATAAGATGGAGCCAGAAACCTGGGTTGTTTTAGTCTTAGTCTTAGTCTCAGAAGAGAGTGTGAGTGTATCTTTTGTTTCCTTCTGTTGGAAAGTATTGCTGTTTCTCCATTTTTCCTAATTGACTGGATTTAATGTAAGTCTAATACTGAACTGTTTTTGACACTGGAATTTGATATTTGGATTATCCCTGGATTGAAAACTGACTGATTTAACTTGTGAATGACTTTGGATTGCTCATTTTGGACTTTGCTTAACGTTTCTGGAAGTAAAACCTACATTTAATCTACAGTGCATCTGTGTGCTATTTGTGTATAATTCAAACACTACTCTCAAAATACGTCTCCCTGTATGCGCTCATTCTCCTAACGGGGAATTACCTCAACAGCCGGCATGACTAAATGCCAAAGGCACATGGAATGCTATTACCTTTCCACCAAAGGTGGTCCCTATTTTTCTAATTGCATTTTTATATGCTTTTAAACTGCTAGGTTGGCAGAAGCTGGGAGAAGTAACGGGAGCTCACTCCCTTATGCAGTGCTAGGGATTCGAACCACCAAACTGCTGACATTTCTGCTCAACAAGTTCAGGGTCTTAGCTACTGAGCCACCGCATTCTTTACAAGATCTCTGAAACAGTCCTCAAAGAGACTGGATACAGCCATTGGACTAAAGTGTGGCAATACAGATGATGAAGAGGCCTTCAAGAGATATTATAGTAGTGACCCACAATCTTTTGGGCACCAGACCAGTTCCGTGGAGATAGATTTTTCTGCACAGTGGAGGGGGCGTCATTTTGCATTCTTCTTGCATCCCATGGATGTGGCTTCGCTTGTTTGCACGGCACGGTTTTCTGGCAAGGTGCAGCTCAGTGCCAGTCCCTGGACCACAGTGTGGGAACCCCTCTTTTATAGTACTGCTGTACTGAACTGGCAGATGAACCTCATTTAACCTTCCCCAACATATTTTTAGTTAGGATCACGCTTTAAGGTACTGTAAGCTCAATTAAGCTTCAGCCCTGAATTCCTAATATTAACTAAATACTTAAAATTTAAGTTCTGAGTGATACTTACCCAGAAATGAGCTAGAATGTTGACATCATATATTTTTTGTATTTGCTTATCCTGGGTAGAAAGTAGATCTGCTGTTGCTGCCACACCGGCATTATTCACTAAAATAGTAACATCTCCAACATCTTTTTTTACCTTTAAAGTTAAGAAACAGAAATTATTAAACTTTGCACAGGTTAAATTTGGATTTCTTCTCTTTTGTTGTTATTCTGCCATATAGATCTTGCACAGACTGAAAGGCACGGTAAAGACTAAATATTTTAAAAGACAAAAAAAATGCAACCTTTACAAGATCAGGCTTGGCATTCTACAGATGTGCTGTAATTCAGTATGTTGGCAGTAGAATTTGGGGAGCTGAAGCCTTGACGCATCTGGATAGCCATGTCAGGCTGATTTAGCGGGCAAGTGACATAATCAGCCCATACATACAATGATCATATGAAGAAATTATCTGTGATGACCTGGGGTGTGGCACAAAGGCAAATTAATCAATAGAAGTCCCTTTATTAGCTCCAACTTTGCCCCCAAAGTCCTGGTTACCTTCTGGCTGGAGAAAAACTCTCCCAGGAACAGCCTTTGGCTGCAGAGAATCAAGTACAAAACATGGTCAACAAAAACTGCAACTATAAGTCCTATCAAGGCAAAATGAGGTGATTAGTTCGGTAGGGCAAGGGAAGGAATTCCAGATGTGAAGGATTGGCATTAACTCAACCCAGTTGGGAGGATGCCAGATAAGCAGATAAGTAAAGTCAACACAAGATAAACTCACGTTTGTTCCCAGAAGACGCCACACTCAGCATGCATCTCTTTTAAACTCTCATTCCCAGGTATGGCTAATGAAGGGAATCAGGGCCCTTTCCTCCCCCATAAGCCACGCAACCCATGTTGCTCCCTTCTTAGTTCCTCTCTGCAAACCCTAGGATGAACAGGGGGTGGGCCTGGGTCTTCCTCAGAATTCCCTCTCCCTTGTTCTACCTCTTCCCTGCTCTGCCCAGCTGGACTTTGCCCTTCCCCAGTTTCCTCCATGGAGCCAATAGCCAACAGAGCCACACTCCCACTCCCTGTCAGCTGTTCATCTTCCTCCTCAGATTCAGACTCCAACAAAGGCATGACACTATCATTGTAAAAACAAAGCACTTTTTGTTTTAAAATTTTGTAGACTTCTTATGAGAGTTAAATAAGGTATACTTCAAATGAACAAGCAAGCGTTCATTGCCATAATTGTTGAGTGAATCACTGCAGTTGATGAGTTAGTGACATAGTTGTCAAGTGAATCTGGCTTCCCCATGGATTTTGCTTGTCAAAATCGCATGACCTTGGGACACAGCAACGGTCATAAGTATGAACCAGTTGCCAAGCATCTGAATTTTGATCCTATGAGTGTGGGGATGTTATCAAGGTTGTGAGTTTGAAAAATGGCCATAAGTCACTTTTTTTCAATGCTGTTGTAACTTTGAATAGTCACTAAATGAACTGTTGTAAGTTGAGGACTGCCTATATATGTTTGTTCCATTTCTTTCTTCGAGAAGCAAATGGGTGCGAAAACTAGGGAAAAATATAGCTGCCAAAATGCCTTCATGAAATACACTCATTCCAAGGCTGATAACCATACAGAGGTAACTCTCAACTTACAATGGCAGTCGGAACTGGAATTTTCGGTGTAAGAGAGAAGTGTGAAACACGATTTCATTGCAGGCCACATCAGGGTTGTGTTTGACCTCAGGGAGTAGGGGGGGGCATGGCCAGGATGGACATGGCCAGTTCGACCTCACTCATGTTGGGAGTGCCTGTTGGGGTCTGAGCACTCTACCAGCGAAAACAGGGTTGCAAGCTCAGTTTTTGGCTGTGATGGCCTCCTACAACCACCTGAGCCCCCCCTGAGCACTATTTTCGTTGGCAGAGGCACCGTAAGCTGGTCCTTCACTATTTCCAGGGTGGCCCTGCAGGCCAGATTTAACACCCATGGGGGCTCCCAGGCCTTGAATTTGCCACCCCTGGTTTAAGCCATTCATTTTATGAAGTGCAACCACACTGTTTAACAGATGGTAATCTCTGCAATCCTGGTTGCCATCATGAACTAAATCCCATAGCTGTTCAGTTAGACCACTTACTTCCTGCCAGGTTCCCACAGCCAGTTGGGGAGACAGCAGGCAGTTACAAGTCCTAGGCCTGCAAACAATTAAGAGGCTGCTTCCAGGGTGGTGGAGGGAGTGAAGGGGTACACAGGGGTATGGGGCAAGAGTTGTGGAGGGTGTGCAAGAAGCACAGCATGGGCTGGAGCGGGTGTCTGAAAGGAGTGCACATGGCCAGCATTGTGAAAGGCAGAGGGCCTGGAGGAAGGTGCATGGGTAAGAAAGACTTACCCCAGCAAATAGTGACTTTGCCTGAGGGCTTCTCTACTGACTTTCTGGGGAAGCTGGCAGGGAAGGTTGGGAATGGTGATCACATGATCACAGAGTGCTGTAAGGGCAAATGGCCCAGGTGTTGTAAGCGTCTCCCCATGATCATGGGGTTGCTGGGAGTTCAGGAACTCCAAGAACCGGCTGTGACCCCCATTCGTTCAGCGCCACAACTTGGAATGGTCACAATCATCATAGCTCTCAAGGACTACTACATTGGTAAGTCTATTTATAAATAAAAATGTTTCTTATGTTTTTTGTAATACCAATATTCCTGCTTTTTACCAACTTTCGGAAATTGTTAGGCTCGCTTGAAATTTTAAGAACAGCCTCACAAAAGGATTAAGGGCCTTCAAGCTCCCAACTTCCCTTTGTTCTTCTTTGGGATAAAGGGGCGTTCTTTGAAAGGCAGCACTTGGCAGCATCTGTACATCCATTTGTTAATGGAGATTCTCAGTCATCCAGGTCATGGTTGTCCCAAAGGTGCTTTTTCAAAAGGCAACTGGACTTTCCTTCATTTTTCCTTGAAGATGTCACTTCTCATCCAACAAGGGAACTGAAGAAGCTTCTTGGATGAGAAGTGAAATGTCTTCAAGGAAAAACAAAGTCCATTTGCATTTTGAAAAAGCATCTTTGGGATCAACATATGTTTCTTTTCTAAGATACTTTATGGCAGTGAGCCCCAACCTTTTGGGCATAAGGGACCGGTTCCGTGGAGAGAGGTTTTTCCACAGACTGGAAGGGTGTACTTTTGCAAATGGGGCTTCACTTGTTTTGTGTGGCCTGGTTTCTGTCATGCTGTGGCTCAGCACCAATCAACGGACGGACCCTATGGAACAACCAAGGACCAAAAAGCCTTCCTCAGAGTAAAGATAATGCATTTTACTTTGCAGCATGACAACTATTTCTTTTTTAATTAAAAGAATTTGGAAGGTGAGGATCATGGAAAGTGTTTGCAGGCACAAAGACAATCCCTCCCTCCACACTAAATCAAATCTAGACAGCAAATCTAACCAGTTTTGGAATTCTCTATTCTCTCTATTCTCACAATACAAATAAATGCATCCATTTATATGATTTTTATAAATATTAATATGTATCAATAGAGCAAAAAATGAAAAACTATCAATACCCAATTTGGAAAAACTTTAATCACTATTATTTGTTACATAATAACTATATAATATGGAACAGGAGGTAGAAAAAACAGTCTCTAAGCCCATGAGAATGTAATAATCTTTTCTTAAAGCTTGTTTTCCAAAACTTTATGAAAACCAGGGAAAGAAGACACACATTTACTATACAGAATTCTCACTTTCTCAGCCGCACTGTAGATTTCCTCTTTCAAACTGCAGTCCACCACATAAGGATATGCTTCGACTCCCAGCTTTCTGCAGTCTTCAGCTGTTTCCTCAATGCCAGACTACAAACAGTAGAAAGGATAATATCATTCGCTTCTTTGCATTCTGCCAACAAAATATCACTGAACCAAAGGAGGAGGAAAAGGTTATTACAATGTCAGCAAGATCATAGTTCAAGAAGTTAAAGTTCATGTATATTACCAAATCAAGAGAAATACTCTGAAGAGTCACAGATTGGTTTCTCTGAAAGAATAGCTTTCCTTCTACATGGACTAGACCATTGGTGTCAAACTCATTATGTCATGGTGATGTCACATCATGTATCGGGACATTTTTTGCCTTCGTAGAGCTGGGATGGGCATGGCCTATGTGTGATACATTTGGCTTGCAGGCCCCCAGTTTGACACCCCTGGACTAGACTGTTAATTGAATCAATGGGATAGCCATCTCCACTTTATCCTGTCCAGTGAGTAGTTGGGACTAGTTGGCCATGAGTCAAGAACCTTTAGAGTCCCACCACTGGCTGCACCTATTTTTTCTCCAGCCACCCACCTAAGTCCACTCCCAGCCAGGTTTCCTCCTCCGCTAGTCCTCCCCAGGCAATTTTCCCTGGCCAATGCTTCACCCCATCACCAGCATGAGCTATGCGCAGGCAGCATTTGTCTGCTCCCCCCTCCTGCAGGTCTTGCTCTCTTCTATAACCTGTCACCAATCATATCCCCTTCCCAGCCCCCTTGGTCATTCTTCTCAGCACCACCATTGCCACCTGCCACCCGTTTGGCTATCAGTTTCTTCTCCCGTGGAGTGAAATACCCTGGACAAATGGTGTCTTGGTGAATGAACTGGGTTGATGGTGAGAGGTGAAGGGCCAAAGGCCAACTGGCCAGAGAGAATCACTGGGGGAGGGCCAGTGGAGGAGGAAAATTGGCTGTGAATGGGCTGAGGAAGGGTGGTTGGAGGCAAACTGGGTGAGGCCAAAGGTAGAAGCCTAAAGATCCCATTCCATTGGTCACTATGCATGTTCTGTTTTCAGCAGGGGATTCATTGGGTCTTGGAAATTGAGGCTGTAAGTTAGGACAATTTAGGGCAATGGTGCCTGTTGAGATAATTCCCCATTAGGAGAATGAGCACACATAAGGAGACGTAGTAAGAGTGGTGAAGAATAACACACAACCAGCACACAGATACACTGTATAGTAAAATGTAGGTTTTTACTTCCAGTAAATGGTTAAAGTCCAACAAGCAGTCCAAGTCATTCATGGTTAAAGCAGTCAGTTTTCAGTCCAGGGATAATCCAAATAACAAAGTCCAGTATCAAAAACAGTTCAGTAACAGACTTACATCAAATCCAAGAATAACTATGATCAGCAACAATCAATAGGGAAATGCAGGAATGGCAACACTCTCAACAACAGGAGAACAGAACAACCCAGGTTTCTGGCTCCATCTTATGGCTGTTTGAGGAACCACACCCACTTACAATTTTAGCATTCCCTTAAAGAGACAGTATTAAAATGTCTATCCTGGTTTATATATTTTCCAACCCAACTGTTAGGTGACTTACATTCCTAACATTCTCCCCTTTGGGTAGGACAATATATACAGCCTTACATTCTAAGTCCATAATCCTCACAGCAAGTCTTATGCTTTACTGAGCCTTGGGCTTTTGTAAAATGACCTGCAATGTTATTTTCTGACATACAGTATTCCAGCTTAAACATCTTCCTTTGCACACATTGTCTCACATTTAAATATCTTAAAGCTGTGTGTTTTGATCTTGTCTTTACAGCAAGATTTGAAGCCATTTGTATTGCTGATTGGTTGTCTTCATAAACAACAATATAATCTGTTACATCAATTCCGATATCAATCAATAGTTGCTTATAACGAACTAAATCTGTACATAATAAAAACAAACATGAGAATTCAGCCTTCATTGCTGACATACTTAAGAATTTCTGTCAAATAGACCTCCATTCAATCAACACCTTTCCCAATAATACGATAATCTACCTGACATAGATTTACGTGTATTTAACAAAACTTGCATCGGCATATGTAATTAGACTTAGTTCATCCTTAGGCTCCAAATATCATGCAAAATGCATTGTTTGATTCAGATATCTTAACACACGCTTAGTAGCTTGCCAGTGCCTTTCAGCTGGCTCAGCATTAAACCTCGCTAATTAGTTAACACTGTATGCTAAATCTGGTCTTGATCAATTACTGGGATAAGCTACCAATCAAAGACTGATAAATGTTCTTTTCAAAAACAGGACTTTGTGAACATCACTGTAGCTAAACTCCTGGCTCATCGGTGTTTTAGCCGGTTTACAAAGTTCCATTTTAAAAGTTTTTAGTACTTGATTAATTTTATCTGTCTGTGAGATCTTGTATCCTCCCCTAGTTCTATCTATCTTTAAACCAAGATGTTGTTTGATTTCTCCTAACTGTTTTATCTTAAATTTCTTTTCTAATAGTGAAATTATCTCAGAAGCTTCTTGTTCAGTTTTGGTGATTAATGCTATGTTATCAGTAAACAACAGCAACAATGAAATTATGCCATCATTTTCCCTTCTGAACAAACATGGATTAGCCATGCCAGCTACAAAACCTATCTTAGTTAATTCCTTAACTATACTGACCTTTTGGGCACCAGGGACTGGTTCTCTAGAGAGGTTTCTTTTGCAGGCTGGAGAGGGCATAGTTTTGTGTGCTGCCTGCATCCGGCGGATGGGGCTTTGCTTGTTTGTAAAGCCCCGTTGCTGGCATGCCACAGACCAGTTCTGGTCCACGGAATGGGAATTGGGGACCCCAGATTTAGGGTCATGTAGTATGATCACCTGTAAAATCCTATATTAATGTATGGAGCATTGAGACTCATCAAAAGTTTCCACAACAGATGTGCCTGGCCGGAATAGCCTCTACTGGAATGAACTGGCCATCCCTTGAGATTATCAGTAATAAAAGTACCATCAACAAAATCATTTGTTTCCTGTTTCAAATGTGTGATCCTAATCTTGGAATGCTTCAAACTAGTTGATAATCTTCTTGAACAACACAAAACATTCTAAGTGTTCTTTGTTCAGCATGTAGGAGGAAGCAATGGATCCATAGATATACAATTAAGCTATTTAATTAACATTTTTTCCTCACTGAATACTTCATCGTCTAAATAATTTCTTTTCTCTGGCTTCTTACCGCCCACTGATCAGCAGCTTTAGAAGATAATGCTTGACTTAAGAGGTGGAGAGACACCTTTCAAAAATTAGGTTAGGACACAGAAAAATATAGTTGGAAGGGACCTCGGACTTTCAACTCCTGCTCGAACCCCACTATATCATTTCAGACAAATGGTTGTCCAGTCTTCAGTGACAGAGCACTCACAACTCCTGAAGGCAAGTTATTCCAATGGTTGATTGCTCTCACCATTAGGAAATTTCTCCTCAGTTCAAGGGTTCCTTCTCCCCCTGGTTAGTTTCCAACCACTGCTTCTTGTCTTGCCTATTGGTGCTTTAGAAAATAGTTTGACCCTCTCATCTTTGTAGGAGCCCCTCAGTTATTGGAACAGTGCTATCATATCCCTCCTAGTCCTTCTTTTCATTAGACTAGACATACCCAATTTGTATAACCATTCTTTGTTTTAGCCTCCACCCCCCTAATCATTTTTGTTGCCCTTCTCTACACTCTTTTCAGAGTCTCAACATCCTTTTTGTATTGTGGTGTCCAGAACTACTGGTAGATGCAGTATTCCAAGTGTGGTTTTACTAAGGCTTTTTAAAGTGGTACAAGAATTTCACATGCTCTTGATTCTATCCCTTATCAGTGCAGCGTAGGATTTCATTGGCTTTTTTTTTGGCTGTCGCATACTGTTAGGTCATATTTAAGGGATTGTCCACTAGGCTAGATTGTCTTATATGAAGGCTCAAAGAGTCATGATCCCATGTTAAATTCCAGTTAAGTTAGTTTATTTTCTGACCTATACATAAGAATCTTGTTAACTAAAGTTCAGCACTAAATTATCACTAAGTAAATAGCACATGATGACTCCAAGCTGATTCCTCTTTTGACTCAGGATCTAACTGTTCTTCTCCTACATCTTATTTCTATTGGGTAAATGGGGGCGTCTACAGGAAAAAAAAAGAGTAAAAAAAATGATAAGATGGTATCCATGATCACCTATCTGAAACCCTATGCCTTCTGGAATAAAAACCTATCTAAGATACATTAATAATTTAGTTTATTCAGTATGGAGCTTAGTTATGTAGCATGAGGCTGTATATTGTGCAATATTTACATTTTTGGTAAGCTCATTCAATAAATCCAAGATCTGCAAGCTGAGATAACATGCACTGCATTGATACAATCACACAATTTCACAGCAGAGATGACAGTTGCTCTTTCAAAATTATCATTTAAATCGAATTGATTTAAATCAAGCCTTTTTACTAGTCATTTAAATCATGTTTTAAATTGTGATTTAAACTGACTTGATTGAAATCAAATCCACCCTGAATAAAATATAAACCACCCCTCCTCCAATGCAGATACCTACAGACATACATTAAGAACAAATGGCAGCAGTCCATTCACTGCAGTGCTTCAAAAGCCCGTCGGAATGAAAGTACAGGTAGTCCTTGACTTACAACAGCTCACTTAGTGACTTACATTTATATGTCAGTTTGACAACTGACTGCTATTTATGACGGTTGCAGTCTCCTGGGCTCATGTGATCCCCTTTTGTGACCTTCTGACAAACAGAGTCAAGGGAGAAACCAGATTCACCAAACAACCATGTGACTAATTTAACACCTGCAGTGATTCACTTAACAAACCTGGCAAGAAAAGTCCTCACGTGGGGCAAAGCTCACTGAACAAATTTCTCACTTTAGCAATGTAAGTATTGGACTCAATTGTGGTTGCAAGTCGAGGACTACCTGTGTTTTCACAGCCTAGTAAAATATTTGAAAGGAGGAGCTTGGGTGTACTTTGCGTTTGAACTTAAATTCTTGATTGGCTTTAAAAAAAGAGTGCGTACCAACAAATGCAACAACAAATCACATATTGGCCACACCCAACCCTGGTTTAATGAAGGGATAAAAACTTGCGACACATCATGTGATGACATGAGGTCCCTGATGTAAAGAATTAAAATCAGGAATATAAGAACACTGCAGAAATGTTTTGCTGAATAGGGGCAAAGGTTTCATTAGTACTGGATGAGCTGGTTCAAAATCTTTATTGCATGGAATAAAGAATAACAGAGTTGGAAGAGACCTTTGGAGCTCAGGCAGAAGATCATTTTAGACAAGTGACTATCCAGTCTTTTCTTAAAGGCCTCCAGTGATGAAACATCAATCCATCTTTTGGGGCCCTTTTTGTACAGTCTCTACATTATTTTTACAATCCCTCCCTCCCTCCAGGCTTTTTATAAAACAGAAAGCAACCTGACACAGGTCTAAATATTTTTTTTCTCGTGCTGATTAATGTGAGGATGGTCACATGATTTATACTTTTTACTGAACTGTGTTGAATACTAGGTAAACATGTTTTATGCTTTTTATTTAAAGTTTTAAATAAAATGTTACTTCTGCCAATTACACACCCGATTTCTACAAGCTACTTTCCTATTTTCCAAACCTAACTCCAAGCATACTGTCTTTCCATTGGAACTTGTCCCACATATATCTTTAGGAATGCCTTTGCTTATTTTTCTTTCTCTCCCTCCTCCCCTTTTTTTCCTATCTTGTTAATTCACTAATTTTGAAGTAGAATAATTGCCGTACCTTGTTTATGTCCCAGAGAACCAATCGGCTTCTTTGTTTAGCAAATTCAAAGGCTATGAATTTTCCAATGCCGTTTGCAGCTCCAGTAATAAGGACAATTTCACCAGCCACAGATTTTCTTTTCACAGGAATAAAACATTTCACCAAAGCTTCAATATAGCAATAAATTGCAAAGATTGCAAACCAGAGGAAATCTAATATGGGATGCATTCTTGCTTTCTTCTACAAATGTGATTTGACAGACTCTTGGGAGGACTTTGGAATAATGTGCAGCAGGCTATTCTGCTTGCTAACTAGAGTTGTTGCAAAACTCCACCCTATGCAAATCCACTTACATAATGAAGGAGAGTAAATACACCAGTTCTTTAAAGTTTATAATAATCAGCATATTGGCAGAAAGGTATCATCCCTTCAAACAATTCTTTTTTATTTTTCAGCAGTTCTGACTCAGAGAAATCTATGATAGGATATATGGTAATTTTATTCAATTTTTCCATTCCTTCTTCCATTAAAAAAATACCGAATTGCTGCACAGTAGTTTTTGAATTAGAAAGAATAGCAGCTGTTGAGTAAAACTGCACAGTAGTATATTTAGGATTTTTTAAAAAGGGCATAACAGAAGGAAAAAGTTGTTCTATATATTTACCACCTTCAGTTATTTCTAAAAATAATAAAGGCAGGATATAAACAAAAGAATAAAAATCAATAAACAAACAGAACTTATTTGCATAAAATGGAGAGATGGCAGCTGTAGAACAAGATTAAGCAAACTAATAACAAGATTAATCAAACGGATAAAAGGAAAGGTTAATGACAACTAGTGATAATGGTAATATAGTCACACAGTTTTTTTCCCCCTTTTCCTCTCCTTAGTGGCACTTTCACCTCTTACTATGAAACCTCTTATGGGACTTTTTCCTGATACTCAGTGGAAATGTTCCCTACCCATCATGAAGTTGGCAAAAAACTAGGGATAAAACCTGCTACTTCCATTATTGATCCAGATCCTGCCTTTATTGTCTCTGTTCTTGGACCTTGCCAGACTTCCTTCCATATAATGGGTTCAAAACTCAACATGCTTTATGTTCCTTCAGGCTGTCTTTAGATGGAAACTGCATGAGGATAAAGTTAATTTACTGTTGGAATAATATAAAGGTGTCTCAGAAATGAAATTAAGAGAACATCCTGAAGACATGGTCCAAACAAAGATGCCATCAGACCATAGCTGTGAAACAGTTTGATGCAACTGGGAAATGAATAGAGGCTTTAAAAGTCCTTAGAGGACATCAGAATCTGGATGGAACAAAAAAAAATCTTTCCAAAATCGCTGTGCTTTAGCAAATATCCATAATTTGGAACAATAATTGGTTCAGAAGGAGGCACTTTGCCTGCTAGCAGATCAGCCCTGCCCCTGCAGAATAATCCTGATTTTGAAATCACTGCTTTGGTTACCATTAGATTTCTTGATCAAATTCAAAGTTACAAAGCTTCAATTCTCTCCCTTCTGGTATGACACCAATATTATTTCACCCTGCCCTAATTAATTTTTGTATACCTTCCTCTTCCAGCAATTTGATTTGGTTTTGATATGCACTTTGATTAGTTGCTCATGATTCCAGGTAAGCCTCCTACAGAAATCCTTGGGGAAATCCGAAGGTCCAATAACAGCCACAGGTCAACCATAGATTCAGTAGCAATCTAAGGAATAGACATTCAAATTTAGCCAAGTTTCCAGATAGCTGTCTAAAGGGCTACACTGGTTTTGATGGCCAGGCATCCCTACTGGCAAAGCAGAAGTTGGTACATTTTGATCTGACAGCTGAATTGCTCCAAATTATAATGTTCGATATCGCAATCTCTATGGCTTCTCTGATGATTCTGTGGCTGGGCTTTTCTATAGTGGCTAGGGTTTTAGTGCCATTGAAGTTGATGTTGTGACCTGTGGTTTTCATGTGTTGGACTAGTGAGGAGGTGTGTTCCAGCTTTTTTACTGCATTTTTGTGTTCATCTAGGCGGGTACTTATTCTTCTATTGGTCTGTCCAATGTATGTGGCCGGGCATGATGTACAGGGAATTTCGTATATGCCTTGGTTTTCCAGGTCAATTTTGTCTTTGGGGTTCCTCAGGATGGCTGCTATTTTTTTGTCTGTTTTGAAGGCAGTCTTGATGTGATGCCTGTGTAGTATCTTACTGATTTTATCTGTGGTACCTCTTATGTAGGGAGTCAAGCTATTCTCCAAAGCACCTGAGGGCAAGACAAAAAGCAAAAAGGAAACTAACCAAGGAGAGGAGCAGCTTAGAACTAAGGAGAAATTTCCTGACAGTTAGAACAATTAATCAGTGGAACAACTTCAGAGGTTGTGGGTGCTCCAACACTGGAAGTTTTTTTTTTAACAAGAGACTTGGTTACCATTTGTCTGAAAGAAACACGAATTGTCATTAATATATAAATATTGCAATATCTTCGCATGTATAAAACTATGGATTTGGGAAGCAAATTGACAGAAATGATCAGCAAAGGGGAGAAACTTTGAAAGGGTCTGCAGCTGACCAAAATAGGCAGCTTGCATCAGACTTATAACATATACATTAAAGGGATAATCACTTTATCTTGTAGGTGACAAAGAAGTGAAGACGGCATATATCACACCCATTTCTTTTCCATTTTGGTGTCCATGTTTTTCTACACACATTTGATGTTTCATTCTGAAGAAGCCAGCTTCTTGTGAACTCATTTCATGGAATGGCAAGACGTTTTCTAGCCCAAACCATTACGGTAGTTTCTCTTTCTGTAACTCTTTCGGTTGTTACTAAAAAGTCCTGCTACAATTTCTCTCCAATATTCCAGACAACAAGGAATCTTGCTTGCAGGTATTTATTCCATGCTCAAATTCAGTGGTCGCCAACCAGTGGGCCAGGGACCACTGGTGGTCCTCGAGAAAATTTTGGGAGTCCGCAGAGAAATGGCACCCCCAAAGCACCCCCAAAGCAATTAATCCAGACTGTGCAGAAACAAGTCTGTGCTGCCCACATAGCCTGCGAGAACACAAGGCTTGCGTCACTTGCATTGCAAACAACACGAGGTAGTAAGGGGAGGGGGGAAAGGGCAGAGGGGGAATCTTGCCCCACTCGCCCCACGTGCCTTGCCTGGCCATCAGACTGCTTCTTTCCACTTCTTTCTTCTTCTGCTTTTGGCTGCACGCAAGAAAAGCAGCAAAAGTCTGTCTTTCTGTTCCCCAAACTCCACCAGAAATGAGTCTTTGGGACCCTGCAAGGCATCCTGCTCCAAGAGGCTGCACCAGCAAAGACTCATTTCTGGTGGAGTTTGGGGGAGAGAAAGAAAAACTTCTGTTGCTTCTGCTGCTTTCCTTGCATGAAGTCAAAAGTCTCTCCCTCTCCCCCTGAGAACAGAACTGGAGATGATATCCTGTGATCCCAAATAAAGAATGATCAATTGATCAGAAAATGGGGTGGGGAGTTTTCCTGCAGTCTTTTTTTCTGCAGCCACTGTCAGTCAAAATTCATATTAGTGGTCTATGGGATTTAAAATTATGAGTTTGGTGGTCCTTGAGGTCCGACAACGACTGCTCTAATTTATTTTCTATACAAATCTCCCATGTCAACCACTGAAGTTACGGTATTTGAGTGGCACTGGGAGTACCCATGTTTTTAACTTTGAGCAAGTCATTCTCAAGGCAAACTTACAGTACATAAAAATGTTGGGGAAAAATGGGAGAAAAGTCCCCACATACGACCACTCTTTGTTTCTAACTAGAAGGTGAAATGCAAACCTAATATCAACCAACAGACAATAATAAACAAATAAATGAAATGAAATGAAACAGAGATGCTTCTGGAAAGGATGCTAAGCAGAGTTTATGTGTCATTCCAAGCCTCTTTGGTGCCCATTTTTTATTTTGTAACTCAAATGACTTTCAGAATTCAATGTTTGGTATAAATATACATATATATGAATACTTCTTGTTTCTCAGTACCCTTGACGGATTAGTGCTAGAGACAATAATTTAATTATCTAATCAAGGCTGGTAAATTAATTTATCATTTGTCAAGCATTCCACATATCCTTTCCTTCTTTCTGAAAAATGAACACTAGGAAAGCTTACCATGCCATTCCTAAGATCTCCACATTCCACTGTATGCATGTAAAAATATTGAATTATACAGTGTTCAAATTACAGCTTTCCTAAGTGAGTCAAAATCTTGAATAAGGGAAAACTTCCTATATTTCCAAAATATATTTTGTTTAGCTAAAACTAGCCACATTATTTAAATCTAACAAGCTAACAAGATGAGAACTATTTTTCTGTATACATTAAATGCTAGCTATCTTCTTTATTCTAAGTGTAGTAGATGAGCAGGCAAGATTTTCCTAGTAGGACATCAGATTCTGTAAAAAAGAAAGCATCATAGATTTACTTTTTCTCTCTGTGTCTAAATGTACTTCTATTTCTGCAGCCCATCTTCACATCACTGGTTCCACAGAGGCACAACTACAATGTCAGACTGTAAGGGGCCAAAAGAGAATTTGCATAGGAAAGCCAGAGCATCCCCATATCCAGGATCAAAAGTTGAACGCACACAAGTACCTGATGATAAAGTGAACTGGATGATCATCTGGAAGGACTACAGTCCTGTGGACTATACAGCACCAAGTGTTTTGTCAGGACCTAAGTGGGCAGACCCAGAGACTGGGTGAGTCACTCAATAGATAATTAATTAAAAATATATAACTTCCCATTGTGTTTGTTTAAATAAAAATGGGTAGGGTACTTATGAAAAATAAATAGTGGGTAAATTATTCATGCTTCAGATTTTTGCACCAAATTGTAGGATGTCTTCTTCCCAACTCTTAACATTTCTGGATTGCTGAAACTACTGCAGGATATTTTATTTAACAAAGTGTCTTCTAGGTTTTACAGGATAATATGAACTAAATTCATGTCATGTATACCCCAGTTCTGTTGTACTTAAGGATGCTGATGGATCTATAAAACGAATATGCTTCTAGGTCTGATAAGACTGGAAATTGTTTCTGATTCGTATATTAAGAAAATGAGGTTTCTGACATCAATCAATATTTCTTTCATATCGATCTTCCATTATTGAATTGTTAACACAGTATCAAGTCCAGAAAGAGAGAAAAACATTATTTCATGTATGCCCTGCTAAGAGAAATACTGATATCAAGATAGGTAATAAATATCTTATTAAGTGCTTTGATCTTTTAAGTGCTTCCTTAAGTGCTTTAATGAAGATAAGTAACACATGTATAGTCTTGTTTTCTCACTGAAAGACAAGAAGCATTAAGTATAGAAACAAAGTCCACCTCTCAAATTCTGTTGATAGATTGCCATTTTGAAAAAGTTGAATTTTCTTGATATATAGATGATGGTCTCTGATTTGCAAAAGTGCTTTTTGAGCAAAATTTATTCCCCTATTTTAAGTAATTTTTATTTTATACAAAACTGTTTAATTTTATCATTTAAATTTTATTAAACATTTTTGTGAAGGGGAAAAAGAAAAAGATGAGAAAAAATGCAAAAGCAAAAGAAAGCACCCAGTGAATAATCAGAATTTACAAGTATCATAGCAAAGATAAGGCTAAAATGATTTCCACTATTTCATTTAGGTTAGTTTTACATTATAATCTTCAAAAATAGCAGGTTTAAAAATTGCGGAGGAAATTCAGGTTTTAGAGAGTTTTTTTTCATTATAAATAATTTGCTAAAATTATCACCATTTACAACATATTGCAAATATTACATATTGCCATCGAACATGGGGAAAAAATAATCTAATCGGATTGTTACAATTCCAACAATTTTTAGAAAAAGAACTGTTTGTTTTACTAATCAGCAACAGAGTTATATACTGATGGTAAAAGATTTCTAACAGTTTTCTTTAAATGTTTTGTTACCAGATTCTGGCTGCCAAATTGTTTAGAGACAAAATGGTCTGATACAGTCACCTTGATGTATAAGATTGTTTGAGTAGGACCAAACTTGATCCTGCTTCTAGTTCTATCCAAAATTACAAAATAAGAATTGCATGCAAACCAGCATGTATTCATCAACCCACATATGGTCAACAACATAAATATTCCCAAAAAGGTACCACATAGTGATAAAAATTATGGAAGTAGGTTTCACAAATATATGGCAGTAAAAAGGTGTCGTTGAGGAACTGCATTGGGGTTGTGATGGTGAACCTGCGGCACGCATGCCACAAGTGGCATGCAGAGCCATTTGTGCGACCACACGAGCCACAGGCAAACTTACCTCACTGCGCATGTGCGCACCTCACAACTGATTTTTGGCCTGTTTGAGGTCTTTTTCGGCCTCCCAGAGGCTTGAGGAAAGCCTTTGCAGGCCAAAAAGTAGGCCTGTTTCATCACTTCCTGTATTTCTGGAAATACCAGAACTGACGAAATGGGCCCATTTTTTGGCCTGCAAAGGCTGCAGAAGTTTTCTTCAAGCCTCTGGGAGGCGAACAAGGACTCAAACGGGCTGAAAATCAGCTGGGAGGCACAGTGCAGATAAAGGGGAGGGGAGGTGGCGGAGGGATTGCATGTGCATACTCAGGGGGTGTTCGCACATTGCCTTCTGGGTGCTGGCATGCAGTGCGCACACAATTTTTGGCACAGGAGCCCAAAAAGGTTAGCCATCACTGGCATAGGGAAATCACTACTGCAAGCCTGAAGTGTATTATAGAATGAAGAACTGATAAGGGATTTTAAATCTAAATCAAAATTTTCAAAGAGGGATGAAAAATTCAGCTGACAAAAGGCTTATTTGGGATTCGATGTTTTTAAATAAATTCAAAATTGTGTTTTGAATTAATGTTCATAATTTTCATGAGATATTTTATGTAATCTTTTAATTGTTTTTGTTTCTTCTGAAAAGAGCCAAAAACTTTTTCCCAAAGTTCAATGAGAAGGATGGGCAAGTGGAAAGGAGCAGCCACAGTGGCTTATATCATGTGGAAAATGGGAGGCCCAGGTACGTGGCAGTCTTTAGCTAAGTAGACACTTTGAACTAAGCAATTTATTGAATAAACTACAGCTCATTGACTTCACAAAGCACATATAAATCAAAATACCACTAAGGGATTCATCAATATGTAATGTTACAATCAGTAAATCCACATTTTAATTTATTGTGATACATGAATTTACCTTTTAGATATGTTTATGCATGAAGATCTGCAGCCTGGCCTTTAGTTAGTTTCTTTTTCTGTAGCTTAGAGAAATTGAACCATCATGGTATGTCGGCATTGTTAATGTGTATTTTCACTGTGCTTTCTTTATCCTTGCTGAACAATTCTGGGGTAGAAGTCCACACACCTTAAAATTGCTAAATTTGAAAAACACTGGATTACAGCCAGATATCTGTTATTTTCAGGAATCCTGTAGGCAGGACAGGATTAGTGGGACGAGGTCTGCTGGGGCGCTGGGGACCCAATCATGCTGCTGATCCTCTAATAACAAGGTAAAAAAAAACATGATACAGGCAATATAGGATGTTTTATTTCTCATCTAATTTGATTGATTGGGGTATTGTAGGACAGGGGTGTCAAACTCAATTTCACTGAGGGCCACATCAGGGTTTTCTTTGAGCTCAGGGGACAGGGGGGGCATGGCCATGATCAATGACACTCATGTCAAGTGCACCTATGGTGGCCCGGGCAGGCCTGGGGGGATCCACTTTTGGTAGTAGTTTGTTTTGCGAGCACTTCACCAGCAAATACAGCCGGGGGGGCTTGGATCCTCCCCCCAGGCTCTGTTTTCAGCTGTGATGGCCTCTTGCAACCCTCTGCCAATGAAAAGGGCTACCATGCATGGTCCTCCTGAGCTCTGTTTTCACTGGCAGAGGCACTGCGGGCTGGTCCTTCACTGTTTCCACAGCGGCCCCATGGGCCAGTTCTAAGCACTCAACGGGCCCGATTCAGCACCCAGGCCTTGAGTTTGACATCCCTATTATAGGAGATGACTGGGCTGAGCTCAAGGGTCAAATGCATCATCAGTCACGAGTCCCTGTGCGCCCACCAGAGATCTAAATCCAGTCCACCTTGAATGCCTTCTTAATATCTCATTTCCCTTAGATTTTTGTAGAGAGCTTAAGCTTGCAATAAGTCTTTATACTCATTTGAACTGCCTCAATCTCCTGATTTCCCTGTTGCTTGATAATTGTTTGCTTCTTAATTGTTCATCTAGTATTAATCTTGACATTAATCTCTGCTTATCTTGGTCTTGATTGCTGGTGAGGGGGTGTTTTGGTCTTTTTGTTTCCTTTTTGGATATTTGATTGTCTCTTGAGTGGTGTATAGATGTTGTTTACCTCTTATGTGCCTGTTGATGGCTGATTTGTCTTAGTGCCAAGCTTCCAGAAATTTTGTAGTGTTTTTAGACTTGGCTTGGTCTGGGATGCTTAGTTTCCCAATTGAAACTTTGGCTAAATCTGTCCAAGTGTGGTGAAATTAAGGAGTTCTCATCATGTCTTCTGATTGCTAGTTGGTGTTCAAAATGCGCTCTGCTGATTTTCTGGCTGTTTGTCCTACATAATGGCTGTTGCAGTCCTTAAACTGTATGTTGTAGATGTTTCCTGCTTTTTCTTCTGGAGCTGCTGGGTCCATTGATTTACTTAGGATGTTTTGGAAGGCTTTAGTTGGAGTGTGTTAGTGATAGCATGGGGTTGTAATAGTCTGTTGATAGTTTCTGAGATGTTTGTGGTGTATAGCAGTTATCCTTTTCATGCCTTGTGCTGGTTGTGCTATGTTGGATTAGTGGCAGGCATTTTTTGGTAAAATTGGATATCTGATTTTTTGGAAGGTGTTGTATAAAAGATCTTCTCATGCCCCTGGTGGAGACTGATTCTGAGGGAGTGGAGGAACAGCTGACAGGGAGTGGAAGTGTGGCTCCTGAGGTTGTGGAGGAAGCTGGGGAAGGGCAGAAGCTGGTTGAGCAGTCAGAGGAGGACCCAGGCCTATCCATCCCCTCTCCATCCTAGGGCATGCAGGAAGGACAGGATAAGGGAGACACGTGGTCTACTAGGGAGGAGAGGGCTTTGACAACTGAATAAGAGGACGGACCTGCGCACAGGCGAATGCTGGAAACAAAACGTGGAAATATCTCTAGTTTATGGTTTCTCTCTGAGTTTGGCCTCCTTCCCAGTGTGTGTTCTGTTATCTGTGGACGTCCTCCAACCCTTATCTTATCTGGTTTGTGTTGCTTTTTTCCTTCTTCTTGTAACTGTTTGTGTGGGAATTTTTTGTCTTCTGTCAAGGATATTCCAAGCTTGGAAGTAAAGTGAAGGAGTAAAAGGGGCTTCACCTGTTTTCTGTGACTGTGTTTGTTTTTTATCCCACTCTGTGTCCTCACAGATCTGCTTCCTTTTTCTGCAGTTCAGGGTTGCTGCAATGTGTTTGTGCTCATCTACAGAGATTCTCTTGTGGGAGGTTGGGTTGTTACTTTGGTAATGGAGAGGGTGGTTTGATTGGTATGGGTGGCTTTATGATAGACTTGTATTTCTAGTTCACCATCACTGCCTCTGCTGATCAGGATATCCAGGAAGGAATGTGTGTTGTTATTTTCTTCTTCCTTGTGAATGTTATTCCTTTGATGATGTTGTTGATGGTTTTGTCTGCATTCTTTCGTTCAGGAGTGTCAAAATGGATTTCTTCAAGGGCCGGATCAGCATTATAATTCTTCTTTGTGGGCTGGCCGAGGGAGGCGAGTTGGGACGGACGCTTCCTGCAGCATCCTGCCGGCCAAAATGGGGTACAAGAGGCATGCATGGGCACACACGGGTCTCCCATGCCCCGTTTTTGGGCTGGCTGGCCGGCAAAGTGCTGTAGGAGGCCATCTAGGCAAAAAACAGGGCACAGGGGAAATGCTCATGCCCCCCCCCCCCCCCATGCCTCATTTTGGCTGCCAGAGGCAGCACAGGCCAGTCCTTTGCTATTTCTAGGTCAACTGTTGGGGGCAGATTGAAGCACCCCGCGGGCTGGATCCATACTGTAGGCCTTGAGCTTGACACCCCGCTACCCCTGCTTTAGTTGGCCCTTTTTTTATTACAAAAAAGTTGTCATCGGCATGGGGGTATTTTTGATTCTAGAAATTGTATTACAGTCTTCGATATGAATCCTGAAAGCAATGATCCTATGGGTGTTTCTTTGATTTGTTGATATATCTATCTAATGGAAAGTACACAGGCAATGGTTGATAAGATCCATGATACTGATCACAATCTTGGGTATACTGTGTGGCAGTGCTGTCAGTCATTCTTTGGGTCTGTGGATGTGAAAAGGGCTGTGAGTTCAATAAAATCATGATTTCCTCCCCACCTATTGTCATGTTTTGAGGTGGTGTAATGAGCAGTTGATAGAATAGTACAGGGGTGTCAAATTTGCGTTGTCATGGCGGTGTCATGTGACGTATCATACCGTTTCCCCCCCCCCTTCACTATACTGGGCATGGGTGTGGCCACTGTATGATGCATCCAGCCTTTGGGCCGTGAGTTTGACAGCCCTGGAGTAGTTGCTTCCCTCTATGAGGTGATAAAATCAATTTTTTAATGATGTTGTAGGTTGGGATCCCTGATAATGATACAATTGGATAGAGAGGTATGTCTGGTTTGTATGCTTTGGGACATCCATAGAAACATGGGAGGATGGGTTCACTGCTTTTTGTCCACCACTATTCCTCTTCGTTGATTTGACCTTTCTTGGTCAAGGGTTCTCGTGATCCGGTTGTCAAGTTTGTATTGGATTGGTATTCCCTGAGATGTAAGTTTATTTGGCTTCTAGTAATTTGTTCACTTTTGTATATATTGTGACCCATCCTTGATAACTGTGGTTTGGCTTTCGGCTGCTGCTAGGTTGGTGATAGTTTGGCCCTTGTTTAGGTTTTGGAAGGCTGCTGTGTGCTCCTATTTTGAGTTGGTTTTGGTTTTCATCTTCTTCTAATCTATGAGGTGATAGTTTGTCTGATGGTTTCTTGGATCTGTATGGGACATCCTGTAGTTTTAAATGCTCCTTCTGAGGCTTCTAGTTGATTAGCATTAGCACAAATGTCTATGACAGTACGCCCTTCCCATCAGTGTCAGAGACAAGCCCCCAATAAATTGCACAGCAGGATGCCCAAGAAAGCACCGTGTTGCAAACCTCAAGGGACAACTAGAACAAATAAGAACACATAGAAATCACCATCAAGACTGCTTCTGAGAACTGTGCTGGAAAAAAGGAAAGCCAAACTACAAACCACACTACTCAAACGAAATCCCAGAATGAAAGTGACACCTGAGCCCAAATAGGTAGTCTAGGTGTCCAGCTGCTCACTATTTACTGAAGAACACAATATTCGACAGAAAGGCCTCAACTATAACACAGATGATGTTAATCATCTAGAACAGGGGTGTCAAATTCAAGGCCCGGGGGCTGGATCCGGCCCATAAGGTGCTTAGATCTGGCCCCTGGGGCCATCCTGGAAACAGCAAAGGACCGGCCCGCGGTGCCTCTGCAGGCAAAAACAGAGCAGCCCCCTCCACCCCCGGTCCTGTTTTCTGCCAAGACAGCCTCCTGCAGCCTCTGCCAGCAAAAGCGGAGCAAAAATGGCCCACCCTGGCCATGCCCATCCCAGCCTCCTGAGATCAAACACAACCTGTTGCAGCCCTCAATAACACCGCTGATCTAGAATTCTTTGCAGTCTTAAGAAGGAGTATGTAAAACTACAGGACCCACCAACACTGACAGGGTAAGCCTCTAGTAAATAAAATGAGAGCAAACCCTACTCCCTTATTAGCGCTGATTATGTTTTCTAGTTTGGTAATGAAGTGGCTGCAAAAAAACAAACAAAAATCACTCACAGAGCATTAGTTCAATAATGAGCAACAAATACTGTATTCTATCTGTAAAAAAAAAAAAACAATTTCTTTGCCCACGTGGTCTTTTAGGTCTACATTAAAAAAATTTTTTTAAAAAAATTTGAAACTATTACTGTACTTTGTCATGAAATATCATCGTAATCCATGGCTGGTTTAAAGGTTGAACCTTTAATTTTGGGGAGAAACCCTTGAAGGTGGTGTAGCAAAAGTTGGCATTTTCCAGCAATTCTCTGACTCTTTGGCTAACTAATTTTGCTCTGACTGATGAGGTTGCTTGGATGAGCAATGAAACATCTCAGATTAACAAAGATTGGACCAGTTGCCACGGTTCAACCTTTAGGCATCTTTAGCATGATGATTGAGTCTTCATTGACATCATAGTTGGTTTATGTTTTCTGCCAATTCAAATCTAGAGTTCTAGGTTTGTACATATGCTAATTCCCATTCATGGTTTAACATTAAGGGAATGAACTTTGAAACAAATATTCACTCTCCTCTGTCCCTGCTAACTCTTCCTTTATTTACATGCTCTTGCTGCAACTTTATGCAATGAATTTTACCTTATGGTGGATAGAAGATTATGCCAACATGTGCTCCTTGGACCTATGTGCTATTTGTCAGTTGTAACTTTTTCTTGAATTCTGAGGGCTTAACGATCTTCTCGATCTTCTCGATGCAACTTTCAGATGGAAGAGAGATGGCAGTGGCAATAAAACAGCTCATCCGGTATCTGGTAAAAACATCTTACAGTTTATTGCAATCAAAAGGAAGGACTGTGGAGAATGGGCCATTCCCGGGGTGAGAAGAAGAACAATTGAGATAATTTGTTTTCAGAAAAAAATATCCTCATGTCTGAAATATGTGTGTTCAGTATATGTTTGTGTTTGTTCCAGTTTATGTATTAGCTAAGCACGTAAAAGACAATTTGCAAAATTGTTTGCAAAAAGACAGTCCTCTTTGTGGTAATAACTTCTGAACAAGAGTGCGGGAGCTACATTGTACCTCCCATTGTTTTAATGGTTTCAATGACATTTGTTCAGAAACACTTATAAGCTGCCCTGCGAAATTGCAATTTGGAAGAGAGATATGCAATTTCTGAAAGCAAATAAACAAGTTCCCCTTTCATTCTGTTCACAGAGTAATAATCAGCCTCTAATTATAAATTTGTTATAAACAACACATATATAAATCACCCTCTTCTACAAACCCATTAATGGTCCTACAAGGGAAGATATATACCTAATCAAAGTATTTCCTGAACATAGGCATGCAAGAGGGGCCACATACATCATGTATGTCATGTCAACATTGTGCAAGTGATGTTAATTACCTACCTATCACATTGGAATCTGCTGTTCAGTGTTCAGGATATGGGTGTTCTTAACTTTTGTGTTGATCTTACAATATGTACAGTATCACCCCACCCATCCCTTCCCAATGGCTGTTATTGATTATGTGCCTGAACATTATATAACAGATTATGAACTTCCTTTAGGGAATGGTAGACCCAGGGGAGAAATTATCTGCTGCTCTAAAGCGAGAATTTAGTGAAGAGGCCTTGAACTCCTTACAGAAAACTAAGGCTGAGAAAGAAGAGATGGAAAAACACCTGAATAGACTCTTCAGTCAGGATCACTTTGTGGTAAATGGTCATCTTGTGTTTTTAAGCACTTTCAATATTAAATGGAAAGATTGCTGAGACTCTTCAAGTAAATTGGAACGTTATTAATTTCTCCACTTATAAACTCTGAATAGTAGGTAAAATGGCAACATTTAGCTCACTCAGCACAACAGATTTAGATTGTTAAATTGGCTTGAAGTTGGAGGCCCTGTTTTACAGTGGTTTTATTCCAGTCAGTGATGTTATGGAGGAAAGCCTGGTTATGGCTCAGTTTCCCACTCCCCCCAGTTATTTAACATCTAACATGAAATTTTGGGCACTGGATCATTTGGTGATTTAACATATAAAGTTACTATGACTAGGCGCCAGGTTATCTGCACTTCATTGGAATCAGCCCAAGTCTAACTACTTTTATGTTGTCAGAAGAAACTGGCTGTTGTCCATTTTCAAATTAGATCAGCAATTCTTGGAGGTCACATCTTGCTTAATAGGCTCTCTGGAATAGCCTCCTACAGGCTATTCATTTGGCTCCAACATTAACCACTTTCTGGAAACTGCTGAAAACTGAGCTTTTCCGGAAAGTTATATGGGGGTTGATACCAGATGCTGTCTATATCATACACTTTTTTCATTAGAGATATTGTTATTCTTATTTGTGAGTTGCCAAGATTATGTTGGTGGGATATAAATCTGATTAATAAACAAATACAGCAGCAGATAAAATGTAACACCTTGTCGTAAAAGTCATGTATTTTGTTTTTTGGTTTTTTTTAAAGGCTTATAAGGGATATGTGGATGATCCTCGCAATACTGACAATGCTTGGATGGAAACAGAAGCGGTAAACTATCATGATGAATCTGGTGAGAAACGAGGCCTACGTAATAAAATCTTTGATCATAATTCTGCAGTGTTGATTATAATATCAGAAATATCTTTGTACTCACTTAGTTCTATTTTTGTATTAATGGCAGACAGTTCAGGAAACAGGCTTTTGATCTCATGTTTTATATTAGATTGAGACACAAGAATTCTCACTCTAGTTCTGCTTCGATACTTTCTTCCATCTAGATCTGTATTGGCCATATTGATATAGGTAATTCCTGACTTACAACCAACATTGAGCCCAAAATTTCTATTGCTAAGCAAGACAATGACTTTTGTAGGTCTAGGACAGCGGTAGGGAAACTTGTCTCTTTTATCACTTATGGACTTCAATTCCCAGAATTCCTGAGTGAGCCATCCCTGGCCTACTGGCTTTTCAGTTGTGAGGGGAATCAATTTTTGACTTGAATGGGACTGTTTAATATACAAATGTATGTACAGTATATTATATATACATATGTCCTACATTTGTATATTAAACAGTCCCATTCAAGTAAAAAATTGATTTCCCCCACAACTGAAAAACCCATAGGCCAGGGATGGGGAATCTTTTATGGCTCACTCAGGAATTCTGGGAATTGAAGTCCATAAGTGATAAAAGAGCCAAGTTTCCCTACTCCTGGCCTAGGATAACTCGTTATGGCCAACTTAAAGAAATGGTGGAACAGAATCATTAAAGAAAGGGTGCCAAAGTAGGCACAAAATGTAACATGAATAACAAAAATTAAAATACTTTTAAAATTATCTTAAGTAGTTAAATTGAATTGTTGGATTGTCCCATGATAAATCAGCCATGGCCAATTGGCCATGGCGAAATCCCATTCTGGATTTTTGCCCCATTTTATGACCTTTCTCACCACTGTTATTCATTTAACAACTACATTTTTTAAGCTAAGTTAAAATGGAGTAGATGAATATATAGAGAAATAAGATTGTTAAAAAATAAGATATAAGAAATAATGGTTATAAAGAAAATATGATTATTGTTATATTGGTAAGAAAAGTATTAATTATAATTGTTAGCACAAGGCATATGTACCCAGTCGACACACTGTTGAAATGAAAGATGGAATTACTGTAAATATAAAATAAAAAATTAATGATAAATAAACCACAGTTTTTAAGTTAGCAATACGATTGTAAAATCAATCTGGCTTCCCCATTGACTTTGCTTGTCAGCAGATCACAAAAGATGGTCATGTAATCCCAGGATACTACAGCCATCATAAATGCGTGCCATGGAGATGTTGCAACAGTCGTAAATGAGAAAAACAGTTGCAAGTCACTTTTGTCAATGCTGTTGCAACTTCAAATGGTCACTAAACAAACAGCTGTAAGTAGCGAGTCTCCTGTATTTTAGTTAGGACCCTAATCCAGGTTAGGATGTCAGAGATTGAATTCAGGGTCTCTTGTAGCAAAGCTATGGCTCTTTCTACTAAGTCCAATTTTGGGAGATTAATTGACAGGCAATCCATCATCAAAAAATTTCTAATACCATGTTTCTCCAACAATACGGCCTCCACCAATAAGAAAGCCCAGCAAGTTTTATCAGCGTAAAATCAAATTAAGCCCCTCCCCCCAAATTAAGGCCTACATTAAACATGCAAAATGGGGGGGAATTGCAGGGGGGCTTGCCGTTAGGAAGTACTTTTGTTGCATACCCGGATATGGTGCTGCCTGCATTGACTTTGGTGTTGGTGGGACACTTGGAATCAGGACACCTTCCACCAGCATTGCTTTTCCTTCTCCCCATGCTGCTGTGGTGTTTAGAGCAACGCGTGGCATTTGGCGCAGCCATGCGCAGCCAGCCAGGGCTCCTCCCTGCAACCGGAGCCCGGCGGAGACACTCTGCTTCAGGCGCTCCTGTCGCTGCCTTCCCTTCGCTTTCAAAGGCAAAGCCAATTCTTTTAAAAATGACACCCTACTACCGGTACGACAAAGCCTCCCCTGCCTGAGAGGGCAGCCCAACCCCACATGGAGAGACGAATCTCCCAGGGCCGCAGCACAGGATCGGCCCACCTAGGAGAAGCACCCAGCTGCCATCCCTGCCTGGCACTGGGCAGAGTGTGAAGAGCTTTGCCTGGGGCGCCCAACTCAGCTGACAGTCGGGCCCTCCTGCCCGGCAGCAGAGATCTCACCAAGGCAGTGAGCGCCTCGCCACCGCACCCTCTGCTCATCACATCAGGACCACGCCAGAGCCGTGCGGGCTGGGAAGAGCTGGGAAAGCAAGCCTTGGGTGCGTGCCCACCTGCCAAGCGAAATAGCCAGGCCGACCCAAGCTTGGCTTCCTTCCAAAGTCTCTCCAGCGCAAACCCAAAGGGGCCACCGGGAGAGGCCGCCTGAGGCAGTGATAGCACCCACTCATCCATGGACAGGGAGGCAAGGTGATGACCTGCGACGCGTCCTCCAAGCTGAGCCCCGTCGAGTCAGCGCCTCTGCCCGCTGCCCATTCCGCTGCATCGTTTGGAGCTGCCAGCGCATTTGGAGATGCGTGGGGATGGGGACAGGCTGGGCAAGGGGTGGAAAGGACAGGCGGCTTCAGGCTGTCTCCGCCGGCCAGGGAAGCAGCTCTGCCATCACCTCTCCTCCCTGTCTGCGGATGGGTGGGTGCTATCACTGCCTCGGGCAGCCTCTCCTGGTAGCGCTCGCTGCCTTGGTGAGAGCTCTGCTGCCGGGCAGGAGGGCCTGCCTGTCAGCTGCGCTGGGCACCCCAGGCAAAGCTCTTCACGCTCTGCCCAGTGCCAGGTAGGGATGGTGGCTGGGCACTTCTGAGGTGGGCAGATCCTGCGCTGCAGCCCCAGGAGATTCGTCTCCCCACGTGGGGTTCAGCTGCCCTCTCGGGCAGGGGACTCTTTGTTGTAGTAGGGCATCGTTTTTAAAAGAATTGGCTTTGCCTTCAAAGGCAAAGGGAAGGCGGCGACAGGAGCACCTGAAGCCAAGTGTCTCTGCCGGGCTCCGGTTGCAGGGAGGAGCCCTGGCTGGTCGCACATGGCTGCGCCAAATACCACGGCGTTGCTCTAAATGCCACAGCAGCAAGGGAGAAGAGAAAGCAACAGTGGCGGAAGGTCTCCCAAAACGAAGTGCCCCACCAACGCTGAGGTCAACATCCAAGCTGTCACTGCCTGCCCACACGAGGATGCAAGGGGAGGGGGAATTAAGTCACCCCTGAAAAGATGGCCTAGCCGTTTTTTCGGGGTCAAAAACAAATAAGGCCCGGCCTTATTTTGTGAGAAACACGGTAGCTCTAAGACAGAGGTAGGGAATTCTGGCGCTCTTTATGACTTGTGGACCTCAACTCCCAGAATTCCTGAGCCAGCATCCTCATGCACCCCTGCTCTAAGAGATTTCAGTCATAACAGAAAATTCAGCAGCAATAATGCTTTGGTTCCATGCTTTGTGGTAGAAGCTGGTACAGATTAGAATGAGGAGGAAACAAAATGCCAGCCCATTTTGTAGAATAGAAAGAGGCAAGAGATCAGATTAATTCCATAATATCTCTCTTTGAATTAATAGGTGAAGCCATGAAGAATTTATACCTGGAAGCAGGGGATGATGCTGGGAAAGTGAAATGGGTGGATATTAGCGAAAAACTTACACTGTATGCCAGCCACTCTGATTTTGTCCGACTTGTAGCAGAGAAAAGGGGAGCTCACTGGAAGGAAGACTAACTTCTGTTGCCATGATGGGACTAACATCAAACCATATATTAAATCCTATTATTTCAGATGGTAAGGTAGTAACAGAATGGTAAGAAAATGCTTTTTAGGACATTGTTGGTGCATGATTTAAAGATGCAAGAATTCCCACATTTTCTGACATTCTTGGGTTGAAATTATTGGAACGTAAAAATGTTTGGTGTTGGTTACATTATGCCTTTTTAATTACATAATTCTACTGAAGTTTTGGGTGTATCTGTTGTATACCTGTTTTGTACGGAAAATAAATGAGTCAGTTTGATTTTTTTGTGATCCACCAGTAATATTGTTGAAAGATCTTTACAGCTGCCAAAAATCTCTGTAATCGTCAGCTCATTTAACAGCTTAAATGTGTGCCTTTTGAGAATAAAAACATCTCTCTAGAATGATGACTTGACATTGTGTTGCAGTTAGGCTTTTGTGAGCTGCTATGCAATGATGCAATAGGAGCAGTAAAAATGTGCAAACTAAAAATTAAAACATTTGCTTTTGCTTCAGAGAGAATAAATGATGATTATTTAGTTCCATAAACATAAATGTGTTACACTGGTTTGTATTATTTACTTAGGTATTTTTTATTAGAGTGGTAATGCATTTGTGCAATAAACCCAACAAAATATATTAGTTTAGAAGCTGTGAGACATTTCATAAAATGAAATCGGGTAAATTGGCAAATCAAAACTTGTGGTTTCTGTTAAAAACTCCGTAAGTTTAAGATGAAAAAGAATTCAGTACTTCACCAAAGTTACCATTGCCTTATATTAGAGGATTTTACATATTATTCAGAACATAACTTCACAATAGAAATGGACATTGTTATCAATGAAATGAAGATAGTTTTTAAAAAACGTGTAGAGTAAATATGACATTTAGAATGCACTAAAGCTGTGGTTTGGCAAATGTAGCAGGAAATTAGAAATAAGTAAGTCTTCTTGGATGATCTCTCTTACATTTTCACTGTCACCTTGAGAAATAATTAAAGAAAAGATTTTATAGTTAAGCAACTGTTGATTTTTATAGTGCCACATCCAGGTAGCAAAGTTTTGTTCACACAGTTCCAAAATACATGGATAGTTTCCCTGTGACACATGATAACAAATAAACAATTCTGGAATAATTTTACTTGTAATGTAGCCTTCCATAATTTTACTTGTAATGTAGCCTTCCATCATCTGGTGTTTTTCAAATAGATTGGACTTTGTATTTCAAAACTAAGTGATGGATTATGAGAGTTGCAAGCTCAGACATCTAGGTTTAGCTTCACTGCGGTTGAAAGAAGAAGTGATAGGTAATGGGGTAAAGAAGCAAGATAGGTTACACGCCTAGCCATTATATGGCTGGAGTACTACTCAATGTGGAGAATGCACAAGATACCAGGTTCAATTTCTGGCATCTACAATTAAGAGTTGGGCAAAATTTCTGGGGCCACTCATAAAGTATTTTTATGTTACATATTTTCTTCCAGTGCAGTACTGTGTTGAAGGAAATTCTTGGGATCTAATGCTATATGCTTTGATTGCCTTCACAAACAACAACCATTTAGGCAAGGACATTACTACTTGGTTATGCACAGAAAAGTCTCTGAAAAATCTAACTATAGTAAAGTACTATGGTTGATAGATGATATTTTATGATAGATAGATAGATAGATAGATAGATAGATAGATAGATAGATAGATAGATAGATAGATAGATAGATAGATGATAGGTAGATGATAGATAGATATAGAGTCATAAAAAGGACCCCTTCTCCAAAGTTTTGTGTCAAATCTTGTGGACCACAAACATTTAATAGACTAACCAAAGAATATAATAAAATACCAGAAAATATTTGATACATACCGAGAGAATCTATAGGGATTCTATTTCTGTTGGGGATAAAAAGCATTTGTTTATTTCTCATAATAAAGGTCAATAGATAGAGTAGCTTTCACCATCTTAAAAAGATGCTCTTTATCTTAGGTAAAACAACATGCTATCTTTATGTACCACAATCCTTACTAATAATCTCTTGTCTTTTTTGAAAACTGAAACCACAGCTCCCTGTTTGAGATGGTAGGCGGGGTGGGGGGCTGGGAGAGCTTCACCTGGATGCTACGGTCATAGCTGATGAGGTCCAGGAAGATCTTCCAAGCGGTTAGCTTTCCCCAAGCTGGGATGCTCTGTGGGACAGTTAGGGTTTCTCATCCAAGCCATTTGAGAAGACACCTGGTTGGAGAAGCCGGTTTGCATTTTGCATTTATGGAAAGAAGCTATGGAAGTGCTACTAAGCAAGTGCTTGGGTTGCATGTGCTAATAGCTTACAGGTTTTAATCCTCTTCTGCCTGAGACTTTAGAAATTAAGCCGTGAGTGGTTGTATTATTATAATAGTCTACAAGTGCCATAAGAACTGATGCTTGCAAAATTGGGTCATTATCTCCATTTTCATTTCCCAGTCCTTTGTCTTCCCCTGGAATGTTGAAGGAGTGGGATTACCCTTCCTTATCCCAGAGCATTGGGAAGGAAAACTAAGCGCCAATCATTGCTCCTTAGTCAAGAGTGTACACATCGCCATCAAGTCAGAAGTAATACTAAAATTCTCTTGCTTCATATTTTCAGAGGAATACATTGCTAACTTCTAACCCCACCCTATATTTTTAGTACAAGTTGTTGTACTAAAGTTGTTGCCTTCGGAAGTTGTGGGTGCTCCATTACTGGAGGCTTTCAAAAAGGCTCGGCAATTATTTGTCTGGAATGATGTTGGGTCTCTTGCCTGAGCAGGGGACTGGACTAGAAGACCTCCAAGGTCCCTTCCAAATCTATTACTCTTCTGTGTCTGGCCATGGTCTAGAAAAGTCTCAGCTGTTGGTACAAGGGCAAAATTATTGGCCTTCCACACATCAGTTTACCTGCATAGAAATTTCCACTGAAAATGGTGGTGCTAGCATGATATTGTCATTCTGATATCAGAACTATTTATTCATTCAGCCAGTGTTCGAAGTCACAGCTGCACTGAAAAAGTGATTTATGACTGGTCCTTGTACGTATGAACGTCACATGAGATTACAATTTGGGTGCTTGGCAATTAGCATGTGTTTATGACGGTTGACATATCCTGGAGGCATGTGATCGCTACCTGAAACCTTCCTAGTGAACTTCCGACAAGTACAATCAATGGGCAAAGCTGGATCCACTTAACAACCATGTGATTCACTTAACAGCTGCAGTAATGTTCTTAACAGAAATGGCAAAAAAGGCAATAAAATTGGGCAAAACTCAATCACCTTAGCAATTGACCCAATCATGGGTATAAGTAGAGAACTACCTGTACCATAAGATAAAAGCTGCATGGAGAGCACTTGCTTCAGTAGGTGGAGAAGGAGATGGGATGGGATGGAATGATAACATGGTCAGGAATCTATTTCTAGCACTGATTAAGCTGGATACAGACAAGAAGGTGAGTTTTATGTAAATAAAATAACATAAACTACTTACCCCTAGGATAGGTGGAAAGCCCTAGGAACAGAGTAAATATTAGATTATTGCAACAAGTCTTTATCAGTAAACTAATTAATATGGTTGATCTGTATTCCACTCCCTTACAAAATTGACAAATATGCTCCACTTGGAGTGTCTGCTCTAAACAGTTATGCACCTTGCATTTCACATGGTTTTGTCCTTATGCAAGTCATCTTTCCTTTTAATGAAATACTTTCTTCATCATATCACGAACTCCTATCTGTTTTATACGTATGATTGGTACTAAGGAAATAATTAAGGTGCCAAACCATGTTTTGAATGATCTGGAGAACACAAAAATATCTTTTTAAAAGGCCAATCAGCTCTCACAAAACTCTAGGTATGTTTAGGAGAACAGGAAATGAAGTCAAGACCTCTATGTGAAAAATAGCCACATGGTCCGGGAAGGATTGTCATTAATCTAGAAAGGAGGTTCTGTAGTGCTGGACCAAATGTCTTTTTGAGTGGATATAGGCCAGTGGTAATATACTGGATCGGACCAGTTCAACCAAACTGGTAGTAAAAAAAAAAAAAAAAGCCTCTGATCGGCTGAGAGGAGGAAAACAAGCCTCTGAGGATCAGCTGAGAGGATAAGCGCATGGGAGGTTGGGAGGGTTGCTCCTAGCTTTTTATTTCTTCATCTTCTCAGCTGATTGGCTTGTTAGGAGTGCATGTGCATGCACGATCACACACCGAACTGGTAGCAACTAAGGTAGGATCCCACTACTGATGTAGGCCCTAAAACTTATGCACCAGACCTTGTACTTCAGAAATTAAGTTTTCCTTTTTTTTTTTAGTCCACCTTACTTTCTCCTTATCTTTGTTGGATATCTTATTCCTAACTAAAAAGTCAGTCCTACTCATTCAACTAATGAATAACATGATATTGTCTGAGTAGAATCTTGGATCTTAGTAACCTGAATATGTTGGAATGCAGATCTTACCGCCATTCCGGGAAATCCAGGGTAAAACTAAAAAGAGACAGAAGGACAAAGGAAAATAAGAAACACAAAATCAGTATAGTACTTTGAATTTCCATAACAAGGTTTAATTAATAGTCCAAAGACCCTTTCATGTGTAAAGGCTGCACCCCCACCTCAGTGCCCTTGAGCATGGAAACCTAACCATTGATGTCTCAGTCTATGGCAATTATATTGAGATCCAGAATTTTCCAAAACAGGAGTATTGGTTATATTCACAATACAGGTAGTCCTCAACATACGACCACAATTGAACTAAGTTGCTAAGCAAGATGTTTGTTAAGTGAGCTTCCCCCATTTTACAACCTTTGTTGTCATAGTGGTTAGGTGAATCAAGGCAACTGTTAAGTTAGTTAACACTAGTTGTTAAATGAATCTGGCTTCCCCATTGACTCCTTTTGCCAGAAGATTTAAAAAGTGATCATGTGATACATGACCGGGACACTGCAACCGTCATAACTATGACCAGTGACCAAGCAACTGAATTTTGATGGGATGTTGCAATGGTCATAAATGTGAAAAATTGTCATAAGTCACTTTTTTTCAGTGCTGTTGTAACATTTAAAACAATCTGGTGTAAGTCGAGGATTAGCTGTAATTGTTGCTTAGCCTCAAGTCTGAGAAACTCCCATCAAAGGTTGTCTGTTAAGTTAGAAAAGGTGGTGTAAAGAAATGTCACATTAAAAGAGTGGAGACTGTCTAGATGGACAGTTAACAAAAGTGGCTTCATTCGCCTGTTGAGTTCTCTTATGCACACTTAGCACAAACTACAGCCGAAATGTCTTGGCTGAAAAGCTTCAACAAAGCCCAAGCTTAGTGACCCTGATATCGCCCAGCCTACCTCATTACGTTGTAGAAGGATGACACCCACCTCCCACCACCCTTGAAAGCTGCTTTGGCCTGTCAGAGAAGTCAAGATATAAACCTAATACAATAATAACAACAGCACAAACTAGACACTGCTTTGAATGGCAATGCAAGGATCCTGTAACATATTAGAGAGTTTCAGACAATCTTAGCTGGTGCAGCAAATGCCCGTAGATCCACCCTATACAATTGGATCTCTACCACAGAAGAATCTCTGAGGACACTTTGGCATATGGGCCAGGAGATACTATGCTGCTACTCCTCCCCCCCTTCCCTCACCCCAAGCTGGTCCTCACTTGCTTGATCCATCCAGTTTTTTAGATACCCATATTAGTGTATTGGCAATTAGACGTCACACTCTTCTTAAAAAGACAATCAGCCTCCAAGGTACCTGGAACCCTGGGACTTTGGGACTCCTAGTGAAATAGCCTTCAGAACTTAATGACTGAATGAACTTACCTGAGCAGGTCCTGGAACCTAGAGGAGAGAGAGAGAGAGAGAGAGAGAGAGAGAGAGAGAGAGAGAAGGGGGGGCAGGATTCCATATCACATGAAATAGGACCATGCACAAGCAGAGCATAACAGACAAGAATAACAGAGTTGAAAGGGATCTTGGAGGTCTTCTAGTAGTCTATGGGTCTCCAACCTTGGCAACTTTAAGCCTGGTGGACTTCAACTTCCAGAATTCCCCAGCGGGAGTTGAAGTCCGTCAGGTTTAAAGTTGCCAAGGTTGGAGACCCCTGTTCTAGTCCAATCCCTGCTCAAATATACTGTTTTACCCTACACAGTACAATTTCAGACAAATACATATCACCACTTCATACTGTTCATATTGCTGCCCTGTGAATTTTGTGGGTTCAATAATCTTTGCAGAAACTTGGCACCTCACCTAATCTTATGGAAAAAGCACTTTTCAATTTATCCTGATGTGCCTCCTCAAATTTAAATTCTTATTAAGTTATTATTCAAATCAATGGGTGTTGTTAGTTGAGTTAAAGCTAACACTTAACCTCTGCTGTCAGTGCCAAGTTTCAGTTTGGGAAAGTGTAAATGACAAGGAAGCAATCTCTTCATTTAGTCAAGTATACAATTCCTTTCCTTTTCAATGACAGTGGTCTCATTATATTTGTGCTTCGCTTAGCCCTGATAATCTGCTTTAGCTAAGCTGAATCTTATCCTCTGCTCTGTGCCTCTTTTTGGAAAGTCTGCCTTGTGAGATGACATATATGGGCGGTAGATAAACAGCTTATAAAGCCAGGAATTACAATTGCTGTTTGTTTATTTAAGAAAATTTATATGGATGCCCAACTCATTTCTCAGTGGCTCTAGGTGATTACTAGGATTAAAAATCCAATATAAGATTGTCGGAGGCAATATACTGACATTGTAAACTGCTCAGAGAGTGTCTGAGTGGTTGTTTCTATGAAGATTCTCAGTCATCCAGGTCATGGTTGTTCCAAAGGTGCTTTTTTCAAGAGACAACTGGACTTTATTGTTTTTCTTTGGAGACGTTTCACTTCTTATCCAAGAAGTTTCTTTAGCTCTGACTGGATGGTGGGGAATGAAAGGATTTATATTCCTTGCAGACCCCTGGTCATTTGCATTCTTTTGGAGAGTTGTTGAGGCCACTAGGAAGTTAATTTGCGTCCTCAGGGTCACTTGAGTCGTGCAAGTGGGTGTGGAGCCTTCTTGGCTGCAGGATGTTTTTTGACCTGTGTCCCTTCACCGCTGAAGACAGGCCCAGGCTGTTGGGGAAGGGTCTGTGAGTCTGGGGAGGAGTCAGATTACAGGAACCATTTGCACTTCAGTTTGAGATGCAGACAACCAAAACATCCCTGAACATAAATCCTTCCATTCCCCACCATTCAATCAGAGCTGAAGAAGCTTCTTGGATGAGAAGTGAAATGTCTTTAAAAAAAGGAAAAAGAGAGTCCAGTTGCCTCCTGAAAAAGCCCCTTTGGGTCTAACTGCTATTGCCACAAAAACAATAAAATGCAATATCTCATCCCCCCACCCCTCTGGTGACAACAATCCACTTGATGAGGTCCATTGCTGCACCTCTCTCTGGGGTCCCCAGCCCCATTGGCAAAACCAGGTCTTCAGAGCCTTGAGCAACAGTATCAAAGTGGGGCCAATCTTATCTCTGTGGGGATGATGTTCCAAGGAGGGTGCTACCACAGAGAAGGCCCTTCTTCTTGGTCCTGCTAGATGAATCTCCTTAGGAGAGGGGACCTGTAGCATTCCCTGCCTTCCCGCTCTGGTGGGTCAGGTAGTTGTGACCGAGAAAAGATAGTTCAAATAACCTGATCCGAGGTCATGTAGGGCTTTGAAGGTGACAACCAGCACCTTGAATTGGACCCGGAAGCAAATCTCTATAGAGATAGAGAAGGCTCTGTATGAGTTTAGACATATGCAATACTAAGTGCTTAACTAGAAGGATTAAATCCTTCCCTCTATGGTCATGAGTTATGTGGAATTCTTTTTCCTTTGTATTCTATATTCTGATAAATTAATAGAATTTTTTTTGATACAAGTTATGTGGAAATTATTCCAATAGAAATTTAACCCGAACAGGGAAGAGTTATCTATTTTCTGCTCATCTTCATCCTAATTTTGATGAATTATTTTCTCTTTTCAGGGAGCCTGGGAACTTCCATTGTACAGTGTGGAAGTGTTTATGACCACTGCTTTTTCAACTTGCCCTCTTGAATTGTTGAGACTGCAGAGTTGTACTTTTGGCACATTGGACAAAATGTAAAATGGGGAAGAAAAATGAATTGTGGAACGTCTACAGCATGGGTGTCCAGTCTTGGTATCTTTAAGGCCTGGAGGACTCCAGCTCCCAGAATTCTTCTGTAAGCATGGCTGGTTGGGGATTTCTGGAAATTGAAGTCCACAGATCTTAAAGTTACCAAGATGGGAGACCCAGATCTACAGAATACTCAAACTTTTTTTTAGGAAAAGACTTGACTGCACTGCAAACTTATTCGATTGCTGTAAGATTGCTGTAAGTTTGCAATGCAGAAATGCTTAATGTTTCTACATGCCAGACTAGATAAAAACAATGTGAAATGAATAATAAGAAATGGTCTTACTAGATAATTAGCTATCGGCATCCCTGCTGCATTTATCTAAAGAAAAGAAATACATATCAGTCAGTTCAGTATGTCTCTTACTGCCCCTTGAGTTAAGCTATACTACCATTTTGTTCTGAATGCTACATTTTTGGGGATCCATGAATTGTGCCGTGCAGGGTGGGCAAAGAGATAGGAAGTGGCATTGACTTTCTAGATCCTTTGAGGAGCAATAAATAATTTGTATGTTTAACCTGTCAATTGTTGAAAGTCATGTGATTTGGGTGGCACAATTTTGAAGCTGGTGAAAGATTCTCCTCTGAACCTTTGTCCTTCCCCCCCCTCCATCTCCCCCCCTCCCAAATTTCATTATCTCATACCGCAGTTGAGTCAAATGGCATTGGTAAAGGAACCTGTAAGATCAAATGAATACAGAAATCAGTCATATAAGACACAAGAACATACAATAGAACTTAGAAGCAGTCTTTGACTGACAACATTTCATTTAGTGACCATTACAATGGCACTAAAAAAAATTACTTATGTCCATTTTTCACACATCGTCACATGATTTACATTTGGAAGCTTGAAAACTGAGTCAAATTTAAGACTGTTACAATGCCCCAGAGTCCCCTTTTGCAACTTTCTGGCAAGCAAAATCAAGAGGGAAACCAGATTCACTTAACTTTGTTGCTAATTTAGGAACTGCAGTGATTCACTTAACAAATGTGATGAGAAAAGTCATAAAAATGGGGCAAAACCCGCATAACAAATTCCTCACTTAGCAATAGAAGTTTTGGGGTCAATTATAATCGTAAGTCAAGGACTACCTGCATTTTTCTTCATATCCAACAACGTTCATTGGTCATCCTCTATTCTATTTTCTTGACAATCAGTGCTGTCTCTGCCCATCAGAGTAATGGCAGTTGAATTCATGCTGTCAAATAAGATGTTTACAAATTGCCAAAAACACTCCTTAGCAAAATGCTGGGCCATTTCTCAGTCTCTTTCCTCCATCCTCCTTCTCAGTGCAGATGAAATCTGACTTGGAAAAGTTATTATGAACTTGATCAGCGTGAGTTACTTGATATTACAGTGTCATCTAGCGATAGCAATGATGTACAAATCTTAGCATACTCGTGGAGTGGACCTCATATCCCAAGGGGACCATCAGTCAGTGGACATCTGCTTTTCTGTAATTAGACCTTCTGAATGATCTGTCCCTGGACAGAACCCTTGTCTTATGAATATTGTCAAAGCATCTGGATTGGCAGCTCTTAGCTAAAAAGGCTTTGAGCAGGCCTACAAAAGAAGCAGGCTCTTAAATGCAATGGGGAAGGCTAAAATAGAAAACATGGCAGGGTCTATTTGCATCATGGTATGCAGAATCCCACCCTTGATCTGCCAAGATCATCACAGAACATCCTGCTGTCATCTATAATGTGTGAAACATGTTTGAACATGGAAGAAGATTCTTCTGTTTTGTACAGAAGTACAGCTTATGTCATTGCAATGGAAAGATGCCATCAATACAGTTTCTACAGATAGTCAGTTCAGTTAAAATCGTGATAATGTTACCGGTATTGGTATAGGAGGTATAAGAGGTACAGGATTTATAGGAGGTACATTCACCCCTGCAGGGACATCTGCTTGCTGTTGTCGAGGGAGTACGAAGCGACCCATGCGCTGTGGAAATATAACAGCACGGTTTTCATTCTTCTCAATGAGTTAGGTTTCTAGAGCAGTCTTCTTCCTAACCATGGCAACTTGAAGAGTTGTGAACTTCAACTCCCAGAATTCCCCAGCCAGAAAAGCATGACTGACTTGGGACTTCTGGGAGTTGAAGTCCACAAGTCATAAAGGGGCCATAGTTCCCCACCTTGCTCTACATCTTTGCCATCTCTTCTCCTTTAATCTAAGACTGGTCCCTGAGATAATTTATTGATCTGTTGTACTTTTTAAAAATACTGGTCCCTGAGATAATGCAATTGTTCTGTTTGTACTTTTAAAAAACAAACACTTTTCACTGTTTGAAGGAGAAAAATCTGTAAATCCTGTGCAAATGTGGCTATTCTAACAGGTAGGATAAAAATACATTTATGCTATCCTAAAAACTCCTTTCAGTAACTGAGAATTGGCTATTAGATCTTAGCTTCAAATTAGATGGCCACTAAATGGTGTTTAGAGTTTTCTCTCAACTGCTCTGTGTGTGTCCTTATTTCATATCCCCAACTGAGGAACATTACAGGGTATATGTTCATCTTACACCAATGCATTAGCTGTTAGGAAATTATAATAAAGAAACTATTTACCATTTCACCAGATGCGCTTGCTGATCTCTGTGAAAACAGTAAAATAGAGTTAGAACTTAGCTTTTGGGAAACAGTGCTTTATTATCCTAGAGCTGTGATGGTTCCAGTGGTTTTTAATATATTTTTAATATTTTCTTGTGGGACCACATTACTAGCTGTTCAAGGTCCATGGGCCAGGGATTGGACATGCCCGATGTTAAAAAAAAAAGGGGGGGGAGTATTGTGAAACTTATTTTCACACACATTTGTGACAAAATAGGAAATGGTCAGGGAAGTGATATTTACCTCAACACGTCTTCTGACACCATGGTGTTCTGTTTCTGGTTTCTTTGTGACTCTTGTTGGATGCCTTTCCTTCATGGATTAAAAAAAATGGTAAGCAGAGAACCAAAACAATGGAATATGGAATAATCTCCCTCCCCTGTTTTCAAGAATATGGATTAAATCCATTCTATGTTTACAAAAGAAAAAAGACATTTACCACTATCTATGTACCACTACCTATTGGTATGCTATTTGTAAGTTGTAGAAAAGGATAGGGTGTTTTTTTCCCCTTTTTTGTTCTCCTTTTTGGTTCAATGCTTCATCCAATGTACAAAGGGATTCATGAATCTTGTGGAGTTGATCTCATTTGTGGAAGATTACTAGATCATTCAAGCACAATCTGTGAATTCAATTACTCATATTTGGAGGAGAAATTCATGTAGTAGTGTTCCCTATGCAGGATTTGCCTCTGTCTTTCCAGTGATTCTCCAAAACTTTTCTTCAATAAGGAATGCCATTAAAGGGCCACAAGTGCAGCTTAGTATCATTCATCAAGTGTAACCATCAATGTCCACTAAGGGAAGAGCATCATACAATATCATTATACAGATACAGATTAACAGAATTGGAAGGGTCTTTGTAGGTCATCTAGTCCAACTCCCCACCCAAGCAGATCCTACCTAGACAATTTCTGACAAACGGCAGTCCAATCTCTTCATGAAAGCCTCCAGTGATGAAGCTCCCACGAAGGTAACTTCTGTTCCATTGGCTGATTGTTCTCACTGTTAGAAAATTTCTCCTTATTTTCAGGTTGAATCTCTCCTTGTTCAGTTTCCATCCATTATTTCTTGTCTGGCCTTCAGGTGCTTTGGAAAATAGCTTGACCCCTTTCTCTCTGTGGCAGCCCCTCAAATATTGGAAATATACTGCTATCATGTCTGCCCTGGTCCTTCTCTTAAATCTTGACATCATTGTGGTTTGGAGAAGGAAGCATGGACTAGTTATTGATGTCCCACACTCTTTGTAATTTTTTTCCATGATTTCCAATTGCAACCTCAAAGACTTTTCAGGTTCTAAGAAATACTGATTATTATTATTTTTTTGCAGACATATCTCATTCTGTACAATGGATATAACATAACTGGAGGTGAAGAAGGATAATTTTGTAATCTTTACACCCCAAAATTTCCTTCCTCTCCCTATTGTTATGCAGTAACCATTTCTGTTTTCCCATTGAGAGCAACTGGATAAAGATCCCACCAGAATGCAGTCCTAAACTTTTTTATGAGAGACAAATGGGAAATGAGGCATTTGAATATTTATCTCTGCAAAGGCAATTCATCCTATTATTGAGAAATATGGGAAAAAGTGTTTCAAGGAGCCTTATCTTAAATTAAAGGCCCTGTCCCACTGCACTTATGGATGCAAAGAGGATGTAAAACGTTAAAAAAAGCTTGCCATCCGTTGGAAAACACTATGCATCCGTTGTGTACTCATTGCATACGTGTTTCATACGCTCTATCCGTTGAGCATCCGTCCACTGGGATTTCATCCGTGCAAAAAGTTTTGAGCTGCACAAAACTTTGTGAACGGATGAACTTTCCGCCGTGTACGATGTAAATCCGTGACATCCGAGCAACAAACGTTCTATGTCCGTTTATCATCCGTGAAACGTCCGCTGTATCCTCTCTGCATCCTCTGGGCATCCTCGCAACTCACATCCGCTGCAGCTGAAAACGGAAAGAGGGAGGAAACAAAAGGTACACGGAACGTCTACACAGCGCTAGTAGCACGGAAATAGAAAGGATGAGCAGTGAACGGTTTGCATCCGATATACATCCACGTGGCATCCCCTTTCTTTCCTTTAGGCGTACGTGATGCATCCGCTTCATCCGCAATGCTTCCGCTTCGAAATTCTCCCCTGGAACCCTTTTGGAGGTGTCATCCGCTTCCATCCTCTTTCATCCGCTAGGCTTCCTATGAACATCCGTTTAACATCCCTGCTACATACTACCCACATCCATTCTTTTCCGTTCTGTTTATGCAAATTTTTGCCATTTTTTGGAGCGGATGACAACAGATGGAGCCACCCCTGAAATTTTGCTCGTCCACTGTGTCCTTTATGCATACATTTTGCGTCTGTCGGCCAGTGGGACCAGCCTTTAACTCACCATAACTTGTAGCCTAACTGTCCAAATGAAATCCTCACTGTAACTCAACATGCAATGTCTAACCTATTTGCCCAGCCCCCATATCTGCTCCTTCACCAGAAGAGTAGCCTTTATGCTCAGCAGTCAGAGTTCACAGATACTCATACTTAACAGAATAACATAAGTTATTTCTAGATTGGTTCTCTCCTTAATTAATTTTCATCCATTGCTTCTAATTCTGCCTTCAGGTGCTTTGGAAATTAGGTTGACCTGAGAGTGGGAATGTACTGATTTTCAAGGCTCTGTGTTTACTCCAGGTTAAAACCTTGAAATTAGTGGAAATCTAGCTTTTTTGGTCTAGCCATCTATGTCAGGCTTGTCAGTTAGAAGGGGAGCCTAATTCTTCCATCTAGCCTCCAGTTTTATAGGGTTCCATCCATTTATATAAATGCTGTTTAAAAACATCAATGACTGGATTAGGGCATTCATATATTTTGTATTTTGAACACCATTCAGGCAAGGATACAGAGCACCTATTGTATACAGAGTGAAGGAGAATCTACCAATGTTGGTTTACTTTTACATGTACGGTAGATAAAGTACACATCTAAAAAGGTTCATAGTTTTTCCTCACATGAAGTAATACATAACACAATTATGGTTATTTTTTTTACTCAATGGAAAATGCACTGTGTCCCAAATTGCTGGGATTATCTCTGTTGCACTTTCCATTGAGTAAAAAACAACAACCATAATTGTTTATCGTACAGAGACAATTACAATTTGTTTTTGCTCAATCTTCCTTAACCTTAACCTGGTTTCTACCTGGTATCTTGGGAATACAATTCCTACCAAAGGGACCAACAGAAATTTTGATATTGTAGTGTCAATATAGGTATCCTCAATTTACAATCATTCATTTAGTGACCATTCAAAGTTACAATGGCATTGAAAAGGTGACATGACCGTTTTTTACACTTCCAATCATTACAGCATCCCATGGTCATGTGATCAAACATCAACTGTTGGCAACTGACTCATATTTATGACTGTTGCTGCGTTCGTGTAATCTCCTTTTATGACTTTCTAACAAAGTCAATTGGGAAGTCAGATTCTTTAACAACCATGTTGTTAACTTAGCAACTGCAGTGATTCATGCCACAACTGTGGCAAGAAAAGTCATAAAATGGGGCAAAACTCACTTAACAATTCATTTAGCAACAGAAATTTGGGGCTCAATTGTGGTCATAAGTCAAGGACAACTTTATTTTGGGAAGGCACTATCTTGAGTAAGTCTTATCTAAGGAAACAATGCTCATTCTAAGATCTTAAATGGGAAATCCCAAAGTTGTATATTAGACTGAGAAGTTGAAGAAACAACCTAAAAGACAGTGACAAACTACTTCAACTTAAAAGACAGTGACAAACTACTTCAACTTAAAGCTACCAAAATTATTCTTGGAATCACCAGGAATTAATCTGAGCTTAAGGTAGTCTTCACTTTAATTCTTACTTACCCGGACAGGGACTGTGAGCCCCACATTCAAAAGGCAGGCAACAAGAATCAACAGTTTCATGTTGATAGGGAATCCTGAAATGATATAATAGAGAAATAATTCAAGTTACTATTTACTTTGGGTTGCTCCCAATGTTTGCCAGTCCTTTTCTTCATTGGAACTAATGTATTAATTGATTCTTTTGAATATCCTCTGAATCAGTTCTTACTAGTAGTTCTTAGTACCAGAAATACCTGATTCATATCTGCTTTTTTGTTATATTTTTATGAAATATCAAACAGTAAAAGCAATTGCTATAAAATTCAGTTTTAGATATAGTTAGTAGTAGAAATACTGCTATTGCTATCTGACTTTTTTTTAACGTTCCATGAACTATCAGTCATAAGAGCATTCTCTGATACCTCCAACAATGCAACAGATTCAGCTACACTTTTGGAAAAAATGATCAGAAACACTAAGAAGGTACAAAAACATGAGCCTTTCCTTGTAGCATTAGAACACTAAAATTTATGAGATGTTGGTGTCATCTCATAAAGCCTTACAAGATATGAAACCAAAGCGCCAACATCTCATAAAAGCTCAAGTCATTGGTATTCTTGCCAAGTTTTAGTCATGTTAATATTTTTTAAAAATACTTTTGGATGTAACTATCCAGTAGTTGAAAAGTTTTTCAGGGCCTCATACAAATCACAGGTAGGCTACTACTAGTCTCTTTTTGGGATTGGATGAAATTCAGCATAGACAAGAGAATGGCTCAGGAAGCTCCAAAAAGTTTGAACAGAGTGACCAAATAGCAATAGCACGTAGACTTATATACCGTTTTATAGCGCTTTATAGCCCTTTCTAAGCAGTTTACAAAGTCAGCATATTGCCCCCCAAAATTTGGGTCCTCATTTTACCCACCTTGGAAGGATAGAAGGCTGAGTCAACCTTGAACCTGGTAGGATATGAACTGCCAAATTGTAGGCAGCTGGCTGCAGAAGTGGCTTGCAGTGCTGCACTCTAACCACTGTGCCACAGAGTTCACATGCTATAGAGCTCTAATTTTAGCAACCAGATCCCTCTCTAAAAGAATCCAAAGTTTCATCTGCAACTGAGGCAGAGGTGGTATTCAGCAGGTTCTGACCAGTTCTGGAGATCCGGTAGTGGAAATTTTGAGTAGTTTAGAGAACCGGCAAATCCCACCTCTGACTGGAGAGGTTTTACAGTATCATTCCCCTGCCACACTCATCAAGCCATGCCCACAGAACCAGTAGTAAAAAAATTTGAATCCCACCACTGAATTGAGGTCACCATATCTTAAACAATCATTAAATCTAACTAAAGAAAATGTAATTGTACAGAGAGCTATTAAAATATATCCAGTTTATTTGGATGATTACTCTAAAATATTCTGGAATCCTTGTCTTACCTTTACTTTGTATCAACACCAGCAGAAGAACTAAGAAAGCAACTTGATCTAGGAGGCTTTTCTCAGTAGCTAGTATTTATATGCTGTCCTGATGATCTGGCTTTATTTATTAAAAATATAATCATAGGTTTCATGAATCAGCACTTGGAAAACAGCTGTTGGGTTAAGGATTGGGGTTTTGTGACTTACTTACAGAAATCCCTGGAGAATGTTTCATCTCTTGACACAAAACTTGTTGTGAAAATAATTTAGTTAATTATGTCTTTTTCAATATGGCTAGAAATATTTTGAAGACTTTTAAAATATATATTATTTAAGGATTTAAGTTATTTAAGAAGGACTGGTCTATGGTGCCTTGTCAGAGGAAACCAAGAAAAATAATTGTACCCACAGAAACAGACTGCATTGGTGATATATATATATACCCTTCTTATACCCTACTATTCTGAACTGATTTTATCTACCTTAAAATTGGTATTCAAAGGGTCCTATCAGAGCTGTAAATAACAGAATAACAGAATTGAAAGGGATCTTAGAGGTCTTCTAATCCAATCCCCTGCTTGAGCAGGAGACCCTGTACTATTTCAGATGAATGGTTAGGACAGCCTCCTGTTTGAGTTGGGAAATTGATAAGGCAACAGGATATTTATTTATCAAATGTATAGGCTGCTCATTTTACTATCAAATGATTTAGGTTGGTTATGTCATGAAATAATATAAAACAATTAGAATGTTAAAAACATTTAAAATGTTGAGCGTGGTACATTGGATATACCTAGCTCTTTCTGTATATACCGTATATCTCTTGACCTTGGCCTTGACCCATTGGTTCATTGGTCACTTCTAAATTGTTATCTGCTCAGTTCAACCTGGACATTCAGGAACAATGGTAAAAGCAATATCAAAAGAATGCTACTAATTTTCATATCAAGGATTCTCTTTCATCCTTGCCCAGAATTACATTTTGAAATCTGTAATTTAATCTCTTCCACTAGTAAGTGCTGTTTTGTAAGGAATGGACTAAAAAAAATGTAAGTAGGGTATAATGCAAATTAATTTGCAAATTAAATGTTATAATTCCCTTGGTTTAATTTGGGAACAAAGCCAGCAAATGTTCGATTCACTTATTTTCCCTTTTTCTTTCTGCTGTAGGGAGGCCACAAAAGGAGCAAGGAAAAAAACTTTTCACTAATTATGAATAACAGTGCCTGTCATTTAAATTGTGATTAAACATTGCTTAAATATGTCAGCTTCCTAATTTAGTTTTATTGATTGAGTTGATTTTGATGGTCCAGCCAACTCCAGGGTGCTTACAAAGGACATAAACAGAAGAGATAAAGAAGATCATATCAATATTTTTGATATTGGTTTGTTTTAAACAGAGTGTGGTTAAGTTTAATCACAGTTTCCCAAGTTGAGATGATGCAATGAATAGTAGTTTGTCTTTTATGGCTGTGTTGAAGGAGAAGCTAAGTGGGTCTCTGCCAAAAATGATTTGTTATTATGGCTGGATGCAATTAGAAGATTATCTCAAAATTGCATTGGGTGAAGTAGACATGTTGCACTGGCCTTAATTTTACATACATGCATTTAAATGCCTGTACTTCAAATATAAGAGCCACTCAACACTTCACAGGACACTTTGAAGAAGCAATCAAGATCTGGTAAATACCAAGACTTAGCAAATTATATCATAACAAGGCATTTCCTGAATTAATACATAACAACAAGGGAGCAAAATAAGGATGCTGAGTTTTTAAAAGGAGAAATGTGTTTTTTTTTTAAGTATAAGAGTTCTGTTATTTTGCAATTTTGAATATAGAATAGGTGGAAAATCATTAACATCTTATTTTGCATTCATGCCAGAACAGGACAGGACAGGATGGAATAGAAAACAAACATCTCCAGGTTCTGTCTTCAGAAATTTGGCTAGCCCATTGTTGTTTGCCCTGGATGGTCTAGGACAACTTGCTACAGCCAACTTGTTATGGCCAACTCACCACAGTTAATGGGACAACTCACCAGCGCCAACTCACCACAGCCAACTCACCATGACCAACTAGCAATGGGACAACTCACTGCATAATAATTCAGTGCTATATTAATTGTTTCATTCAGTTACTTTTATTATTGGTGACCACATTTTCATTAAATATATTGTAACTCTTGCATTTCTTTCTTTTATTATTATTGGCATGATTTCTGTCAAAATTAATTTAACTTTTGCATTTGTTGAATTGTCCTGCAGCGAGTTGTCTCATGGCAAGTTGGCCACAACGAGTTGGTTGTAAAGGGATTCCAGGGACAGAATGGACAAAGTTGCCACAGCCAATTTGCCATGGCAACTTTTTCCATTCTGTCCCTGGAATCCCTTTACCCACCATTGGGTAACCATAAGCCATTTTTGCATAATGCCAAGTAGTCACATAAGATCAAATAACAGCATAATGAAGAATTTAAATGACACTACCCCCCTGGGTTCATTGGTTCAGGCCAGGTTCCTTTCATACAGTATATAAGTCACTATATTTGCAGCAAATTATGTATAATTGGCAGAACATGTGGTCATCTAACCTATTAAATAGTTAAAATCAACTATTTTCAGAAGGAAATCTGGGATGTTCTAAAATTGTGAGAAACTGACAAAAATTGCTGTGATGTATTGATTATGTTTGTATGTGTGTGAATAACATTTGTCCTAATCCTAGTCAATCCAAAATCTTGCTTTGTAATATATAATGATTATATGGGATGTATTATATTTAGGTGAGATTAACTGGTGGGTGCAACATATATTTTAAAGTATTTCCATTCTAAAGTTTCACCATAATTAAAGTCTCAGTTTGAGGAATACCAATCTTCTTCAGCTGGTGGCTTTTTTTTGTTTTTTGTTTTTGTTTTTGACAGAGCTCAGTCATAATCATTATGGTTTTATAGGAGATGTCTTTATATGTGGTTCTTAGTGTCGATTGTCCTTGATAACACTTAGCTGGCCACTCTGGAACTGACAATGGAGTCCTGATAGCATAATTATCTGGAAATGTGTCTCCATAACCAAGTCAATTCAAGATTAGGCTATGGGTTGTTGGAATTGGCTTAATTATTTACTATTGTACAGCATGGAAGAGAAGATATAATCCAATATGAGATTCTGTCTGCAGCAGAAACCCCAATGCTGATACCATCTACATTTACAGTTTTTACATCGTATGAATGAAAGTCTTGATAACGCAATAAACTCCCCCATTTTAACAGAATAACCAACTTGGATATCTTCTAGTCCAACCACCTACTCAAGTAAGAAACCCTACCTGCACCATTTCAGATAAATGTTTATCTAATCTCTTCTTTAAAAGTGCCAGTGTTGGCGCATTCACAACTTCTGAAGGGAAGCTGTTCCACTAGTTAATTGTTCTCAATGATGGGAAATTTCTCCTTAGTTCTAGATAGCTTCTCTCCTTGATTAGTTTCTACCCATTGCTTCTTGTCCTGCCCTCAGGTGCTTTTTAGAATAGCTTGACTCCCTCTTCTTTGTGGCAGCCCCTGAGATATTGGAACACTGCTATCATGCCACCCCTAGCCCTCCTTTTCTTTAAACTAGACATACCCAATTTCAACAACAAATCTTTTTATGCTTTAGCCCCCTGTCCCTTAAATTTATGGACTTATAAACTTGGGGACTTCAATTGTGGAATTGACTGGAACATACTGGTAGAAGGATACAAACTATTGTACTCAACGAGTAGTCCTTAATGGGTCTAAGTCTACATGGAGGGAAGTAAGCAGTGGGGTGCCACAAGGTTCTGTTTTAGGCTAGTACTCTTCAATATCTTCATGAACAACTTAGATGAGAGAATAGAAGGGGAATTTACCAGATTTGCAGATGATACTAAGCTGGCAGGAATAGCTAACACCCAAGAAGATAGGCTCAAGATCCAGATAGATCTTGACAGACTAGAACACTGGACCATATCTAATAAAATGAAATTCAATTGAGAGAAAAGTAAAGTCGTACACTTAGGCAAAAAAACCCAAAAGTACACATATAGACTGGGTGAAACCAGGCTCAATAGCAGTAACTGTGAGAGGGATCTTGGAGTCTTAGTGGACAACCAGCTAAATAGGAGGCAGCAGTGTGCAGCAGCAGCCAAAAAATCTAATACAATTGTGAGCAGAACCGAAGTCATGTTGGATGGCCCATTGAATTAAATAAGGAAGTGTGTCTCAAACTCAGTAGTTCTGCTAAATAAGAAAGTGTTCCAGTTTGTGCACAAGAGAAAAAACAAGATAAGGCTAGAACAATGGGGAATTGTAATAAAGGGCTGCGATGTCAGAAACCGTGTAACTAATTTTGCTAGATAGGGAGCTAGTATGAACCTTCAAAATATATGTGTCAATTTGAAAACAAAGAATGTGAGCCAAGCCCTTGTACGAGGGGACAGACAGTTAGGGTATAAAAATGCTGTCTGAATTTTGCTCTGGGTTCCTTCAATGCCTGAGGGAACCCGTCTCTGCAGACACGTGAATAAAACCTTGTTTTCCTTGGATCAACGAATCTTTCGGTGGTTTTTTTATCTGCTTCCACCTCACAATTTGGCACTCAACGTGGGCCCCGACGGAATTTCGACTGGAGAAAAGGGACTGGGTAAGTGTGGCGCCACTGCCTCCCATTGTAGAGGGGCCCCTCCCTTGTCTCAGTTGGATCCCGGGGTAACTGCACTCAGCAGACGATCCTTGGAAACGAGAGAGAGAGAAGCCGGCCTGACGCTCTGGGAGTGTCGTTGTTCACCCGAAGTGGGGATGCCCACACTCCTTTCATCTCTGGGAGACCAGAGGTGTATCAGGTGAGTTTGTTGCCTTTCGGGATAGAAGAAGGGATATACTGTCCTTAAACTCTGGGAATCCAGCGACTGCTGGAGGACAGTATAAATCCCTGAGTTGGGAATCTCTGGGAGATTGTTGGTGGGCAGCGTGGAGAATGGGAAAAGGACAAAGCAAGTGTGAGACGTTCCAAGAGGGAACGGGTATTGAGATAGAAAAGACCCAGAGAAGGCTGATTCCGACTGACTCCCCATTGGGTCAACTACTACAACAATGGTCGTTGCCCCATCTGAGGACTTACACTCGGAGTCTAGAGAAAAAGAAAATGATCTACCTATGCCAATATAGGTGGCTGAAGTATCCCCGAGTAGACCCTGAGTTTCCTTACCACTGGGATCCCAAAGGGAATACCAGCACGTACTGGATAACTCAGTTGAAAGAGTATATAGTGAAACACCGGATGAAGGAGCAAATACCCTATGTGGAGGTATGGTATCATGCTCACTTTGAAGGTCCAGTTCCACCAGAAACAGAAGTAAGACAGTTTGTCAGCAATGTGGAGGAAAGCGAAACTGAGGACTGAGACTTGCAGGGCAACAGGGAGCAGTGGCTGTAGACACAACGTTCCCCATAGCTGATCCAAATTGGAACATCAATAATAATGCTCATAGGGAGCACATGAGAGATATGAAACTCATGATCATTGAAGGAATTAAATTGGCCATCCCTCAAGGAAAAAACTTGACCAAAGCATTTGAAATAACACAAGGAAAGGATGTCCCTGGGGGATTTCTGTGCTCGGCTCCGTGAAGGGTTAACCAAGTACTCCGGAGTGGAGCCAGAAACCCCTGCCTTCGAGATTCTCCTGAAGATGCAATTCGTCACCAAAGCATGGCCAGATATCCAGAAAAAGATCCAGAAGACAGAGGGATGGACTGATTTGGGCATGACAGATTTGATGAGAGTAGCCCAACAAGTTTTTGTGAACCGAGACTCAGTTAAAACCAAACAGAAATCTCAGATGATGGTAGCTGCTGTGCAAACGGCAGCCAAGAATGAAGTTAGGAAAAACAGGGAGACCCAGATGTCAGATCCAAGGCCAAGGTGGAGAGATGAAAGATCTCCCAGCAGGGAGTGGAGACCCCCGGTTAGGTGAGGAGGTCCAGGGGGCAATAGAGGCGGTCGATTCCAACGGCCGTCCCAGAGTAGAACTTGCTTCAGATGCGGGAAAGAGGGACATTTTGCACACGAATGTCCCAAAACCCCAGAGGAACGAAGCTATGCCCTATACAATTAGGGAGGTTCCGGCTCCCCAAGAAGGACCCGCGGGGAGCCATTGGTAAATGTGTTAGTGGGTCCTGACCATCAGGAACAGCTGTTCCTGATCGACACCGGTGCAAGCCGGACATCTGTATGCGATCCAGTAAAGGGAGCATGCAGGTCAAAGCAGACTTTAAAGGTGGTTGGGGTGAGTGGGAAATCCCAAGAGGTCAAGATTTTGGAAGAGGTGAGATTGGAATTGAATGATGTGGTTACTGAAACCGAAATATTGTATATTCCGGATTCAGGGGTGAACTTGCTAGGAAGAGACTTGTTGGATGTTTTTGGAATAGAATTGTGGGATAGAAGGAAGGAAGTTCGCATGTGTATGCTAACAATGGAAGATGAGGAGAAGATATCATCAGATGTGTGGGCAGGAGGTGAAGGGGTTAGTAGGATGGCAATACAGCCCATTCAGATCAAGATACAACCAGGAATAACTAAATTGTGGATTCCACAATATACTCTGAGTAAGAGAGGTAGGGAAGGGTTGAAACCAGTGATTGACAGATTATTGAAACAGGGACTGTTGGAACCTACTATGTCACCATTCAATTCACCGGTTTTAGCAGTAATAAAAAAGGATGGGAAGTATAGATTGGTTAATGATTTGAGGAGGATCAATGAGATAGTGGTTCCTAGATTCCCAGTGGTTCCTGATCCCTATACCATCTTGGGGCGGATTCTCCCCAAAGACAAATGGTTTACTGTGATAGATCTGAAGGATGCCTTTTGGGCGTGCCCCTTGGAGGAGGGGAGTAGAGACTTGTTTGCCTTTGAATGGAATGATCCTGAGAGTGGAAGGAAACAGCAGTTGAGGTGGACGGTACTTCCTCAGGGATATACCGAGAGCCCTTTGTTGTTTGAACAGGCATTGGAAGAAAAGTTGGTGTCGTTTGAGAGAGAGAAAGGAATCACCCTAATTCAGTACATGGATGACTTGTTGTTAACTGGGGAGAAAGAAAAGGAAATAAGAGCGGCTTCTGTGAGTCTGTTGAATTGGCTGAAGGAGCAGGGGCTGAGTCTCAAAAGAGAAGCTTCAGTTTGTTGAAAAAAAGGTGAAATATTTGGGACATTACATTCAGCAGGGGGTTAGGTCCTTGGACCCTGAAAGGGTGAAGGGGATCATGAGCTTGGCTCCTCCCAGGAACAAGACAGAGGAGCGGAAAGCGTTGGGATTATTGGGGTATTGTAGAATCTGGGTAGACCAATTCACAGTGTTGGCACAGTTTTTGCATAGAAAGTTGCCTGGAAAGGGAGAGCACATAGAATGGGAGGAGGGAGATAGTGAAAGGTGGGAAGAGCTGAAGAAGGCTTTGTCAACCGCTCCGGTTTTAGCCTTGCCAAACCTGAAATTACCATTTCATTTGTATGTGGCAGTGGCTCAGGGAACAACAGTTGGAGTCCTTGCCTAAAAGGGGGGGGGCAGTACCAGCCGGTAGCCTTCCTAAGCAAGGGTTTGGAGCCGGTTGTGAAAGGATGGCCAGTTTGTGTTCAGGCTGTGGCAGCAACAGCGATGTTGGTGGTGGAGAGCAAAAAGTTAACCTTTGGGGGAGCTTTGGTGGTGCATTCACCTCATCAGGTCAACTCAGTGTTGAGCCAGCTGGCTACCACTTGGATGACCGAAGGGAGGATATTGAAGTATGAAACCATTTTGAGAACCAGTCCTGATGTGGTAATAGGAACAGACAAGAATCTAAATCCAGAAGAATTCTTGGAGGGGAGAAGGCAGGCGTAGGAACCGGAAGACCATGATTGTCTATTGCAAGTGGATCTCATGATGAAGGTTAGAGAGGACTTGGAAGAGACTCCATTGGAGAAGGGAGAGAGGTGGTTTATAGATGGATCTAGCAGGGTGGAAAATGAAAAGCAAAAATCTGGGTTTGCAATAGTAACCGGGGAAGGTGAGGTAATAGAGAAAGGGTCACTCCCAGCTGAGGCATTGCAACTCCCTAGCCGAGTATCAATTGTCCATGTGAGCGCACATCAGAAGGGGAACACACTGGAGGTTGTGGGAAACCGATGGGCGGACAAATGGGTGAAGGAAGCTGCAGGGGAGATAGAGTTGGTAATGGTATCTATACCAATACTGGAAAAGGAGGACAAGAGGGAAGAATGGGAGCCAGAGTAAAAGGAAAAGTTGGAGTTGGAGAAAGAGGGATGTGTCAAAACCCCAGGGGGATGGAAGACGTCGGAGGGAGTCAAGGTGGTGTCACCCATTGCCATGAGGGGAATATTGGAGAAAGTTCATGAAGGAGGACATTGGGGAACGGAGGCCTTGGTGATGCCCATTAAACCTCACTATTGGAGTCTGAGGATGTGGACAGTAGCTCAGAGCATCTGCTGGAAATGTTTGATTTGTTTGAAAGTAAATAAGAAAGCAGCACGCAAGAAAGAGATGGGAGGGAGACCCTTAGTGGGTTGGCCTTTTCAGAGAGCACAAATTGATTTCACTGAGTTGCCAGAAAAGGTGGGTTGGAAATACCTGCTTGGGATCAAAGATCAACTAACAGGGTGGGTAGAGGCTTATCCCACTAAAAGAGCCACAGCTCCCACAGTAACCAAGATCTTACTAGATCAGATTATCCCACAATATGGAATGATGGAAGCAATAGATTCAGACAGAGGAACTCATTTCACCCAAAAGGTTCTGCAAAGGGTAATGGAGGTGGTGGGGGTGAAATGGGAATTACACACGCCATGGCATCCTGAATCCAGTGGAAAAATTGAAAAAGCGAACGCGGAACTGAAGAAACACTTGACCAAATTACAACTTGAAAATGGCTTGCCATGGACAAAGAATCTCCCCTTAGCTCTGCTAAGGATCAGAACTTGTCCAAGGAAAGACACAGGGGTTTCTCCTTTTGAAATGCTGATGGGGAGACCCTATTTGGCCAAACTAGGCAATCCCATACCAGAGTTCAGGGACTTGTTCCTTCAGAAATATTTGCTGACACTCTCGGTCTTTGCTTTCTCTTCACAAACAGGGACTGTTGGTGCAACGACCACCTTTGGCTGGTAGCCAACACCCACACGAGGCTGGAGACTGGATCCTGATAAAGACTTGGAGAAGTGAAAAACTGCAACCTAGCTGGGAAGGTCCGTACCAGGTGCTACTGACGACTGAACCTGCAGTCCGTACTCGGGAAGGAGGCTGGATGCGCTACAGCAGAGTCAAGAAAGCACCGGAACCTGAGAAACCTTGGAAGGCAATCCCAGTGGACGGTCAGCCGTTAAAGGTAACCTTGAAAAAATAGCCAGCAGAAACCACCATGGAGATGTTGGCTGAACTCTGGAGAGGACTATTTGTTGCAACTATATTTACATTAATACATCAAAGACGTTCACAATATGTTGGACCTGCGGGTGACTTGGGAACAGACTTGTGGGATGACAATGTGTTCATAAAGGATCTCAAGAAGGTCTCACAATGCATGCACCTGCCAGGAAGAACAGGTGAAGGATTAATCCTACACGCAATTCCACTTGATCAGAACAGACTAAGACCACAGGGGCACGGGACAGAAAAATATGGTGTAGAACGAAATATAACAGGAAGGATTTTTGTTCATTTAAGGGAAACGGCATATGTGTGTTTTAGGAGAAATGAAACTAGAAAGCTCCATTTAGGAGATTGGGAAAAATGTAATAAGACTTTTGACATTCCATCATCCTGTAGTAACCATAGCTATACCAAGAGTTATCATAAATTAGATTATTTTAATCAAGATCAGTATCAGATGTGTATGCATTTTGAAGAAATGATCAATTGGACCCGAACATCACAACAGACCTATGCTATGGAAAACTTTAGGTGGGTATTGTGTGGGAAATATGCATACAGGGAGATGCCACCTTACTGGAGTGGCACATGTACACTTGGGTATGTGATACTAGTGATATATATATACTTAATGGCCTTCCCCAAGGCCAGATACGTAATAAAAGAGACTCAGAATCTGGCCTTACCCGGAGACTCTGGACCCAAATCTCCCGTGGTATAATAACACCATTGGGAGTAGCCATGAACTACCGAGATATACATATTCTAAATAACTTCACGGTAACAATGTTCAATGATACAATAAAGAATATTAAAATGATTAATACTGAGCTTTCTGAAGTAAGACAGGTTGCTCTACAAAATAGGTATGCTTTAGACATTGTATTAGCTACAAAAGGGTGTGTGTGTGCTCTGATTCATTCACATTGCTGTGTATACATCCATGATTTCCAACCCAATATTACAAAGACAGTAAAAGTAATGGAAGAACGTATTCGCTCTAATCCATTATCACAAAGAGGTGACTCCTCATTGCCAGACCTGTGGGGAGCACTATGGTCTTGGCTTCCCAGTTCCACTTGGTTTAGATCTACCATAATGGGAATTATATTGATTATTATATGCTGTGTATTGTTGTGTTGTTGTGTTCAGTGTCTCCCTGGTGCAATAACAACGTGTGGGAAGATAGGGAAATCCTTGGGTTCAAGATTTGAGAAGAAGCAGGAAGCAGAACCTCTAATGATGTATCAGAGAGAAATCACTCTGAAAGAAGCAGAGGATCTGCTATTTGAGTTTGAGACAAGAGTGGAAAAAGAAAAAAAAAGGGGGGATTGTGAGCAGAACCGAAGTCATGTTGGATGGCCCATTGAATTAAATAAGGAAGTGTGTCTCAAACTCAGTAGTTCTGCTAAATAAGAAAGTGTTCCAGTTTGTGCACAAGAGAAAAAACAAGATAAGGCTAGAACAATGGGGAATTGTAATAAAGTGCTGCGATGTCAGAAACCGTGTAACTAATTTTGCTAGATAGGGAGCTAGTATGAACCTTCAAAATATATGTGTCAATTTGAAAACAAAGAATGTGAGCCAAGCCCTTGTACGAGGGGGCAGACAGTTAGGGTATAAAAATGCTGTCTGAATTTTGCTCTGGGTTCCTTCAATGCCTGAGGGAACCCGTCTCTGCAGACACGTGAATAAAACCTTGTTTTCCTTGGTTCAACTAATCTTTTGGTGGTTTTTTTATCTGCTTCCACCTCACACAACCCTAAATTGTATTAACAGAGGGATACAGTCAAGATCAAGGGAAGTACTAATACCACTCTATAAAGCCTTAGTAAGACCACAGCTGTAGTACTGCATCCAGTTTTGGTCACCACATTATAAAAAAGATGTTGAGACTAGAAAAAGTGCAGAGAAAAACAACCAGGATGATTGGGGGACTGGAGGCTAAAACATACAATGAACGGTTGCAGGAACTGGGCTTGTCTTGTCTAGTAAAGAGAAGGATCAGGGGAGACATGATCAAATATTTGAGGGGCTGCCACAGGGAGGAAGGGGTCAAACTATTTTCTAAAGCACCTGTAGGCCAGACAAGGAATAATGGATGGAAACTGAACAAGGAGAGATTTAACCTGGAAATAAGGAGAACTTTTCTGACAATGAGAACAATCAACCAATGGAACAGTTTGGCCTCGGAAGTTGTGGGAGCGCCATCAGTTGAGAATTTCAAGAAGAGATTGGACTGCCATTTGTCAGAAATGGTGTAGGGTTTCCCACTTGGGCGGGGGGGTTGGACTAGATGACCTACAAGGTCCCTTCCAACTCTGATGATCTGTATCTGTAATTCTGGTATTTGATGCCCTCAAGTCTTAAAGTTTCCAGGTTCGGAGATCTCTGTCCTATTGGATTGTATCTTCTCTTCCACAGTGCATAGTTGTAAACAATTAAGGTAATTCCAACAACCCATAGCCTAACATTCTTGAATTGACTTAGACTTCATGGAGACATAACTGCACAACTGTGGATTGAACAATAGAACTAGCTCCAGGCTTGAGAAGGATCCTCAGCAAATGCTATTTGCTATCTCCCAAACCCCCAATGATAGAACAGATAGGGTTTTCTCTAGGATTTACAAGTGACATTCATTTCTCTGAGGAGGAATATTTTGCTCCATTCTTGTTCTAGTGCAAACTTATTTTTAATTTTCAAGCTATTATTTAACCAGAATTCAATCATTCAAATGTGTGCAAGTCTGTTTCTGGTTGCAAATGTATTGATTTTTCACAAATCTATTGTACATTATGAATATTAATTCATATTAATATTAATGTGAATTTTCAATATTAATGAAAATCATTGTAAAATGGCAATATTGGGCAAATTACTTACAGAAACATATCTAAGAGAAATGTACATCAAATTGTCATCAGATATTACCTGCCATCTCTCCCCAACTAACTGATATATAAAGTGATGAATCAAAATTAATATTGGGGGAAAAAACTTGGGGGAACCGAAATTGATAGAATTCACAATTTTTCTTTAAAAAATTGCAAGAATAATATACTTATAGTCAATTGAAATTTACTATATTGTGATTGAAATATAATCTCTTAAATTTACTTACAGCTCTTAACCCTGTGTTTATCAAAGTTTTATCATCTTTCTCATCCGGTTGACAATCAATCCTTGTTATTATTTCATACTGAATTTACCAAGACACCTTGAGTGCTCACTTCCTATTCACCTCCATTTTCCATCCTTCAACACAGGTATTCTCCTACAAGTTATGGTATTCTCTCTTCCTCCTCCTCCTCCTCCTTTTTCTTTTCTTTTTTGTAAAAGGTCACATAAGTTTTCTCTTATAACTCCAATCACATTATCTACTTCAACCACTAGAATTAACTTGCAAATATTTAATTGCTTTCCTTTGTAAATCCCTTGGAAACCACAAGGAATGCTTCTATTGACATCACCATCTTCTGGATTATGTAGTAATGTTTAGATTTAACAAAAATACTTAAGAACATGTCTTTGTTGTTGTCCTTTTGAGTCAAAAGGGCAAAACAAGAGTAGATATTTTCCACAAGGATGACTGAACACAATTTCAATTCCACAATAATTTATTCCTGAGGCATTACTAAAATAATTACTGGAAAACAATTTCAATTTTGTTGCTATTTTCATTATTACTACAATTCCCATTTCAAAAATATTTCTTCTAAAGCATAGGCTTCCCCAGAAGGTTATGAGTAATGAAATATATATTGTAATGTTATGGCATGATGCAGGGTCCATGACTTACATAAGCGCGCCCATCAGGACACAAGACAAAAAGAAAGTGGGGTTTCTATCATGACATCACTGCATGCATGGCATCACTTTTTTGGGGGGTGGGATGTCATAATAATTATGAACATTAATGCCATGGATTGCTCTGTAGAGTAACTGAAGTGGAAGAAGGATGCTCACAGCTGAAATGAGTTGGACAGCTGCTGCTTCTTCCTTGTCTAGATCAAATTTTAAACTGCCAGAATGAAGCCACCTTCTTGGTTTTGTCTTGGCCAAAAATAAATCATTATTGGTACATGTTTCTGGTAGTAGCCAACATCCCAGCAGATGGGCCAGGCTCTGTGTCTTTCCACATTCACATACCATGTTGTTATCTGCTAAGAACTTCCACTTGAGCATATTGATTTTACATTTAGACACTCCATCTCTCAACCTATTCAGTGTCCTCCAAGTAATATAAGAGAGGTCAAATTGGACAGGTTAAAAAATATGTTTCTCTTTATTCCAAACCAGTCATTGACATTTAAAGATTAATTTGCTTAGAAAAATAAAGAAACAAAATATGGGTTGCTTATTAAATTATGCTGCCTCTTCTCTTCCCCAAACATTTTAATTACAAAGCACACCAATTTCTTAACTTTGTTTCTAGGATATATGCCCAACATTAGGGGCAAAAGAGTCCCTCTGCAAAAAAATCCAATTGACCACCAGATATGTCCATTTTATTTGCCATCTACTGCTCACATAAATTTTCACAGCCCAGGTATGGTAGATCTTCATGATATAGATAGGAAATTATGGATGAGAAGTTACCAAAAGCATGTTGGGAAATATGTAAGAATAAGGACTGTTCCTCCCAAACATTAATTAAATAAATCTTGGCAAGAAAACTGTATTATATAAATTATTTAGATCTGTGTACTGAATATAATCAAAAGAAGTATGATGTTCAAATTTTTGTTTATTTGTGTCGAAGCATCATGATTAAAATAAGGCATATAAAATTTAAAATAGCAATAGCACTTATATACCGCTTCACAGTGCTTTACAGCCCTCTCTAAGCAGTTTTCAGAGTCAGCCTATTGCCCCCCACAATCTGGGTCCTCATTTTACTGAACTCGGAAGGATGGAAGGCTGAGTCAACCTTGACTGGGTCAGAATCGAACTGCTGAACTGATGGACATATGTCTTTTGTTTCATATTCTGTGAATTTGAATGGATTTATTAAGATATTAAATGGCCGAACCAATAAAGTATATAATGGGCCAGGACACACGATTGTAATTGATTGGTTGGAGAGTGCGAGCTCTTGCATGAGGTAATTTACATTATGATTGGCTGCTGGGTGTAAAGCGGGAGTTTCCCTCCCCCCGCCTTTTTTTTCTGTGTGCTCTGTATGCAGTTCTGCAATTTACCTGACGATTCACCACACCTATATAGTGATGTGCCTGACTATTTTACTTGTTGCAAATATAAATGTAAAATATGTTTATCTATATAAAACTACAAGTTCGTCTCTAGCTCCATTTGGATATCGGCTGCACAATTCCCTGACAATTTGTATTCGTCTATAAATTGCCTGACAGAACAATTAATCAAGAAGGCAACTGAAAATCTGGGTTCTTCCTAATGGCCACTCTCTGTAACTATTTTTGTTCTGCAATGTCATATGATTTATTCATGTTATTTGTTTATTTACAGGACCCTTATATTCTGTCTATCTCACACAATGTCTAGGCAGCTCACAACAACCCGTAAAACATAGTTAAAAGCATATCCTTCCTAGATATCACACTAAACATTCTTACAGGTCAATCCCCAACATTAGCCAAAGCATTCCTAACATTCCTCTGGAAAGCTGAAAAAACCTCTCTTTTCTTCAATTGGAGGCTGTTTTAAAAGATTGGGGCAGTTACCAAGAAGTCATGCATCTGAGGTCCCATCAAAAAGCAACATTTAAGGGACTCCCCTTCTCTAACCTAGAAGGAGAGGCAGATGGGAGGTGCAGCAAGGAACTTAGTCCTATGCCATACAGGGTTTTAAAGATGGTGACCAGTTCTTTGAATTGCATCCAGAAAGCAACTGGAAGCCAATGTAGCTCATGCAGCAATGATGTTATTCAGCTAAACTGAGGGACAGTGAAAACTGTGTGTGGCACTGCATTCTGGACCAGTTATAACTTCTGCGTAGTCTTCAAGGGCAGCCCCATGTAAAGTGTATTGCAATAATCCAAACAGGAGGTGACTAAGGCCTGTGAGCAAGGGCTCTTGGTCCAAGAATGGGCAAAATTGGTACACAAGACAGATTTGTGCAAAGGCTCCCCTGCTCACAACTGGCATCTGCTTTCCTAGCATGAGCCCATGAAGACTCCCAAGTTGTTCACCATATCTGTGCTACCCTGACCAGAGTCAAGGATGGAAACTTTCCTAATTTGAGGAACACCAAATCCTCCTAACTACTCCATCTTGCTAGGGTTGAATCACAGCAGGTTTCTCCCCATCCAGGCCCTTATTCCAGGTCCTGAATTAGCATGTAAACTTTCCTGGCATGGGATAGAAATATATAATGGGGAAAATAATGATACAGAATCTTATGTTGGTAGATAATCTCTCCCAGTGGTTTCATACAGGGGAGAATATAGAAAAATGAGAGAGCATTGAGCCCTGAGCCCTCCACATAATATGGGTCTAGGACTAGACCCATACTCTCCCCCACCAGTATTGACTGATACCAGCCACAGAGAAAGGAGAACCATGGCAAAAGAGAGCCCCTCAACTTCCAATCACCAGAGTCAGTCTGTCAAGTTACCATGGTCAATGACATCAAAATGTGCCGAGAGATCCAGGAGGGTCAGGATGGAAATACCACCCCCAACCTGAGCCCTCCAAAGTCATCCATAGGTGCGCCTCAGCTGATCCTTCATGATTTCATCATTCGTTAACTGATGAAGCTTAAACATCCTTAGATGTTTCCATTTTAAAACATCCTCTTCTCCAAACACAGATTCCACCAGAGATATGATCTGACATGCTTCTTCAACAATTTGGTTGCTGATGTGGTCAAGGCTCTGCCCAACTTCTGTTAGTCACTTCAGGCTGCTGTGAGCACCCTCCCTGCCGAGTCACTGTCAAGGTCATTTGTCTTAGGTTGACATGTAATGCCTGACTGGAACTTTCCAAGGGCTTCTCAGGTTTTCTGTGGGCTTCTTTTCAAGGAGTGTTCTTTTAAAAACCTGCTTAAAATATCAGTTTAAGCCAAGAAAGTTAGCTGAGTACTGCCAACAGCATGTTACTGGTTCACTTACAAGTTTTCCTCTCTGCTATTGAAAGAGGATTTTAATAGCCTTATTTTTAAAGACCCTATGTTTTTGTTACTCTTATTCCTTCTGAGGAATCAACTTATGATTATGACTAGTCAACACTCCCAGGACCAGTATCATCCAACTGGGTTTTCTTTGTCTGTGAATGCCCTATCACATCATTTGTGAAGAGTCCTTGGTGCTGTCTGAGCTTGGTTGATTTCTTGCAGATCTTTCATTATCCAAACTGGGTAACATCATCATTTCATTGGGTAATGAAACGTCTGCAAGAAATCAACCAAGCACAAGGACCCTCATTTCAACCCAGAGTTACAAATACAGCTAGTTTTTGACTTACAAGAGTTATTTTAGTGACGTTCAAAGTTACAATGGCACTGAAAAAAGTGATGTATGGCCACTTTTCACACTTATGATCATTGCAGCATCCCACGACCACATAATCAAAATTCAGATGCTTGGTAACTGACTTGTATTTATAAAGGTTACAGTGTCCTGGGATCAAGTGATCCCCCTTTGTGACTTTCTGACAAGCAAAGTCAATGAGGAAGTCAGATTCACAGGCCTGGTCCCACTGCACTTACGGATGCAAAGAGGATGTAAAACGTTAAAAAAAGCTTGCCATCCGTTGGAAAACGCGATGCATCCATTGTGTACTCACTGCATACGTGTTTCATACGCTCTATCCCTCCAGCATCTGTCCACTGAGACTTCATCCGTGCAAGAAGTTTTGAGCTGCATACTTTCCCCCACTTTCCTGATCCACCAAAGTCTTGAACAATTTTAGATATAATTAAAGTTAACTTCAACAAGCTACTTCACTGTGTTTCTTCTCTATTGCAAATAGCTATTGCCCTGCTTCTATTCTGTAGAAGAAAATTTAGCATTTCAAATAAAAGCAAATATTGCTGCATGTGTTTGTGTCCTTGTGTAGGTGTTTTTGTGGGTGTGCCTTACATTATTTTTATTTTTCTTCAAAAATTCCCTGCAAAAAAAAAATTAACCACAGAATATCATTGTGGGCTATAATTTGGAAAATTATACTATACTTAAGATTTGGAAAACTAACAGGTGTAGGCAACAAAGATAGATGCTTTTACCCATTTGGAAATTGGATAAGTATGCAAATTCCCTCAATTAGTTAGTGTCCCTTTCTGGGCTTCTGAAAAATTGAGTTTTTTAGAAATAACTAGGATCAGGTTTGCAGTTATTTCTGCCTGTTTCCCAGTGACTAAAAATGGGTCAGAGGCAAAGGAAAGTCCATAATCCATAAATTTTAACATCTTAAGAAAAAGAGTAATATGTCAAAAATAAATTTAATATAATTAAAAAAATCTTTTCAAAAGATTATGACACCTTTTTTTTTTCTTTTATTGGATTCAGATTGTAAGTTACAAGTCCAAAGTCTCACTTTAAGAAGAAGAATATGTTTTTCTTACTATATCTCCCCCAAAAAACTTAAATGCTCAGAAAATTTAACACTTCCATCAGGGAGACTTAAATTGGATTCCAGTTATCAACTTTATTGATGACTAAATTTGGAGCCAATTTCAGTTTTATTTATTCTTTCAGGTTTCATTCTCCTCCTTTATAATTTACTTCACAGGATTCTAGAGGATAAAATGGAGAGCACCAAGGGAAGTTTAGATAGGAAGTCAAAGTTTAGATAGGAAGTAATATGAAATTATTTTTCTCTGTAACACAAATGTATTTTAATCAAATATTATGTAATCTAGTACCACCTAGTGGCTGAAATATTTAATGACACTATCCCTATCAGAACAATTTAAGACTGCCAAAACTCTGTCAGAAAAGGTGAAATAAAACTATTGAAAGTAAAGGCCCTGTCACACTAGCCGACGGATGCAAAACATTTGTAAAAAGGACACAGCGGATGAGCAAAATGTTCCATCCATTGATATCCGCTCTCAAAAGGGGCAAAAATTTGCATAAAGAGAGCGGACAACATGGAAAGTAATGGACGGGGGGAGGACGTAGGGCGGATGGAAAGCGGATGCTCCACGGAAGTCTAGCGGATGGAAGCGGATGGGAGCGGATGTGAGCGGATGGCACATCCGCAAGGCTTCTGGGGGAGCACAGCGAAGCGGACGCGGAACGGAAAGAGCGGATGCAGAGCGGATGCCGAGTGGAAGCCTAGCGGAAGCCTAGCGGATGCCTAGCATTCACTGTGCATGCGGGGAGGATGCATTGCATCAGCCCCGCGGATATAAAGGGAAGCAGCTCGCAAGCAGGTCACCATTCAGAGAAAAGACCTTCTTCCAGACACAGCTTGCCAGCCTGCCAGCCTGCCTGCCAACCAGCCAGCCAGCAACCCAACAACCATGGGGAAGAAAAGGAAGCCTCTGCCATCTGCTGCCAGCCCTGGCAAGAGGGACAGGGCCACCCTCCCACCCCCTGGCCCTCACTCTGCTTCTTCTGGGGCTTCTGCTGCCCGGGCTCGCTCTTCTGGGGCTGGGGCTTCTGCTGATGCTGCTTCTGGTGGTGGTGCTTCTGCTGATGCTGCTTCTGGTGGTGGTGCTTCTGCTGGTGATTACTCTGCTGGCACTGCTCCTGGTGCTGGTGCTTCTGCTGGTGCTTACTCTGCTGGCACTGCTCCTGGTGCTGGTGCTTCTGCTGGTGCTTATTCTGCTGGCACTGCTCCTGGTCCTGCTGGTCCTGCTGGTGCTCCTGGTCCTGCTCGTGCTCCTGGTCCTGCTGGTGGTCCTGGTGGTCCTGGTGCTGCTGCTGCTGCTGGTCCTGCTGGTCCTGCTTTTGCTGCTACTGTTCTTGTTGTTGCTGCTGCTGGTGGTGGTGGTGTGGAGGAGCAGCCCCTACAACCTCGAAGCCCCTCTGATGAGGGCCCAGATGGTCCTGCCAGAGGGAGGAAGAGGCATACGTGTGAACAGGAGAGGAGGCAATACTCCATCGAAGAGGAACATGAGGATGAGTTGCTGGAATGGCTGAGGAGAACGAATATCTATGGCGGAAGGGACACAGGCTCTATCGAGACACCAAAAGGAAGCAGGCTGCTTGGAGAGAGAAGGCGGAGAGTCTGGGCTACACTTTGGAGGTGCTCCTTGGCTGGTGGAAGCACATGCACACCTGGTATGGGAAGCTGCATCTCAAGAAATCTGGCCAAGCCATGGTCAAGCTGACGGACAGAGAGACCTACGTGATGGCCAGGTGTAGCTTCCTGGAGGGTGAGATCCGCCACTGAGGAGCAGCCCCTCTGTCTACCCTCTCTACCCAGGTATCTGTGGAGCATCCCACGACGGAGAACCCCCCGACAGCTGTAATACCCATGGGGCGCGTGGAGGACCCCCTGACGCAGTGGGAGAAAGGAGACGCCACTTCCACCACAGGCCAACCCGCATCCACCCCCATCTCCATCTCCACAGAAAGGCAGAAAGCCAGACAGGAGGGGCAGAGCCACACTGTCCTGCTGGAGATAAGAGACACCATCAGAAGCAGCGTAGATCTCCTCTCTCAGCTGGTACACACCGACGCCCCAACCTCCAACCGCAAGCCCTTCCTCACCTATGTCAACCAGACCCTCCTGGACATGTCGGAACCCCAGTACCAGGTGGTGAAGGACCGGATCACTGCTTCCCAACCCTCCAGATCCAGAGGAACCTGCTGCCACCCAGTCCAGGCCTGCTCCTCCACCCCAGGTGATGTCCTTCCAAGGCTTTCCACAGGCCCTCACCTACCAAGGCTACGGCTACCAGGAGATCCAGCAGCACAGGCAGCAGCCCTTCCCAGTCCAGGCACAGGTACATCGGATGCCAATGGTGCCACTGATGTCACCGATGCCAGCCACGCCACCGATGCCAGCCACGCCACAGATGCCACCCATGCCACAGATGCCACCGACGCCAGTCCTCACCCAGCTGCAGACCAGACATCCCCACTACACTGCTCCTTCCTCCACCCCACAGCCAAGCCCGGCCTCAGAACATCTCTCATCGGTATTGGGGCTGACACCCCATGTCATGGAGGAAGGGGCTCTCAACATCACGGGGCTGAGCCAGCTGTCTGAGAGCTTCCTAAACACACCGTCCCCTGTTGTCCTCTCGGGGCCAGGCACCCCAGTGGCACTTCAGACAAGCACTCCAGCAGCAGCCACCTCCACAGAACCTGGACCCTTCACCCCTGAGATGATGGGAATGCCTCAGACTGACTGAGAAGAGTGCCAGAGACTGGGTGGCTACCTGTTGACTTTATTTTTGCTTTGGACACTTGACTTGGGTCATTTTTCTTTTACAGCTTGTTATTAATAAAGATTATCTTTGCTTCACACACTTGCTTCATTTATTTTTGTCAATAAAGTCTTGGTGGAAACTTTTAGAAATGGTTTAGCCTTTGCATGCTTGTGGGATGGGTTATGATAGCAGTGGGATGGGCAGGGATACCTTTGGGATGGGTAATAGCTGTGGGATAGATAAACCTCCAGTGCAAGCATAGTGGGACTATATGGTCCACCCTCCCAGGTGCCACACCTGTGGCCCTTTATTATCAATAATAATGTAATAATTATCCACACATGTCAACACAAACACAACTCTTTATTAAATACCCTGTTCATTGTATGGCCACCAAACATACATGGCCCAATCTCATCAGTGTGATGAGACAGGCTGAAGGACGCATCCATTTATCATCTATCATCCTGTCTTGCCACTCCACTGCTCCAGCTGGGGAGTTGCACCAGTGTCTCAGGAGGTTGCGCTGCTTCTTCCCTTCATGTGAAGCTCTGTTGGGGCCTTGCACATCCATAGTGTCTATCAGGTTTCGCCCTTGCCTCCATTCCCCAGGCTCCATGTCCCCATTGCCTTGTTGGAGATCCACGAGCCTGTTCTGCAAGACTGGGTAGCGGGTGCGCATGAGATTGTGCAGGATGCAGCAAGCTTCCACAATCCTCCTGACGGTCTCTGGGTGATGCTGCATGGTGGTGAGAAGTACCTGGAACCTGTTGGCCAGGATGCCAAAGGCATTCTCCACCACCCGCCTTGCCTGGACAGCCTATAGTTGAAGATCCTCTCTTCACGGGTGAGGAGTCTGGAAGTGTAGGGCTTCATGAGGTAGGTTCTGAGGGAGAAGGCATCATTCCCCACGATGAAGTAGGGCACATCTTGTGTGTCGTTGGGCAGGGGTTCTGGATCTGGGAAGCCCACCATGAGGTTGCCTTCCAGCCCCTCCTTGAGGTGACTGGCATTGTATACCTGGGCATCTGAACATGAGCCATTGCCTGAAGCATCAATGTAGATGAACTTGTAGTCAGCATCGACCATGGCGAAGAGGATGATGCTGAAGAAGCCCTTGTAGTTGAAATAAGTGGACCCTGACTTGGCTGGCGCTTTGCAGGCCACGTGCTTGCCATCTATGGTTCCAACGGTATGGGGGAAGTTCCACTTCTGATACCACTGCTCTGCAACTTTCTTCCAGCCTTCTTCAGTGGAGGGGCACTGGAGGAGCTCCTCCAGGTATTCTTCAATGATGGCCTGCACCACTTCTCTGACCACAATGCTGATGGTGTTGTGTGGCACCCTCCAGCCGTACTGCATGCTCCTGTAGGTGGTCCTTGAGGTGGTGCAGAGTCAGTGCCACCTTGAGCCCAGGGTCCAGGCTGGGCCGGAAGTTGGTGCTCTGCTTGGTCAACCTGGGTCTCAGCCACTGCACAACTTCGTCAAACATGGCTGGAGGCATCCTCATGAAGTTCTGGAATGCACGAGGGTCTTCGTTCCTCAGCTCCACCATCAGCTTGTTGTACAGTCCGTACTCTGCTCTTCTTCCGATCCATCTTTGGACCCAGATGCTTCTTGGCCGCCTCCTTTTCTTCCTGTAGAACAGTTGAAAGAGCCTGTAGATGGCTTTGCACTGTTGCAGAACAATGGTGGACTGAAAGTGAGATCCAGGTGAGTTGCTCCCCCTTTTTATAGGAAATATAGGTTTTCCACTAGGTGTCCTTTTGCATCCTCTAGGCATCCTCTAGACATCCTTAATATCCGGGATAGGTCCCCTCTGCGAACGTTTTTTCCGTTTTAACACTTTGTTTGCGAGCTGCATCTGCTTTCATCCTTTCTCTGTCCGTGCTACTAATGCTGCGCGTCCGTTCCGTGTCCATTTCACTTCCTCCCTGTGTCCATTTTCCGCTGGAGTGGATGCGAGTTGCGCGGATGCGCAGCGGATGCCTAGTGGATATAGCAGATGCGTAACGGATGATGACGGATGTAGAACTGATGTTCCTCGCATGCCTTGCGGATGCAGAATGGACGCGTTGGATACATTTTCCACTCAAAAAGTTTTGAGCAGCTCAAAACTTTTTGAGCGGATGGAACCTCAGTCGACGGATGCTGGACGGATAGAGAGGATGAAAAACGGACGCAGTGAGTACAGAACTGATGAATCGCGTTAACCAACGGATGGCAAGTGTTTCTCTCCGTTTTACATCCTCTTTCCAACCGTTGGTGCAGTGTGACATGGTCTTAATTGACAGTTTGCACACAATATTAGTCACTTTGTATTTATCAGCTGCCTATATTACTAAATTGAAGAGAACACTTTCCATTATATTGTACTATTTCAGTAGAATACAGTGATATTTCAGTACGCTAATCTTACAGACTAGGTAATCAGTACAGTACAGTAATCTTCAACATGGGCAGGTATTACGATTTCTAAATTTAGTTTTGGGGTTTTGTTGATAGACACTTAATTATATTGTCTTTTGTAGATTGTTGGTGTTGATGCCCCAAAACACCTAAGACTAATAATGCAAAACAAAAAACCAAAATTTCACAGAGAACCTGTCTTCCAAATTAAAACGTTAAGTTTTTGCTTGCCTTGATAGAATAGAATAGAATAGAATAGAATAGAATAGAATAGAATAGAACACTTTATTGGCCAAGTGTGATTGGACACACAAGGACTTTGTCTTGGTGCAAATGATCTCAGTATACATTAAAGAAAAGATGCATTTGTCAAGAGTCAAGAATCATAAGGTACAGCTCTTAATAATATTCATAGGGTACAATAAACAATCAAATCATACTAGGAAACAGTCAATATAAATTGTAAGGATACAAGCGACAAAGTTATAGTCATACAGTCACAAGTGGGAGGGGATGGATGATGAGAAGGAGTGATGAGAAGATTAACAGTAATAGTAGTGCAGACTTTGTAATAGTTGAACAGTTTTGAGGGAATTATTTGTTTAGCAGAGTGATGGCATGTGGGAAAGACTGTCCTTGTGTCTAGTTGTTCTGGTGTGCAATGCGCTATAGCGTCGTTTTGAGGGAAGGAGTTGAAAGAGTTTTTGTCCGGGATGTGAGGGGTCTGTAAATATTTTCACAGCCTTCTTTGACTCATGCAATATACAGGTCCTTGATTGAAGGCAGGTTGGTAGTAATTGTTTTTTTCTGCAGTCCTAATTATCCTCTGAAGTCTGTGTCTGTCTTGTGGGTTGCAGAGCCAAACCAGACAGTTATAGAAGTGCAGATGATAGAATCGATAATTCCTCTGTAGAACTGGATCGGCAGCTCTTTGGGCAGTTTGAGCTTTCTGAGTTGGTGCAGAAAGAACATTCTTTGTTGTGCTTTTTTGATGACATTTTTGATGTTAGGTGGCCATTTTAGGTCATGTGATATTATAGAACCTAGAAATTAGAAGGTCCCTACTGTTGATACTGTGTTGTCTAGTATTTTAAGATGACCATGACCATTCCATGACCAACAGGAACTGTTATGAAAAGCAAGGGCTGTATTTCACAGAGTGGGATGTTATTAGGATCTTCAGATGAGAGAGAACAGGCTATTCATGAAAGAAAGTACCCTAGTACATTCAGGGTAGTTTTTTAAAAATTAAAAATAAATAATTAAATTTACATTAAATTAAAATTAAATTAAAAAATTAAAAACAAACAAACAAACAGGGGTAAGATAGAGGATTTCTGTCAAATTATAGTCATATTAAAGAGTGTGCCAGTGGAAATAGCAGTCAAGTCAGGGAAACACCCACACAAATTTTATTCTGTATGTAGATACATTCTTTTATATTTGTATGGTGTGAACGAAGGAATAACAAGCAAACAAATACAGCACAGAAATATGACACAGAAGAACATAGAGTAAACATTATTTTCCATTTCCCAGAAAATTAGATGTTTTAGGAGTGCAGCCTGAAAATCTTAGCCTATCATAAATACTCAAAGAAGAGACAGTACCTGTATTTTCTGAAAAGAAAATGTCTAAGTAAAATAAAGGCTTTGTAACTGAATCAGTATCATCCATCTAATATCTTTTAAACATTTGTTCCACATTTGTTCAGATCTAATTTCCTTTGTCTGATTCAGGTGATATTTCTTCTCTTTTGTTTCCTTAACAACTTGATTCCTTCTTAACTATCTCCCCAAACAGAGGTGGTATTCAGCAGGTTCTGACCAGTTCTAGAGAACTGGTAGTGGAAATTTTGAGTAGTTCGGAGAACCAGCAAATATCACCTCTGACTGGAGATTTTACAGTATCCTTCCCCTGCCATGCCCACCAAGCCACGTCCACAGAACCGGTAGTAAAAATTTTTTGAGTCCCATCACTGTCCGGAAGGATCTTTTAGATCAGGGCTCTCCAACCTTGGCAAATTTAAGCCTGGAGGACTTCAACTCCCAGAATTCCCCAGCCAGCTCTGGGGAGATCAGATTTTGTTCACCTTACTTATGGGCCTGCTTCATCTTTAGCTAAGGAAGCTACAACTCTGCCTGGCATCACAGATACAGTACTCTTAGACTTATAATGATTCAAAATTACAACAGCACTAAAAAAAGTGACTTGTAGTAACCAGTCCTCACACTTACAACCGTCGCACCTTCCCCACTGTCACATTATCAGAATTTGGGATCTTGGCAACTGGCATGTATTTAGAACAGTTGCGTGACCACCATTTGCAACCTTCCCAGCTGGCTTTTGACAAGCCAAATCAATGGTGGAAACTGGATTTGCTTAATGATTGTGGGATTCCCTTAACGACCGTGACAAAATAGGTTATAAAAATCAGGTGATTTGCTTAACATTTGCCTTGCTTAGCAACAGAAATTTTGGTCTGAATTGTGGTGGTAATTTGAGAATTATCTGTACCATCCAGATGACCTGGCCAAGGTCCTGAGTTAGGAAACTACAAAGGTACTTAAGACTGCTTATACAGGCTATTTCCCTATCCTCCTTATTGAAATATATATCCAACTATTTTTCTTCAAATGGTAAAGGAACAGACACATATTCATATAGGCTAACAGGGCTAAGCAAATCATGCCAATTACTAGATTCACACATTCAGATCATAATTTGCTCAGCCACAATTGGCTGAATAATTCAAATTTGGTTGAATTCATACAAAGCCATAACTTACAGTTTACAAACACAAATTACGTATAGTTTACAAGCTATAATTGCTGGATTCATCCAAAAAACTAAACCGGAGCCAGTTATGCTACAATCTGGGCTAGTGCAATCTCGTCAATAGTTTGAAAAATAAGGAAAGAAAAACTAAGTTTCACCAATATTTCAATGACGCCATCAAAAGTCATTCATAGAGTTGCATGATTTTGAGGACTTTTTTTTATCCTATTGATCATTGGGGCACTTAGAGAAGAGAGATAGCAACAAGTCATCCAGTGAATGTCTTGTAGTTAAATAAGGAACTTGCAACTTCTCCAGCCTTAGACAAGCATTCCAACCACACTGACTGTCTCTCCTCCCTACCCATCCCTAAGATTGCTTCATATATTATAAAGAACTTTATGGAAAGCACTTCGAGTGCTGAAATAAAATATGCTCATACCCGAATGGGTAACAAACCTATGTATATTTGCTCTGGGTGTGTTTGGTGTACCTTTGGCTTGGTTGCCCACAGAGCTGGAAATAATGAGTGTGCATAAGTGTGTAAGAAACTGGGTTATATCCTTATTCCTACATGGCAGTTCTCAGTTTACTTTGGCTGTTAATCTAAGGAGGGAGACACAGCTATGACAAGGAAGTCCTTATATGGCAATGCCTTGTTGCTGTTGTTCTCCAAAAAATGTCTTCCAAGAAAGTGGTATTTATTCCACTTCCTTGAGGGCAACCAGAGCGGGTTCTGTGTAATTATCTCAGGTTCAACACAGGCATCAGCATGTGAAAGGTGTGTATGGACCTGTATGAAGAGCACGTGGTCATTTTATCCTCTTATGTTAGAAATAAATACATTGGTTCCATTTTTTTAGTGAGGGATGCAGGTATCTTAGACTGATTTATATTAATCAATCAGAATAGAGCTGGAAATCTTCTAGCACAATCCCCTCTACCAAGACCCTCTACCACAGGGGTGTCAAACTGGTGGGCTGCGGGCCAGATGCATCACATGCATACCACATCCATGAATGGAAAAAAGGCGCAAAATGTCACGTGACAGTAATGTGATGTGGCGAGTTGGACACCTGTGCTCTGCCATTTCAGATAAGTGGTTGTCCAGTCTCTTCTTGAAAACCTCCAGTGAGGAAACACCTACAACTTCTAAAGGCAAGCTGTTCCATTGGTTAATTGGTTAAAAGTTTCTCCTTAATTCCAGGTTGTTTCCCACCTTGATTAGTTTCCATCCCTTGTTTCTTGCCCTGTCTTCTGGTGCTTTGGAAAATAAGTTGACCTCCTCTTCTTTGTGGCAACCCCACAAATACTGGAATATTGCTATCATGTCACCCTTAGACCTTCTTTTCTCTAGATTGGGAAAACCTAATTCCTGCAACTGTTCTTCATATGTTTTTGTCTCCAGGCCCTTAATCGTCTGTTGCTCTTCTCTGAACTTTTTTCAAAGTCTCAACTTATTTTTTGTCATGTGGTAAACAAAGCTGAATGCAATATTCCAGGTATGGTCTTATCAAGGATTTATAAAGCGGTAGTAATACTTCACGTGATTTTGATTCTATGCATCTCTTTCTTTATACATAAACACAAAGTAGAATTTTTCAGTGTATTGCAATCTAGAGAAGCAGACACCAAGCTAGCAGGAATAGCCAATATTCCAGAAGACAGACTCAAAATACAGAAGGATCTTCATAGATTTGAACACTGGGCCCTATCTAACAAAATGAACTTCACTAGTGAGAAAAGTTCTATGTCTAGACAAGAAAAATCAAATGCACAGGTACAGAATAGGCTTTACTTGGCTCAATAGTAGTAACTGTGAAAAGGATATTGGAATTCGTGAACAATCACTAAAATATGAGTCAGCAGTGTGCTGCAACTGCCCAAAACGTCAACAAAACGGCTGCCTACCATCTACCAAGCAGACATTCCAAATTCAGCCCACCTTACAGAAAAGGGGTCAAAAAAGTCAATGTGGTGACTACAACCATGGGACAAAAGCCCCACTTTCTGCCTTCTTTGACTGATAAAATAGATTGCCACATCAGTGAAGTCTTTCTATGCATCATAGTATTTTTTATTAAATATACATGGAAAAGTTTATAATTATTTTTGGACTTGTTCTGTAAGGGGAGGAGAACATACCAGATATTTCCAATATTTTTTTCAGCATTTGATCAGGATGGACATTTTATGTTTAACGTCAGTGTTAATGAAGCATTTATTATTTGCTATTTTTAATACATTTTTTATTGTTAGTGTTTGATGTTTGTTTGTTCTTTCTTTTTGTTTTTTCCCTTATTTTGTATTTTAATATTGGAAATAAACAAATAAATAAATATATAAAAAATAAACCAAACATTAGACTAATAAGCTTTTACATTTTCTGAACACCTGCTTTATGGACTTGTGGGAAGGCAGTCATGTTGTCTTGTTGCTGAGGTGTAATAAAAAGACGATTTGCAACTTTTTGGAGAATAACTTTTCTGCTCTCTCAAGAATGCAACACCTGGCAACCTGGCCAATCCCTCTCTGGGATAGGTATGACCTGAGAAGTGCCACTTTTAGCGGAAAGGTAGTCCTTGATTTACAATTCATTCAAAGTTACAACACTGAAAAAAGTGACTTGTGATCATTTTTCACACTTACTACATTGATCAAAATTTGGATACTTGGCAACTTTCAGGTATTCATGATATAGTGTCCCGAGGTTGTGTGATCACCTTTTGAGACTTTCTGACAAGCAGTCAATGGGGAAGTCAGATTCGCTTAATGACCACGTGGTTCACTTAACAATTGCAGTGATTCACTTAAGAACGGTGGCAACAAAGGTTGTAAAATAGAGCAATACTCACAATGTCTTGCTTAGCAGTGGAGATTTTGAGCTCAATTGTGGTTGTAAGTCAAGGACTACCTGCACAATGATATTTTTGTTTAAATCAGCAAGGGAAAGGGCTCTTCTGATGACCTTATATTTTAAAATGTATGTATATATTTTCTGTGTGATTGTCTGTGGTTGGAGCTATTTTGTTTCCTTCCCCAAATGACCTGCAAGGAAATCTTCCCCCTTTCTGTTTAATGTATGGTGGTTTATCTATTTAAAGCCTGTCTCATCCCACATGAATATTGTTTTGCCAGACAGATAATGACTGGGGTGAGCATGGTTATTTAGACTGCACACCTCTTTTGATCCTACTGAGTCCCAAAAAAGGTAACTTTATAAAATTTTCTGTCCCCTTCAGCTTCCCACCAGCTCAGCTTTTCCTGCTTATCTGTTGAGTTCAAGAAAAGAGTGCGCAAGAAACACCACTTACCAAAACTTTGAGCCAGTTGCCTTTTTCGCTTGACCTACCTTACAGGATTGTTGTGAGAAAATGAATGAGCAGGGGAGAAGTAAAATTTTCCCTAGCAACCAAATTATGCAGTCTGTACAATGGTTGTCTTGCCAGAACCCTTTGTAGGACTTGGAGGCTTTTGGCAAAGCAGAGTTGCATGACAAAAGCTCTGTTCTTTTTCTACACGTGTGTGACATCATCATGCATCATCAAAAAGAGTAGAGTTTGTATTATGAGAGCATGACTTTCCTTCCATCATTGTCTCACCTCAGCCTCCATTTTTGATATCTTTGGTGGCTGATACCTGCGTGAAAGTGTTCTGGTTCTTTGACATTTATTTTATTCCTATGTCATATTTTATTTGCAGGGCTTGGGCGGTGAAAAAAGTAAGGTTCTACATTTAGGCAAGAAAAACCAAATGCATCAGTATAGTATAGGTAGTATATAGCTCAATAGTAGTAATTGTGAGAGGGAGCTAGGATTCTTAGTGGACAATCACTCAAATATGAACCAACAGTGTGCTGCAGTTGCCAACACAATCCTAGGCTGCATTAACACAGGGATAGAATCAGAGATGGGATTCAGCTGGTTTGGACCAGTTCACATGAACTGATTATTAAATTTTTGCACAGTTCACAGAACTGCCTAATCAACACTGGCGGCCCTCCCCACTCCACCCTGTCACTCTTTATCTCACCTCACCTGCCTAGGCCACTCACCTAGAGTCATGCCTGGGGCACAGCTGCTCTCTGGTTCCCTCATCTTGACCGGCTCAGGCCAGCTGATCTTTGCCTGATGAGTCTGAAGCCCGGCCTGCTTTCCTGCCTTTCCTGATGCCTTCCCTGCAGCTCATCCTGCTTGCCTGCCTTCCCCGCTGCCTTCCCCATGGCCCAGTTTGCTTGCCTGCCTTCCCCACGGCCTAGCCTGTGGGCTTGGAGCAGCAGCAATGGTTTGGAACTTGTTAAGGAGAACTGCTCCTCTGCCCCAGAGACAGGCAGACAGGCTGGGCTGCAGGGACCACGGGGAAGGCAGCGGGAAAATCAGGCAAGCGGACAGGGCTGTGGAGAAGCCAGGCAAGTGTCCTGGGCTATGGGGACCATTGGGAAGGCAGGCTGTGGGGACCTGTTGGTAGGCAATAGGGAAGGCAGGTAAGTGGGCTGCAGGGAAGGCAGGCAAACAGGCTGGGCCGCAGGAGCCGCATGGGAAGTAGCTGGGTGAGAAGCAAAGGAAAACTCAACAGGCAGAGATCATCTGGCCTGGGCCGCATGGCCAAGGTGAGGGAACCAGACAGCAGCAGCAGATATGCCACGGGTGTAACTCTAGGCAAGCTGCCTAGGCAGGAGAGGTGAGATAAGGAGTAATGGGAAGGGGCGGGGTGAGCCAGTGGTGCAATTAGCTGGTTCTCCGAACTGCACAAACATTTAACAACCGGTTCAGTCGAACCGTTCCAAACTGGCTGAATGCCACCTCTGCACCTATGCCTTGTGTCATTCTTAACATGTGTTCTTGCAAATGGCATTAGTTACTTGTCCTCATGCAGTGAACTCAGGGCATAATTTTGGCAGCACCTGGAAAGAAGTCTTTCAGGAAGCCATGCTATGGTGTCATCTTAAGAGGGCATTAAGTCGGACACCTGCTATAGCCACCTGTGGTTTGGCCATACCCCAAAACAGCCATCTTCTTCTCTGCAATAGTATGGTTGGGAATTCTGAAGAGGAACATGAAGTTCTATAGGCTGATTTCCCAAATGTCCAAGAACAGACTGATTTCTCTTCTCTCCTGCAGCTGTGTTTGGCTACAACTCCTAAAAAATTCCAGACTGCTGAGTCTGGAATACGATATCAATATGATATCAAATATTGTCTGTAAAATGCTGAATACCATGAAGTTGTGCAAATGCAGGTAGTCCTCAATTTACAATCTTTCATTTAGAGACTATTCAAAATTTCAAAAGCATGAAAAAAGTGGCTTAAGATCATTTTTCACACTTACAACAACTGCAGCATTCTTATAGCCATGTGTTCAAAATTAGAACTCTTGGCAGTTGGCTCATATTAATGATGATTTCAGTGTCTTGAGGGAGTCATGTGATCACTTGTTGTAACCTTCTGACAAGCAAAGTCAATGGGGAAGCCAGATTTGACAATTGCAGTGATTCATTTAACAACGGTGACAAGAAAGGTCATAAAACGGGGCAAAGCTCACTTTGCTTAGGAATGGAAATTTTGAGCTCCTTTGTGGTCGTAAGTTGAGGACTTGACAGTAAATGGCACTGGCTGTTCAGATTTCACCTGCAACTGGTTGGGCTTGGGGACATTATATTGGCTACGAAGAAGAATATTTGTTAAGAAATAAATTAAGAGATAGGCAAAAGCATTCCATCCAAAGTAAACTTCTTGGGAAAATTGGTGGCATTAAGCTATACCACTTTCCCAGGCTTGGGTGTTACTCCCTGGTTTGCTACAGAGAAAATTCATATATTTAGATCTTCTGGAAGCATAATTATAGTACACAAAACCAGAAGACATTGGCTTCTATTGTGAGAACAGGCTTAGGCAACCTATGGGAATGTTCTTTTCCCTCTCAGAATCCTTATTTCTCTCTTTATTTACATTTTAAATTTGACATCTGCCTTGACTTCATTTTCCATCTGATGAAGTCTGCTTGTTGTTTCCAAAGTCAGTCCCTCAGCTGCAGAAAAATAGAATTTTGAGCTGATGACTTTTCCTAGACTTTCCTAGCTTATCTAAGGTTTCTACAGAGTGACCAGCATGGAGACAAAACTCCATGAAAAGGGACAGGTGACATCACATACATCATTTCATAATTGTATGCTTTGACTAATTAAAGTTTTGAGCTCATGACCTCATTGTGTTTTTTTTTATGGTCACCTGTGTAGGAGGCTCATGGATTTACCTATATGGGCCTATTGTTAAGAATGTCCCACTTCTATTGTCTGTATTCTGAGAAGCATTTTTATTATTTACACTGAATTTTGAAGTAATTGAAGAAGGGTTTTGTACATCCTTTTTCCTTCCTGGCAGAAGAGTGCAATAAAATTTTGGGAGTTTACAAAACATATTTTGAATGCAGAACATGATTAATTTTAATGTTTAATGACAAATTTCATGTTTAATGATATTTTAAAGATTATTAAATTTTAAATTAGAAGCTTAAATTTAAAAAATAAGTAAAATTTTTGTATTTTTAATCAAATATGAATCAAAACTCTTATCATTCCATCAAGATTGGCAATAATACAAATTGTGTGCAAGTTGGGCACTGTATATTTTAATAAATAAAATAATAAAGTATTAAAGTATAAAAATTAAAATCTTTATTATGGACAATTACCAGATATTTGAAATTAGCATTTGCTTCAGTTTTGCAAATCAGTCCATCAATTTAAAATAATTTTAAATTTTATTTATTTTGCAAAAAATGTGTACATGTGGCAAATGTAAATAAAATTCATGCTTAGAGAAATGTGCAAGAAAAAATGAAAATGTTTATTATCACAAATGTTTACAAATATGAAAGGTAGAGACTAAACAAAGCATATAAGTCATCTGGAATCACCCTGTGGTTGAGATAGGTGGAAAATTAATTTAATAAATAGAATAGAATAGAAATAAATAAAATATACATGGAAACATGAAAATTGATAGAAATGAGATCCACAAATGTGAAAACTGAAAAAAATTGAAATTGACAGATCTTCCTACTCTGCATGTTTTTACGTTCTTCATAATTCAATTGTCTGAGGTATAATATCAATTTTAAATCTTGCAAAAAGAAGTAATACTATATATTAATAATGACATTAGGGAAGTTGAGATGCATTATATTTGAAAGTGGGGAAAACATGTTTTCTGTGGGCCAAGGAATCTTAATGCAAATGGGAAACAGTACACCTCATACCTTTTCAGAGAAGAATGGTAATGCCATTGCTTAAATACTTAAATACTCTTTTCTGGTTGAAGCATTGCTCAATAACCTTAAATCATGAGCCCTGAAACATAACCCTGACCTGGATCTCTGCATCACTAAGTCTGCTAGTTACTAAAATACAGATTATATTAGATGAAATTGCCAGTAAGAATAGTTAAAGAACAGAATCATTGTTCACTGGACGCAGTCAAGCACAGCATGAACTATTATCTACTGGGAATGATGTAATGAATTCCTGTTCTTAGCAAGAACTGTTAGGCTGGATGACCAAAAGCGTTTCTTCAAGCTATATGATTTTATAAATCTAATGCCAAAGACATTAGGAGTAAAGGTTTCCCCTATCCAGTTGTGACTCTAGGAGGCAGCGCTCATCCCCATTTCTTAGTTGAAGGAGTCAGTGTTGTCTGAAGATACTTCTGTGGTCATGACAATATTCAGAGGCACACAGAATGCTGTTGTCTTCCCACTGAAGTGGTACCTATTTATCTACTCACATTTGCATGTTTTTGAATTGCTAGGTTGACTGGGGCACATAACAGGAGCTAACCCTGATGTGCGGCACTTGGGTCTCGAACCCGGGCTGTCAGTTTTCCAGTTAACAAGCTCAGTGTCTTTAATTGCTGCACCAGCATGCCCTCTGCCAAAGACATTAGCCACTTCTTTTGGTTAAACTTGTAAGACACTGTTTTCATTTATATAAAATCACTAAAATAGATCAATAAACTTCCTCTCAGTCTGCTTATCACCCAGATAATGTTATGTTGCACTATAGAAAGACTTTCTGCATCCATATTCTGCAGTAGACACTGGTATGCATTCACTATCACAGGGGAATATGTCCACTGAGACAAACCACTGAAAGAATGACTGTCTTTACACTCTGCGTGTGAGCTGTCCAGGACTTTTTGGCTAACCATGATAGAGAAAGAATAGCAATTTGATTGTTTGACTTTTTAAATATATACACTAACATAGCTGCAAACATTCTCCAGATAACTTTCAGGGATGGATGGTGAAACAGGAATAACCCTTGGACAAGGTTTACCTATTTCTCGTAAGTTAGAACATTTCAGCTACAATCTTATTTGAGAGTAAGTCTTGCTGAACTAATTAGGACTTGGGACTTCATAGATATATATAAGATTCAATTTACTGTGCAGAAGTTTCTGTCTCCCCATATTAATAGGTTTACTGGATAATTTATTAACTTCCATTCCCTCCCACGCTTGTATCTGTTTTGCAGGGAGAGTACGAATGTATTATGACATATCAATTGAGCAATTTTTATCATGCCATTTGGTTAATTAATGCCACAATAATTAAACAAGCCAGGGAATACACCACGAAAGCCTATTCCCTGGAGAAAGTTGATTATAAATCTGAATGACCACAATGGAGAAAAAAAATGTCTAGGTCACCGTGTCTAGCACAGCTCATTACTTCAGCCAACTGATTCTATATATTTAAGAGAGCGTAAACTCATTTCATGCGAGCTTTTTAATTAAGTGGATAGAAAGCGGTCTAGTCACACTGGAACCAGGTTGATTTTGGGGGCTAGGAAAGCCTGTTAAGGAAGCGTGGGTAGTTAATATGTACTTCACCACCAAAGTTGCATCGTACAGCGCCCCAAGAGCAATGATTGGTTAGGATCATACCCAGGCAAGTGTTTAAATTTTAGAAGGTTCAAAGGTGACAGGGAAACCTTCCATCAGACTTGTTGCAGTCATTTGAGATCTCAAAGATAGTGCCTTTCTTGCAAGTCAAGGTAAGGAATCACAGAGTTTGACCCTCTCCTATTTCATTTATGTTAGAACAACAGAAAGGACTCACAGTATCTTAGAGGTTAATAGAATTATTGGGACATTTGCTTTCATGGTCGAGAGTCCAGTTTAAAGTATAAGATGCAGCATAATTTAGACAACTTGTTATATGAGATGCATGTCAAAATATTAAGAAGAAAATACTTATTTAGTTATTTTTATTTATTTTTCAAGTATGTATTAGATAACAGATATAAGTATAAACATTATTATTAATACATGAAATGGATAAGAATAAAAGGGAGCATTAGGGCAGGGATGGTAGGAATGTTGTTGTGCTTATGCACACCCCTTAAAGGTCTCTTAAGAATGGAGTAAAGTCCACAGAAGACAGTCTAAGATTAAAGTTTGGGGGGGGTTGGGAAGAAACCACCGAATCATATTGAATAGTCATATTGAATATGCAGTAATGTTGTAGTTAAAAGTTTGAATGACTTTGAAGAAAAGCTCTTGTTTAAATTGTACAATGTGCAAATCAGTATCACAAGGTTTTGGAAATCCTGACATAACTCAGACCAGCCTTGTCTGGGGAAGGAATGTAAAAAAAAGAAAAGCAAGAGATATTCACTCTATCTGAACTATTTTTCATTCTCTGTATATCCTGTGGCATCCAACGACTTCTAGTGAGGAGGTGAAGTAGTTATTGCAAGACTAAAATGTTTCAAATAAACTTGCCCCACACTTGATGGAAAGAAGTAGGCTTTATATAGCTTGTTAGTGTACCCTTGGATAGGTTGTTTTGTAGGTCAATGTGCTAACTTAGCATTTTGGGAGAAGCAGACTATCAGATTAAACCACCATACACATGATTTTGGAAGGGAGAAACTGTTAATGTGCACATAGCAGTTGCATCATATCCATGATATGAACTGAGGCAATGCGTATCTTCAAGGAAACAAGTCTCAAATGTTTTACTTTGGAACTTCTGTGAATGAAGTTCTTCCATATAACTAAATCAGTCACATCCCAGGCAACTTTATACAGAATGGAATGACATCAAAGATGGCAGAGAGGTGTTGGTCCTTCTGCTCTCTTAGGGTAATTTACAAGTCTTCAGAATATGTTTATTAATATTTGAAGTCTTTTAGTGAAAAATGCTTAGGAAATAACAGCAGCAGCAATGCCAATCACACATTTATAAATGGAAAAAAGACAAGTGTGTTTTCAGCAGCTATTGACCGAAATTGAGGTTAACAGAACTAATTGAGAAGGGGTTGCTGTAGAATCAGTTGCTGATATTATGAAAAGGAAAATGATTAGGTCACAATAAAACTGAGAAAGATCTGTTGAAGAGTTTACAGAGGGAACAACACTGGATTTGTAATTTAGTCTCTTATTTTTTCCTTTAATTAATAATCTATCTTCGCTACCTTTAAAAAAAACAACAATTGTTAGCCTATATATATTAAAAAGAGATGAAACAAAAGTTTGACTCGGTAAAAGTTGGTTCAATAAACCAGAATATGTTGAGATAAACTGTATTAGCATTTTAAAATGGGAGAAGGGGGAGGGAAGATGCTGGAAACCAATAGTAAAAACACCAATCCCACATGGGTGAGGTGGCCACAACTAGCATCATTAGACGCATATAGACTTAGTATCCCTCATTCACCAAATGTTGCTTGCTTGTGTAAACGTGTTTCCTATGTAGCCACAACCATACAACCCTCCACTAACACAGGCAGTTATCAGCAAACCTATAAGCACCCCAACTTTGCAAAGTATAAAATAGATTTGTTTTTTTTTTAAGTCTTTGGGTTAAGGGTTGGTGAGGAGAGACCCAATAAAGGTCCAAGGGTTCAAAGCACATTCTATTAACAAATACTGCTGGTCAGCTGTGGGGGAAGGGAAGGGATGGAGAGTTATTTATTTGTATTATTTATTTCATTTCTATCCCACCTTTATCCAGAGAAGAGCATTCACGTAGTAACATGCGCATCCTATTTCTTTATTGTTCCATTTTCCTTTGTGTCCTGAATAGTACAGCACAGCACATATTGTGATACCAGTATATATTACTGTATACCTTCTACAGGGTGTTTGGATTGCAAGTTCATTGAATTATCTCTTTATCTGCAGCTGTTTCCAAGGTCAGGCTGTGCCTGTTGGTGAGGATGAAGAAAACAATTGTGTTTCTTTGTATTATTGTAACAGCTTGGGCACTCCCGGTAAGTCCTTTCTATGGCTTCATGGAATTGATGTCAGATCTTTTCATTTGGAACTGCATAGTTTATAGGGGGGGAAATGAATATTCTTCTACAGGAAAGCAAAGATTATTAGAGCAGAACAGAATAATAGAGTTGGAAGAACCCCCTTCTAGTCCAAGCCCTTGCTAAACCAGGAAACCCTATGCCATTTCAGACAAATAGTTGTCCAATTCTCTTAAAAACTTCCAGTGTTGGAGCATCCACAACTTCTGGAGGCAAGCCATTCCATTGATTAATTGTTCTAACTCTCATAATTTTTTTTCCTTAGTTCTAGGTTGGTTCCCTTTTTCATTAGTTTCTATCCATTGCTTCTTATCCTACCTTCAAGTGTTTCTGAAAATAGCTTGACCCCTCTTTCTTGTGGCAGCCCCCTAGACATTGGAACATCACCATCATATCACCCCTAGTTCTTCTTTTCATTAAACTTGATATAGCCCATTCCTGCAACTGTTCTTACATAGAACAGATTCTCAGGATGTAGGTATTCCCATTTTGGTTTAATTCTACATCACTCTCAGAATTCAGGAAAAAAAAAAAAGAAGTCCGTAGGATGTTTGCATATTTAAATGCAATTCTTTGAAAAATCACTTTTAAAACTACTTTTCCTAGCTTGCTCCCATTTTTCAAGTGACTTTTCTGTGGATATTGTACTTTTGTGTACATTAATTCAAGATGCAAAGAGCACAGTGAAATTCCAATAATTGCAGATTTAAAAGACCAGTTTGCTTATTTATTTATTTGCAATAAAATTTGACACCACCCAATCCAAAGAAGTTGTGCTAATTTATATTTTACTCATGTGCAAATTGGATATTTTTATATAAAAGCTGACAACCACCTTGATCCTTTGCTGTACCTAAAGTTAGATAGACATCCATCAGGAATATGCTTAGGATGTTCCAGGATGTTGTCTGACAATTAACTCAGTAACATGCCAAAGTTACACATACACAACTATATAGGTGTAAACTACAATGTGGCCCAGAGTTTTCATTATGCTCTTATGCACATCAGTTTCTAGATGAAAATGTCCCATAGTCAATTGTTAAGCATGCTAGCAATTTTATCATGCTCCATCTGGTCAAAAAGAACATAACTCTTGCTCAGGAGCAATTAATTATTTGGTAATTTATTATTCAGCAGTGTGCTATTTATTTACTGTACTATTAGTATTGGGTGAGTACTCCATTTTGAAAGTTGTAATAGGTTAATCATTATCACACCAGAAAGAGGCAGAAATAAATATTCAAAGAACTGATGACAAAGTGCAAAAAGAATTCATTCAAGTGATAAATCAAATAACTTTTCTTGGAACATGTACAAATTAAATAGATTGCTTCTTTGGGGTGCTCACAACCTTTTTTGTTTAAGCCTTTCCTCTCCATTCTTTAGCAGATTGTTATGTCATATCACATAAACTCTTGCAATGCCATTTACAAATCAAGCAGAAATATGCTGGATGTTCTACAATGATTATTATTTTTAATAAAATTTAATTGCTGTTTCAATTGTTTTTCTGATTTACAAGCTCCTTCAACATGAACAAAGGGATATTATTAGCACTGGGGAAAATGAGGTGAGTAAATCTCTATACAATTTCAGCATGCATATATTATATAATGACAATGTCAGATTTCCTTTAAAATATGTGTATAGTTAATATTGGTTTAGGATATTATTTCTATACTGCTTTTCTTATTGCTAAGAATTCCAATATAGTTTCGAATCATTTGTTTTCATGACTTTCTCCAGAATACAATTTATCAAGGAATTCAGCAGATTAAAAAGAAATAGAGTTAGCCATGCCACATTACACTGGAGATATGGTTAAGAGTAGGGGAGGAACAGCTTAATAAACAGAACAGTTTTTGGACTGCATTTATTAAACTGGGGGTTCTGTTCCACCAAAATTTTCTACAGCTCTCACAAAACCATTACAAAGGGTGAGATAACATTCTCTGAAATGGAATATCATAATGAAAGGACAGTCATTTTATGAAAGGACAATCACTTTAATTTAACAGAGGTGTTTTAATTTTTTTCAGTCTCAGGTATCCTATAACTCCTTCATCCTGAGAAAGAAACTATCTTGTTGCTATCCTGGATACTTTTCACAGTAATTCATTCAACAATACTGCAAGGTGTTTATCTTGAGATGACTGGCATAGGAATAGGAACAAATACCAAAGGCAAAGTAGGAATTATGGTGATACATAAGATGGAAGAGGGACAGTAAATCTAATATTCCCCATGTTACTTATGTAAAGAAAAACAGCAGTTTGCTACTAGGATAAGGTCAAATTATTTGTTCAAAGAGTCTTGGCATTTGAGTGGTATGCCAAGGGTGAAATGTCCAAAAGTAAGCAGGATAAATTCAGAAAATGAGTGGGACAAGGACAAAAATTACATTTGTTTTGTAGTTATTTCAGGTGACTTTATGTTAATTAAATGCTTAAGGTACAGAATTCTTTCTCCCTGTATATTTAATAATTGTCATCAGAACTCATGCAGTTTGGTGACAAACGTAGACATGGCTAGATTTAGGTTTAAGGGCACCACCAATGGTTTCCAACCTTGAGGCGCATAGTACAACTATAACATAATACTATTTTCTCCATTCAGAGTAGAAATTGATTATTGTGTTCTGCCTTTTCAGAATTAAAGGCTTCCTAGCTGGGATATATCTCTAGTTTAAGAGAAGTGGGTTGGGTGGGTGGGGAAAGGTCAACAAACAATGCAGTGACTCTTCTGGCATTTTTCTTAGTGTCAGAAATAGAAGGAACAGGTGATGCTATCTTTATACCAACTGTGTCGTTTTGATCTTGCACGCTTTTGAATTCTGACATTCTGTCCAGGTTTAACTTGGTACTTCCTGACAAACTAATATTTAAGGAACAGTGGTTTTCCTGTCTGTGCCAAATTAAGCTCCTCTTTTAGTTTCTAACACAGGTGCCAGTATTTGGCTCAAACCTAACAACAGCACTCTGCCCATCTACCATTGTCATCCTTCAGATCAAGCAAGAGAGCCCTATCAGTTGGAAGATGGGAAATCCTATCAACAGGGATGAATGTTACAAGTGTTTAAAAAGTGTTTGAAAATATATTAATAAATAGATTTTTCTTTAAAAACAATGTAATGATGAAATTGAAAAGTAAAGAATGTGGCAGAGAGAATCAGCATGATTAATAAACTAGGCTCTTAATTACAATTATTTGGTTCTGCTGTTGTTTAAAAAGATAAATTGCTTATATTTGTCATTTCAGTCTCTGCTCCCCAATATTCTTTATCTCAAGCTTATATCCTGTTTATGATTTTCTCTTTGTCATGCAGAAGGAATAAAACCCAGGCCAGGCTGCTTCTCATGACTTGAATGAACTTGTTTACCTGAAATGGGGGACTTTTTGCCACAAGTTTCAATTACAGAATCTCCCTTTCCATGGGAACTCATGATCATCCTTCCTTGCAAATAATTTTAATTTAGGAAGCTTGCTAAGCTTTTCTTTAAAAAATATTCTTTTTAAATCAGTCAAGACAGTTGTGTTCTTTTGTGTTTGAGTTATCACTGATGTTGGCATACGTATATATATCTTCTTCCTCTGAGCAGATTTATTAAAAAGCAAGGTATTAATTTGTAAAAAATGAGCAAAACAACTTTTCTTTCATGCAATAGTCATACACTGCTGATAATGTGAAGCCCTGGAAAACTTGTCACTGGAAAACTAAACATCCAAGGAACAGCCAGATTTCTATGCCAACCCATTAAGTGGGGAATTGTCCACATCCAATTTAATAGTGCCATCATGCATTTGTTAGAATTTTGTTTAATCTGACCAAAACAAGCAAAGACAAAAGACAATTAATTGTTCAGGTCAGTAAGTAGACATGATCTGATTACCTTGATGACATCATATAAGATTCTGGATTTTTTGGGTAGTGTAGTTAATCTTCTACTTACTTCTTTATGCCAGAATTGAGATAAAGCTTGCAGATTAGAAACCTGATGACAACAAAATGTTACTATTGTAACAAAATGTTTTGAGTTACATGTTAAAAAAACAGGTAGAGCTTCAAATGCAATAGTAGCAATCAACTTGCTTTTTCAACCATACCTTGCAGATATCCCTATTCAGGATAGATGTTCGTGTTTAATCTTTCAATCTTTCTTTCACTCTCTTAAGAATATTTTATCCCATAGGCACTCTGTTCCATTTTCTGTCTTTTCTTCCTATAGTTAATTAATATTCTAAATTATGTTCATTTCTTATTTGTTTTACCTTCTCTCCCCTTTTTCTTCCTTTCTAAAAAATATTTCAAATGTTTGCAAATATTAGGGTCCTCCCAAGCTTCATAATATCTCTTCCCTGAACATGGATAATGCTGATTTGGCAACATAACAATTGGTGCTGGAGGGGGGATGATTTTTGTATGTATTTTATTATTTTTATTTGTATTTTACTTTATTCAGATTAATCAGATAGTTATTATTGGGAAACAGATACCATATATACTCGCATATAAGCCGATCTCGCATATAAGCCGACCCTTAAAAAACTGCCCCAAAATGAGGCATTTTGCAAAAACTCGCATATAGAGGGAAAAATACAGAGGGAAAAGTCGGCAGGGCAAAAGTTGCGGCTCATCGTCCATCCAGGGAGAAAGGCTGCAAAGGTCCATGCGAGGGCTGCAAAGGGCCATGCGAGGGCTGCAAAGGGCCATACAAGGGCTGCAAAGGGCCATTCAAGGGCTGCAAAGGGCCAGGCGAGGGCTGCAGCAGCGACTTAGCGTGGCGACTTGCTCCAGGGACTTGCTGGAGCAGTGACTTTGCGTGGCGGCTTCGCGGGATGAGAGTCTTGGCTCTCATTGCGCGAAGTTGGGCAGCGACTTCGCGCAATGAGAGCCAAGACTCTCATTGCCTTCGCGCGATGAGAGACAAGACTCTTATCGCGCGAAGCTGCCATGCTAAGTCGCTGCTCCAGCAAATCAGATTTATGTGCATATAAGCCAACCCCCAAATTTGGGGGAAAAAAAAAAACATTCTAAAGTCAGCTTATATGCGAGTATATATGGTACCTTGTTTGAGATTTCTCAGATACCTAGTTTAAGGTCCAGTTTGAATCTTTTTACATCAACTACAAATTGTGCAATGGCGCTGGGAGGATCATATGTTGCGATGTTGCTATGTCTGACAGCAGAAAACTGATTAGCTCAGCTTTGATTCTTCAAGACTCTTCATAGGTTTTTATGCTACCACCACTGATAGCAATGGAACACAAATTCAACCTTTAAGTTCATCTTTAAAATGTCACACTTTTTATTTCTCTTTCTAATGAAACTCCTGTTCTTAATATTGCACTCCTTATAGGATACATCAAATGCCATTCATCAGGACAATGGTGGACAAGACTTCAGAGGTTTACTCAACAACCTAGGATATACCAATGGAAATATTAATTGTGTATATGGAAGGAGTATTGGCCCTGGATATGAAGAATGTGAAACAGAAGACTCTACTCCAAGTGCAGATAGAGTTAATGGAGCTGCTGATTTTGTTAATGTCAGTGAAAATGAAGGTGAAAGACCTGAAGATAATCTGAGAATAAATGAAAACAGGGAACATATGCCTGCAGAGGAAAATGCTACTGAAAGACAAGAAGTTACTCTAGAAGGTGAATATTTCAGTGATTCCAGTTATGGAATTGGGCAAGAGAATATTCATTATAGAGCACTAGGAGAACTTTTTGAGGGTGATCCAAATGATAAGCAGCATGGCACTGAAGATCAAATTAATGATCAAACTGGAGAAGAATTCAGAGACAGTAGAGGACTCCAGGCCAATCACATCCAAAGCTTTATTGACCTGGATGGACATAGATATGCAATCTATGGGCCCAGAGATAACACAGTAAATATGCTGATGGGAAGTGAGGTCCATGGGGAAAGTATACATTGGGCATCCATTGATGAAGGTGGAAGTGGTAATGGTGGAGATCCCAATGAAGAAGGTTCTAGTGATGGCTGGGGAGATGGAACCTCAGAAAGTACAACAAACTTTGGGGAAAATGTGACAGAAACCCATAGTGATAGGGATAACACTCAGGCTTGTGATGTGGACACTGTGGATGATTCTCTCAACACTGATAATGAAAGTTTTCAAAGTCGTGGTGATGTAAGCCCTGAAACTAAGCATGTGACATGCCTTGAAAAGAAAAGAAACGATGGGCTGGATTCAAATGGCAATACTGAGGTGAGCTATTTATTTATTTATCCAAAAGATGTACCTTCTATTTGTGGCTAGAAAAAGACCAAACCATCATCATTTTACAGATGATAGTGGGGTTAGTATCATGGCATATAAAATTTTGCTGCACTTTATTTTCCTCAGACTGATTTTTCAGACATGTAAACAGCCACTAGGGATTGAAGAAGAAAAAGGGAAATTTCCTCCAATGTACTGTATTTTATAAGTTAAATTAGTTTACAATCTCAATGATTTGAAGGACATTTAACTGTTAAGTCAGTTTCTCTCCCCTCTGATGTTGGTCAGAAGTACTCCTATTCAAATTGGAAGTCCTTGATATTCATAATCTTCAGGATGTGATAGGCTAGGGATTCTAGGAAATTACTTTTTCTTTGCTCTGGCCTCCACCATTTACACAATACAGAATAGCAGAAGGGACCTTGGAGGTTTTCTAGTCCAACTTTCTGTTCAAGTAGGAAACTATACCATTTCAGATAAATGGTTGTGCATTTTCTGCCTGGGCCCTCCAACCTTGCCCGTTATTCATGAATCTCTTCATGTTTGTTGCATGTGTAACTCCTAAATCTCAGCCTATGGGTGTAGAGAGTGATATGTCTGCATAGGATTAACTCTTTGACAAGAGAATAATCTACTCTTGCTGGAAGACGACTGTAAGCTCTCAAAGCCTTTCCCATTTAACATGGGGCTAGTCTGACCACTCATTCACTCTCAGTCCACTCACAAGAGGTAGCTGCTCTTTTAAACTTTGTGAAATAGGCTTCTATGTTGTATTCCTCTGACAACTTGGAAATGTTTATGTTTCAGGGATATCCATGAAAAAAGTGGGACATGCAACTCAAGAGGAAACCAGCCAAGTGGAGATGGCTTAAATTCAAGCAGTTTGATATGTCTTATGGAAACTTTAGAATTAAATCTCTCTTCTGGTTACTGTATCTCTTTAAATAGTCCCATCAGCCCCTGAAACTCTTCCCTTCTTACCTCTATTTCACTCCTTTCTATTCCAGCCTATCTTTCCTTCCTTTCTCCCTCCAAAGCAGCCCTTCTTCCTCTTTGATTAACCCCAGCCTTTCTTCCTGCTGCTGCATTATCAGTTCTGCAATTGTAATAGCCCAAGTATCTTCACCTAGTCCCATGTCTGGCTGGTCTACCTTTTGCTTTGCCTTTGCCACAGGTCATGGGTGGATACCTGTCCCTAACAAGGTAAGAACCTCTTCTGTGGGAGAATCTGTCACTTTTGCTTTTTCAGTGTGTTTGGTGTAAGCTCTGGTATAAGAATCCTGGTTTCTACAACCAGGATGCTGGTTAATTCCTGCAAAATCTGAACTCTGCAAAGAGCTTTTCCTTCTTTACAGCCCCTTTTTAAGCCAAAGCTTGTTTTATTTTCATAGTTCGTGTGTGTGAACTGAACTGCTTGAATTTAAACCATTTCCACTTGTGTGGTTTCCCCCTTGTGTTGGATATGTCACTTTGTAAAAATGGATACCCCACCTCTACCACCACTTTGTCATGAGTTCTTTTCAATATACCCAGGCTCAAGAGAAACAATACAAACACACATTCACTCAAAGGCTAGTACTTACTGCTCACTAATCCACACTTCCCCAGTTCTACTACAGTTTCTAATACTTCTCATTTACTACTACTACTAATAATACTACTACTGCTACTACTTATGAGTCCTACTGCTGAATAACAGCATCTCTTTCTATTTGCCTTAGGCTGTTTCAGGCTTTATTTAAAAAAACAAACATAATCCAACTTTTCTCTCATTCCAACTCCAACATTATTACCTACAGCTGCTGCCTATCTGTTTATCTTTAATAGTCACTAGTTGGTTTGCTGGTGAGGAAAAGGTCTTAAAAGGACAGAGTAACAGCAGTTTAGATGCTGGCCAATATTGCAGGCAGTCTATTCTTCAACCCAATTGAAGTCCAGGTGATTGTGGACTAAACACTCAGCCCAACTTATCTCACTGAGAAGAAAGCACTGGGTATACTAGAGGAAAGGTAAGAAATAATTAACAACTATGAAAAAGCCTTGGTACTTAATTTGCATTTCAACTCAGTTACATTCAGCACATTATCTAGGACTCTAGAAAGAAGTTCTGCTCCTTTGACAGAAGAAATGATGCCTGCAAATTTCAGGAGTTTGATTTGATCTGGTTTTATAAACAGATGTTTGTGTTGAGGGGTTGCCTCAGATTAAACTGAAATTCTTATAACAAGTTACAATGGAAGGCCAGTATATCTCTAAAGGGTACCATGCCAAAATATTAAGCAAAATCTAATGAAGAAGCCTTGGGGGAAGGAAAGATATCCAATGTTTAAGGGGCTGCCACAAAGAAGAGGGGGTCAACCTATTCTCCAAAGCAACTAAAGGCAGAACAAGAAGCAATGGATGGAAACTAATCAAGGAGAGAAGCAACCTAGAATTAAGGAGAGATTTCCTGACAGTGAGAACAATTAACGAGTGGAAGAGCTTGCCTTAAAAAGTTGTGGGTGCTCCAACACTGGAGGTTTTAAAGAAAATATTGGATAACTATTGGTCTGAAATGGTGTAGGGCAGCAGTCCCCAACCTTTGCTGCTTGGTGGCCTGGCTGGATGGGGATGAGAAGAGAACTGGGCTACATGAGTGGTGGGCTGGCATGCACGCAGCTCAACTTGCACAAGCGGCAGGCAAGTGCACACCTGTTCAATTTCCCACTAGCCTGTAACTCACACAGGTTGCTCCAACCAGCCACTCATGTGGCTCAATTCCAAATAGGCCAAGGCCTGCTCGTGGGCCATGGCCCAGAGGTTGGGGTCTCCTGGTATAGAATCTCCTGTTGTGCAGGGTGTTGGACTAGAAGACCTCCAAGGTACCTTCCAACTCTGTCATTCTGTTCTGTACACCCCACACTCTTTGCTGTTCCTTTGTTTAAAATTACCATCACTTATTATCTCATAGTATTTTGACCCATGTTGCTTTGTAGAGTGTGACTGTATTGATTCAGCCTGCTAGAAATATATTTGGGCACTATAGACGGAAGCTCCATATCTACCAACTTTAGTGGTGAAAGCTTTGATTAATGTGGCTTTAAGGCTTTTAAGGCTGCTTCTTGACATATTTAGGTTTATACTTTTCTTTTACTTTTTGTCACCAGGACACAAAGAATACTACAACTGTAAATAACAGCACTACAAGTGGTGGTAACATGCATGATAAGGTTATAAATATACCCAACCATGAAACCCCCCATCAAGATACTATCCGGACTCCACAGAGAAGTGATGGAGAAGGTAACAGCCTCCATGAGGACACCAGTGAAAATGGGAGCAACAGTGTGTACAGCTTCAGTGATGAATTGATGCAAGGGGATGAACCCAACCAAAGCCAAGATTCTGAAGGCTCAGAAAACAGCAGCCAGCAAGATCTCCCTAGTCAGGCCAGTGATGGGGAAAGTGCATCTTTAGGAGAGGAAGAGGGGCAAAGCAGTAATGTCGGCAGTGAGCAGTCAGACAGCAAAGGGAAAGATTATGAAAGCCAACAGGAAAGCAATGAAAGTAGCAGGCGCTCAAGAGGTGATGACAGTGAGAATGGTGGCCCATCTGTCAGCAGCGAAAGTGAGAGTCAACCAGACAGTAGCCAGAGCCAGTCTGAGAGCAGCAGTGAGAATGACAGTGAGGATGAGAGTGTCAGTGAAAGCGACAGTAAATCTGAAAGCAGCATTGACAGTGGCAATGGATCCAAGAGCAGCAGTGAGAGTGACGGTGAATCCGACAGCAGCAGTGAGAGCGACAGTGAATCCGACAGCAGCAGTGAGAGCAACAGTGAATCCGACAGCAGCAGTGAGAGTGACAGTGAATCCGACAGC
>BLBF01000056.1:16034884-16056215 GCA_015471245.1 Laticauda colubrina
ATCTATCTATCTATCTATCTATCTATCTATCTATCTATCTATCTATCTATCTATCTACTACCTACCTACCTACCTACCTATATAATATATGCATATGTATGCATGGAACTTTGAGATTTCACAGATAATGATCTGGGAGGAAATGTCCTTGTCTTCCTGTAATAAATATGGTATATCTGGTTAGATGTTGTTTCTGAAAATTGTGTTTTGGAAAGCTAAATCTGGCAGCCAAAATAGACAAATCTATTTTGTCATTTATTTATGCCATGCTATCAATAGCTTTTTCTCTGAGTGAGCTAAGATGTATCTTAACACAATAAAAAGAAAAAAGAGCACAATAAAAAGAAATAAGAGATCCTTGCCAGTGCTAGAAACAATTGCTGATTTAGGCACCTATCTTTTATTGTTACAGACATCGTAAAATAAAAATGAAGACAACTGGTTTCTTGCTCATCTCATTATGGAGTCTCTGCTGGGCTCGTCCTGTAAGTAGTCTTTAAAAGTGATTCAAAATATTCTTCCAAAAGCTTGAAATGACATTTACCTCTCTAAGCCAAGAGTTCCTTTTTAAGAGATTTATGTATTGATTGATAACATTTGTATAGCCACCCATTTTAAAACCAGATTCTGAGTAGCTCATAATAGATGTACAGTAAAAATATTTATTCCCCGTTCTAATATTTTCAGGTTTCCAGATACCCAGGTGCACACCACAGCAACTCCAAAGAACACTGGGTAAGTAAATCAACTTCAATATTTGTTTTCAAACTGAGATTATTTTAGAAATTGTCCTTATAACTTCTGTGCAAAATCAGAGTCTAAACAGGTGTGGAACCTTTGTGGGATCGCTGAAAGGACTGCATTTAAATAGGAGATAGGTGGTAGTGTATCTCAGTGGTGGGATTCAAATTTTTTATTTCCAGTTCTGTGGGCATGGCTTGGTGGGTGTGGCAGGGGAAGGATACTATAAAATCTCCAGTCAGAGGTGGTATTTGCCAGTTCTCTGAACTACTCAAAATTCCCGCTACCGATTCTCCAAAACTGATCAGAACCTGCTAAATACCACCTCTGGTATATCCCTTCCCCTAATGCAGGTGTCTTCAAATGTGACAGCTTTAAGACTTGGGGACTTCAACTCCCAGAATTCCTCCTCCAGTCATGGTAGCTGAGGAATTCTGGGAGTTGAAGTCCACAAGTCTTAAACTTGCCAAGTTTGAAGACCCTTGCCCTAATGTTTTAACATAGACACCATCACCTCCATGTTAGAATTGAGCAGCCCTCCCTCAAGAGAGAAGGAGGAATACAACACAACCTATCTCCTGTCTACAACACAGTCCTTTTTAATGGCCTCAACAACTCTCAAAAAGTTAATGACTGACCCACAGAGTGACTGCAAAGGATATAAATCCTTCCATTCACCCTTCAGTCAGTTCCAACTGAAGAAGCTTCTTGGATGAGAGATTTTCAGAGGGAAAAAAACAAGAAAGACCAATTGCCTTTTGGAAAAAGCACCTTTGGGACAGCCATGACCTGATGATTGAAAATCTCCACAGACAGAAGATGTAGTATATAATAAGAATAAATCCTGTTACCAAAAAGAATAATAAAAATATATAGGAATTAGAAAATAAGAATAAGAATAAGAATAATAAGAAAGTCTCCACAGACAACTCTTCATATCCCTCATTCTTTCTTGTCTACTTTCAGCTACTTTTCTTATGCTCAGTCAATTTTTTCTTCTCCCTCACCTGTTCCCTTGGGCTTTTTTGCTCACTGTCTCATTCTATTGTTCTTGATTATCTCTTGCTCTATTACTTATTTGCTCCATTGCTTGTTCCTTCATTTATGCAGTCTGTCACCTGCTCTGCTATTTGCTTCATTGCTCACTCCACTGCTCACTATCTCCCTCATCCTCTTGGTTATGCAACAATTCATCCTCTCCTCTCATATAGCCTTATCTTGCTTCCTCTCATTTTTAAAAAAGCTGCAGTGGGGGCTTCTGACTGTTGCTAAGGAGTGGACTTTCCTATTCCTACCAGTGCTGCTCCAATGTCCAAGCTGCTGATCAGAGTTCATCTCACCTATGTAAATTTTGCCTCCTGAGGTGACATCTCCTCAATCTTGGCCTTCAAGCCTGGCTCTGCTCTTGGCCTGAAGCCCCAATGGGGGCACACTATGTTGGAGGTGACGGGTTGACTGAGAAAATAGTATACCCATTCTATACTGTTTGTGCTCTTGGTTTAAACCTTTTATTTAACTGTTGTTAATTTTACTTTTAATGCTTTTAATATTTGTATATTTATGTTGTAAACATAAATATACAAATTGTAAACAGCCCAGGGTTACTTGGAATAGCCAGATAGGTGGCATATTAATTAATTATAATAAATTCAGAACTCTTATAATGCCTGACTAGTGTTTCTTGTAAGCTCAGCCAAGTGGGCATGGAGGGAAATGGTAAAAGAGTCCTCACCTCCTGTCTCCCAGCTCACAGATTGCAAACTGGAGTTAATGAGGCTAACATGGAGAGTCAGTGACCTGGATTTGTTCTTCATAGGGGATGCACTGCAAATCCAATGGATTATGCTGTGTCAAGATTCTTAATCAGCCTTGCGGATACTATGGATACATTCCCTCCCATTGTAAGCAATGAGATAAGATTCTTTACATAGAAAAGGTGGCAAAAACATTTCATTTCTGAGTTCTGTCTTGCCAATAGAATATCAACAGGTGCTATATTCCTTGAAACATCTGATATTAACTTGCTCTTGGGGTGACAGTAAGGTGATCTTGTTTCCATATTATAATATGAATACATGCAAGATATATGTAGCAACGCATCCTCTCATTTCCATTTCTTGGGTAGTCTATTTCAGTTGAAGAAGGCTTGAGCAAGAGAGCTGACTTTACAGATCTTAGTGACGAAGAAAAGAGACTAAGATCAAGCATGGAAGGCAGAAGAAGAGATCTTGGCAGCAACAGCTGTGAAAGTTGTGAAAGCAACAGCTCCCCGAGGGAGGTTTCCAGCAGTAGCCTTGAGAGCTTTTCAGAAGATGATCATGAATGGAGCACTCAGGACAATGAAGAGGGAGGTTATTTTGGACATCAGATGGTCTATAGGAAAAGGGCAGGCAAGAATTCCCACTATCACCAAAAGGAAATAAATAAGGAGAGTTTGGATGATGAATCTGCTGGCAGAATGTCATTGGTAGGTCTTCAAAACTTTCTTGTATAAGCATTGAAGTGCAATGGATGAGTTTATTTTGACATTAGAATTTTTTTTTTTTAGGAAGCTAGGAATAGTCAACATTTAGTAATACAAAATCAGCAGGTTCTGACTAGTTCTGGAGAACCAGTAGTGGAAATTTTGAGTAGTTCAGAGAACCGGCAAATATCACCTTTGACTGGAGATTTTATAGTATCCTTCCCCTGCCACACCCACCAAACCACACCCACAGAACCACTAGTAAATTTTTTTGAATCCCACCACTGTACAAAATATAATACAAAATGGGATGGAGACCAAAGGTCCATGGAAGACTATAAAAAGGCCTGATGAATGATTGCAGGGATTCTTTTTAACTGCATAAAAGCCATTTTAAGGGCCAGAGTTTAGTTTGGATGTGTTTCTTATCTTTAAATGCTAGAAAATTAAAATTTTTGGACATTATAATTTGTGAAAGTTTTAGAGTTGTAACATGGATTTCAAAGATACCATGGATTACAGAAGCAGCTACCAGCTATTCAGAAACAAAAATACCATTTAAATATTAATTATTAAATATACATTGTTATTATTATGATTATAAATCATAAATTAAAATTTATGACTATTGCTTTAGGAAAGCCCTTCAGTAATGTAGGAAATAATGTTATATACTTTAAAAAAGGTAGCTATGAGATGCATTTTTATGAATGAAGCTGGATAGAAGCCAGAGCTACTATTATTCTATGAAGCCTATAGTCTTACAATGATTCCATGTTGTCTTCCCCCCTCCTATTTGTCTTCTGGCACAGGAGGACCAAAGTGAAGGTCACCTTTTTGGGGCTAACAAAATATCCAAAGAACAGTCTGATGTTGAGAATGATGGCATGGTTTATACCCCAGAACAAGTCCTTTATACTTTTGTGGAGAAAGGTGGAAGTGACCTAACAGCTGAAGAAGATACCAGTGGTGATGACTCTTTAGATGGAAATAATGATGAAGACTCTGGGCACACTAAATCTCCAAGTGAAGTAGATGTTCTGCAACCTCCAGCAACTCATGGAGATCAGGATGGTGGTCATACCAGAGGCCGACATTCTGATGATAGTAGCAGCAGTAGCAGTAGCAGCAGTGAAAGCAGGAACCTTGAGAAAGAGGACAACCACATTATTGATGATGGCAGAAGGCATGGAGGTGATAGTTACAGTAGCAGCCAAGAGGATGGATATGATTTTCAAAGTGAAGAAATGCAAGGAGACGAGCCAAGGACTTTTGAGAGCCACGACAGTGATTCCCATATGCTTCCTGAGGCTATTCATTCAAAAGAAAGCAGCCAGGAAATCCATAGCAGTAGCAAAGCAGTAGAACATTTTGAAAGAAAAGCATATAATTATGTTGATGGTGATTCAGATGAAGATAACAGCCCCGAATATGAACAGAACAAATCCTTGAAAGATGATGATGATAACAATTCTGAGGTAGACAGCCAACTTGTGGATGATATTAGTCAATCAACAGAAAATGTTCCCAGTCAATCCAGGGAGGATGAAATGGGTCATTCTGGGAAGTCCGTAGAGAACTCATCCATGGGACAATCTAAAGAGAACCTCAATAGCCATTCTAGAGAAGATATGCATAGACAATCCCAAGAAGATGATAAGCACAGCCGCTCCAGGGAGCATGATAAGCACAGCCAGTCCAGGGAAGATGATAAGCACAGCCACTCCATGGAAGATGATAAGAATAGCCAGTCCACAGAAGATGATAAGCACAGTTGGTCCAGAGAAGATGCAACCAGAGGGCATAGTCAAAGCCAGTCTAAAGAGAACACAAGCAGCCATTCCAGAGAAGACAAGCATAGCCAATCACAGGAAGATGATGTTCATAGTCAATCCATAGAACTCTCTAGACCATCAAGAGAGAATGAAGACACAGTATCTGAAGAAGATGCAAAGAGTGACTCCACTGAAGACACCAGAAACTCCCAAGAAAAACTTGAGCAAAAGTCTAAAGAGACAGAAGAGGAATCAAATGAGCACAATCCTAGCAAATCTCAGGAGAATCACTCTGTTGAAAAATCAGGAAACATGCCACCCAGAGCTGCTGAATCCAGAGAATTCAAGTGGCATCACAGCAGATCAAGTGAGAAGAGCTCTTCTATGGAAGAGAGTGAAGAGTCAGCTGAAGATATAAAAGAATCTGTTGAGGACGACAGCGGATTGTCTCAAAGCACATCATCGGAGAGCAGCAAAGTATCTGAAGAAAGTGCCAGCAGCGATGACAGTAATTCAAATGAAGGGCAAGATGAGCAAAGCAGATCATCAGAAACCAGTGAATCCAAAGAGGAAGCGAGCAGTTCTATTGAAAGACCCAGTCAATCCAGAGAGGACACTATGAGCCAGTCTGACAGCATGGAAGATAACAGTTGGTCAAGAAGCAAGGAGCTGGAAAGCCGAAAACTAATGCTTGACTTTTACCATAACAAACCCTTTAGTGATTATGATGATAATGATTGCCAGGATGGGTATTAATTTAATGCACGAAAAACAAAGAAATCCAATTTTGTATAGTAGTCGGAGGTCAGGATTCTTTCTTTTAATTTATTTAATTGTTTTAGCAATGTGAAAGTTGACAGGTAAAGATGATAATTCTAGAAGAACCAGAGGCTCCAATGAAGCACAGATGCACCTCAGAAATGTCAAAGAAGATGGAATCAGTTTCTGCAAGATTTGACAGGCTTTCATTGCTGTGGAATTAAGTTCAAAGAGAAACACGAGTTAAAACTGGGTGATAATTTCCCAGAATAAACAGCTGTGGAATTTTGCAGAAACTGAAAGAATTTGGACAATGGTGGCAACTGCCAGCAGGTTTCCTTCACAAACTCTTTCGGACGTTACTTAATACTTTTTTAGGGGCTGATATTCATTTCTTTCACATAGGCCTACTAAAAAAAGGATTCAGTTTACACATATGCATATATGCACATATGCATATATGTGTTTATAACAGTCCAAAATACGTGTTTGACTGCTGTTTTAAATTGTGCCTATGGTCAATTTAATAGGAGGTTTTCTCCTTAGGTACACAGGATTTCCCACCATTTTTTTAATGCATGGATGACCCGCCTTCTAATTTGCACTGCTGAAATCTGGTGCCATAATCCAGATCCTCCCAAGCTAGGAAACATCCAACAGCAAATACTTTAAAAAGTGCAGATTTCAGTCCCAATTCTTTGTCATGATGTCAGCAGATTATCAGCACACTTCCTATGAGTTTGGAGGAAGAAGAAGAATAACCCCAGGGTTATAAAGTTGTCTAATGCTAGCTTCTTAGTGCAATTTGTCCTTTTCTACAAGGTCCACCCAACAGAATGTAAGTTAATGTCTTAGAATTTTTTGGTTCTTGCCATCCAACCATGGAATGCCTATTATAAATATTTCTATCGAAATATTAAATAATATATAGATAGAAAAAAAATCTATTGCAAGATGGGTTGGCGAGCTAGTTGTTCAGACATGTTTCATTTGTGTTTAAGGGCAGGCTTCCTCTTGAAGCAAAGCCATCCTTATAAGGAATCCTTGTACCTTTTCACTGAATGCTTAATGACAGTAGAAAAACAGAGATACAGCATTTGTGCATTAAGATTAGACTCAATGATTTGTGACTAAGTGGCACTTAAAGAAATTTAGTTACTACAGGGTTTGCACAGAAGGAGACAAAGAGAATACATGTCCTATGTTAAATTCCAATGCACTTCAGCTGGTCTGCAGCCTTAGAAATATCATTAATAATATGGGATGTATTTTGTAATAAATGTATAGCTGCTGTATTGGAAAATATTATACTCTAATCCCTTCTTTTTATACAAGTGGACTTAAATTAAAAATAAAGCAATCCTCTTCTTAGCAATAAAAGTTTTTTTTAAAACCAAGTAATGGATTAGCCTGATTTAACATTCATGCTATGAGAAACTTTAATATATTGTATTAAATATATTCCGGTGTGTCACAATAATAGCAGAACACATATGCATTTTAGAAATATAAATGCTTTGTCCTCATAAACTATTTTTTAAGCAAAAACATTTGAAAAAAAGTAAGGAGACTTTTTCTGAGAGTAAGAGCAAGTAATGGAATAGCTCCTAGGGTTGTGGGTCCATCACTGGAGGTTTTCAAAAATAGACTGGACAATTATTTGACTGAGATGGTATAAGATTCCTGGCTTCTGTCTTGGACTAGAAGACCTCCAAGTTCCCTTCCAGGTCTATGATTCTATGAAAATTCAAGAGAAACAGGTTTTCAAAAATTATGCACCCATAATTAGGCCTATAACCAGATCTAATTTTCTCAGAAAACATTTTAGAATTTATTGGAACAAGCAACTTAGAATGTCCCAAAGGTACTTTTCAAAAGGCAATTGGATCTTCTTGTTTTTTTCCTTTGAAAATGTTTTGCTTCTCATCCAATAAGCTTCTTCAATTCTGAACTGAAGAGGCTTCTTGGATGAGAAGCTAAAAGTCTTCAAGGAAAAACAAAGAAAGTCCAGTTGCCTTTTGAAAAATATATTTGGGACAACTATGACCTGGATGATTGAGAATCTTCAAAGACATCAAGCAACAGAGGTTTTATGATAGCACAGCAGAGGTAGTATTCAGCAAGTTCTGACCAGTTCTGGAGAACCAGTAGCGGAAATTTTGAGTAGTTGAGAGAACCAGCAAATACCAGTATTCTCCTGACACACCCACCAAGCCACGCCCACCGTTCTGGCGTAGAACCACTAGTAAAAAAATTTGAATTCCACCACTGTTGCACAGCTTTTTCTTTTTCAACTTGGCACCTTTTTGATATGTTCGGAGAGCAATGTCCAGAATTCCCAGCAAATCATTAGCTGTGCTAGCTGGAAATTTTAGAACAGTATTGGAGAAGACCAGGTTGGGGAAAAACTGATGTATCACAATATCTGGATATCTGCTGAAACAAAAAGACAACAGATAACAGATAATCAGAGTTGGAAGGGACCTTGGAGGTCATCTAGTCCAACTCCCTGCCCAAGTGGGAGACCCTACACCATTTCTGACAAATGGCAGTCCAATCTCTTCTTGAAGGTCTCAAGTGATGACGCTCCTACAACTTCCGAGGGCAACTTCTGTTCCATTGGTTGATTGTTCTCACTGTCAGAAAGTTTCTCCTTGTTTCCAGGTTGAATCTCTCCTTGTTTAGTTTCCATCCATTATTCCTTGTCTGGCCTTTGGGTACCTTGGAAAATAGCTTGATCCCCTCCTGTGGGGTGGGGCAGCCCCTCAAATATTGGAAGACTGCTATCATGTCTCCCCTGGTCCTTCTCTTCACTAGATCAGCCATGCCCAGTTCCTGTAACCATTCTTCATATGCCTTAGTCTCCAATTCCCTAATCATCCTGGTTGCTCTTCTCTGTACTTTTTCTAGAGTCTCAACATCTTAGCCCTTCCTCTCCACTCACTGAAAATAGTCTGGTATATTTCTGAGTTCGTATAAATTAAATGCCACCCTCTCCTTCTTCCACACCATGCAACATGACAATATCCCTTGGCCAAAAGAGATTCTTATCTAGGAAACATGAATTTGCAAATAGAGGCCCAATAATGTTTCTTTATTTGGGCATAGCATGTTGCAGTAACAGAGCAACTGTATTTAGTTCATATTAGTTTAAGTTTTAATATGTCACATGAACCCAATCATTGTTTAGTTTTACAAAATATTCATCATATAAGTAAGATTACTGTCACAGTGCTAGAGTCCCCTCAAGTGTTCCTTTACAGATTCGACCAAGCAAGGCATGAAGTCACTTTTGTGAGAGGACAGCAACACTGTCACAAGCCTATAATTTATCTTTAACCAGAAAAGTTGTAAAAATTCATTGCAACTCTGCAAACAGCCAGAAAGTGGCACTGCTGTTTAAATCAAGCATTGTAACTATCCAACTGTTTCTGGCTGGACTAAAATATTTTGCTGGGCAAATATTCCATAGAAGTTTAGAATGTGGCATAACAAACAGAGTTGGAAGAGACCTTAGAGATCTAGTTCAACCCTCTACTCAAGCAGGAGACCCTATACCATTCTTGACAAATGGCTATCCAATCTCTTATTGAAAACCCCTATCGCTCAGGAAATATCTTCTTTGTTCTAGGTTGGAGCTCTCCTTAATTAAATTTCCATCCAGCCATACAACATGTTGTGTCTTTACATGAAATGATAAAAAATGGGAAATGTAGAATTGAGCCCAATTAGAAATGCGCCTGCAGGAATAAATAATTATTTGCATAATTAGTTTCTTCGTATGAAACACATACTGTTTTCTCAAGACCACTTTCTATTGCCAGCACTGTCAATTGAGACAGATCTATGCTAGTTCCAATACAAACTTTTATATTATTTCCAGTTCTACATTCCATGTCCAAATAGTCTGTTCTCTATTTGCAAGGAATTCACGTATCTCGCAAAGCTTGGAAATACCTCTAATGTTAACATCAAGATGCCTTCAAGTCAGGATTGACTCCTGGCAACTGCCTGGATGGGTTCCTGTGGTGGTCAGATTCATGTAGCAGAATTCTTCTACCTTCTTTGGCAAGCATAGAAGATTAAATACTTGGGATGCTGTGGGTTATAATATTAATATATAAATATAATATCAATATTATAATCAGGGATTCTTCCTGAATGATTGAGGTTTAAATGGCATGTTGTGGCAATTTGGTAAGATCAATAAAACTGAAATAAGAGCCTCATTGAATTTTCTGAAAGGAAACCTACCACTTGTTTCATATATTAGTGATCTGCTAAAATAAGGACACTTTCATGTATGCAGACTTTTCCAGAGCTCCTTGGTGAACTTGAGTATGCTTTGATTCTTTTTAGAGTTAGCTCAAAACCACATGATGTGCACAATCAATCAGGAGGTTTTCCTGCAATCCAATTCAGTTCACTGTCACTTAACCTAGGAATTTCTTTGTGGCTTGTGCAAAATGTCATCGAAGATTTGTCATTGCAGTAGCAATTCCATAATATATGACACTGAAAGGAACCCAAAGCAAAATAAAACCCCCAAAGACAAACACATGTATACCATGTATTTTGGTGATTTTTTCCCCCAAATGTCAGAAGCGCAAGCTTTTCTCATTTGGTATAAAAAGTAAAATTGGAAATGGGGAGGAACAAGACAATTTGGTGCCTTTCAGAAGGTTTGGAGTTTGGCTCCTATAATTCCTTGCTAACTACCATAGTGTAGACTGAAATCCAATCCTCAATTTCTAGAGGGTAACTGATTGTCTAACTGTTGTCAACTGTAGCCATATAATGCTTAAAATGTCTGCGCTATTTAATGACAATACATTACCAATTTCCTAGATTTGTAATTCAGCTACATTGGTAGGGAATGTAAAAACACCTTAATGGAGTTAAACTATTTGTTCATTTAGCTTATACTGACTAAAGGCTGCTCTCCTGCATCTCCAGTAATAAGACAACTTTCTGTCTTGTTGTCAAGACAGAAGAATCTGGTATCAGATTCTTCTAAGAATGCTAAAAGCCTGAACCTAACATACTGAAGACAAATGGGTCCAGACTAAGACAAATTGCCACAGATGATTTGCCGTGGCCATCTCACCCTAATTGACTTACCATGGGACAATTCGACATGGGATAACTCAAGAGAGGGAGAAGTGAATTGTCTTGTTTTATATTTGAACCTTGTCAAGTTAGTAGTCCTTGAAGCTGGGGTCAACTGTAATTCTATTCTTCCCTCTCTTGAGTTATCTCATGCTGAATTGTCTTGCAGCGAATCCCATGACAAGTTGGCTATAGTAAGTCAGCCACCACAGGACAGCTAGGGCTAGTTGGCCAGGACAAGTTGTGTCATTCCATAGACAAATGCCCCTAATTACGGCCATTCCTCAGTTTAACATCTGTAAAGGGTAGAATGTATATTGTATAGTTCCTATTAAGAAGATCTCATTCAATAGAATCAATCTGGGAAAGCATTCTAGTTTGCCAATTTCACAATTTCTATCCTTGGGCAATCGTTAGCACATTCTTCAAGCAGTGGGTTGGGCCATACATATCACAATCAACTCAATCCCATTCACTCCTACATACTATTATTATCGATGTGCATCTAAGAATGTTTAACAGAATTCACATTGAAACCAAATTATCTAAGTCTTCCCATTCAGACCTGCTAAACCCTGGGTAGGAAGACCACTAAACCTTTTTGCTTTATTCTTAGTCCTTTCAGAGCTTTCTGGCTATATTCTCAAGATCTTTACAAACTGCAGTGTTTTTTTTTCTTCTCCCATTCCTTCTTCCTACCACACATAACAGCATAAATTAACAAAATCTTCTTTGGTCAGCCCCAACATCTGAAACATCTTACTGTACGGAGATGCTTTCCAATTATTTAAGCACTAGCTTTTTACTACCTGTCTCTGTCCTGGGCAGAGATATTCTGTATCTTCTAACAACTGAGTTCTCAATTTCTTTTTCTCAAACACTCTTTTTAGAGCATCTGCCTAATACAGGTCAGATTCCCCACATCATTTTGGTTCCACGAAATTAATTCCAGCCAGGTGACCGTGTATTCAATCATTGTCATTTTATTCAACTGCTTAGCATATGGACTTTGCCATTAGTCTCCATGAACTCAACAATTCCCCTAATGGAGAGATGTGGGGGAATAGAAGATATTTCCTTATTCCTTATTATTCCTAGGATCCTTAACAACTTTTCCATTTCAGGCCCCCATCATCACCCAAGACTTTACTCAGTTTCTCCTTGAATATCTCAGTTACCACTCTACACGTCTAACCTCTGGCCAATCCAGTTACCTGGGTATGACAACATAGAGGAAAGCTTAATACACACCAGCACTTCCCTCTAGTGCAACCAACACGTCACCATCATTCATTCAAGGAGAAATATCCACCAGTGAGACTACTCAGTACCCAGTACTTACTTACCTGTGCCAGCGCTGGACTTCTATGCTCAGGCAGCACCTCCCTGGTTATTCAGGTCTCCCCATCAGTTCCTTTTAGTGAAGAGCTCTCCTCTGGAGAAGGCAGCTATCTTACTCCAGACGTTGAAAGAGCAGCGTGGTGCCTCCCAGTGCAAACAATCCACTCTCTCGAGAGCAGAGGTCACCATCCTTTTGGACCTCAGGGACCACCAAACTCATAATTGCTGACATTGGTGGGAGAGAGAGAGAGATCTGATCTAACCTCTCTCTCTCCCTCCCTCTCTCTCTCTCTCTCTCTCTCTCTCTCGTTCTCACACACACACATGCACACACACACACATAGAGGCAGGGGTGGGATTCAAATTTCTTAACAACTGATTCTTGGGTGGGGCCTAATTTGTGGGTGTGGCTTGGTCATGTGACTGGCTGGGCATGGCTTGTATGTAAATATTATATTTATGTAAATATTGATTTTTTTTTTAAATTAAAAAAGAGCAACTTTCACCCAAAATCAGGCAAAGCAGGCAGGCAGATTGAGTTGGTCACAGAATCACAGATTCAGAGATCTATCTTTTTATCTGTGTCTGTCACATAAAATTTGCAAGCAAACTCACAAAATCAATTCATAACACACCATGTATGTAGATATTGAATTTTTTTTATAAAAAAGAGCAACTTTTGCCCCAAATCAGGCAAAGCGGGCAGGAAGATTGAGTTGCTTACAGAATCATAGATCCACTTAGAGATCTATGATTCTGCCATCGGCTACCTGCAATGAATAATAGAAGCTTCAGTTCTAAGGAAAGTCCAGCTCTGCTTAAAAGCAAAGCTGAACATCTAAAGATTAGCTAGAAAGCAAGAAATCCAATGGTTTCCTGCTTTCTAGCTCATCTAAATCTCCTGGCACAGCAGAACAGCTGATGGTCGGGGGTGGGGAAGGAAAATTAGCAACTTAGTAGTAAGTTTGCCAGGTAAGGAGTGAATGAGTGGGGAGGATTCCTGCGGGCCATGTGGGCGGTGTAGCCTTGTTTCGCCTGGATTAATTGCTTTGGGGGTGCTCTGGGAGTGACATTTCTCTGTGGACCACCAAAGTTTTCTCACGGACCACTAGTCGGCTGCGGTCCACCAGTTGTTGACCACTGCTCCAAAGGGCAAAGTCTTCAAGCCCTACATTGGGCGCCAATTGTGAGATTACAAATTCTCAGTTTTGAATCAACAGGAGACATCACAAACAATTTCCAGAGCTTTATTGACTTTTGCAAAAGCCGGCACCTCTTCTGGGTAGAGGCACAAGAGCAATGAGACAAATGATTGTACAGAGTTTTATACACTCAAGACCCCAAAACCTCCCACCTTCATCACCGCCCCATTAGTTAAAGTGAACACTGGAAGATCCTAAGAGGATTTTTAGAATGATGCCTGGGTTCACAATCTAGCCAAAGTGACATGCTTAACAATTTACTTATCATTTGTTCAGCAGTTGCTACATCCTGCTCTGTTTATACTAACTGCCTTCTCTTTTGGGTCATCATGACAACTACCCTCAAATAGACTTCGGCTTAAGCTTATGCTGAATGGATTTCATCTCATCAGCGCTTCTGTCTGTCTTAATGTTTCACTGGGGTTTTTAAGGTTGTATAGAAGAGAAATATATTGATCCTTTTACATTTTTCTTTTACAGGAATAATTATTTCTTCTTTTTTACTTCTCATACTAGCTATATTAGGAAAAAGGCAAAGGTACAACTTTCTGAAAAATATTGCCAAGAAAACAACATGGATGTCCAGGCAATTACCAGATGACTTGAAGGGAAGCTCCCACCCCCCTCACTCCCCAAAAAATCCAGAGAGAATAACAACCTGTTTTTGAATTCTCCCATATTGATTTCTGATTTATGCCCATCCTACTGAATAGACAAAGGAGCTGGATGCAGTTAGCCTTGAGCAAATATAACTTGTTTGATAGTACTATATTCTTCAAATACATGAAAAAACATCACACTGACAGCTGAGACGTATCTTCAGTCATTCCAAATGGCCTTAAATTAAATTGAAATGTAGAAAATCTTGAAAATTATAAAAGCACTGTCAGAGAACCAGTTCGTCAGTGACTCCCAAAGAGATGGTAGTATCTGCTTCACAGGATATTTTCAAAAGAAGTGCTTTAATTTGTCTTCTTGCAAGGCTCAACGAGTTGAACTCAATCATCTAAAAACTTTTTTCAGCTTTTGGGGCCTAGATATTGTCATATTTATCTCAATTCAGAGGTAGCAATGTGACATTATTATAAACTGATACATTTTTTAATTGGAACCTTTATTCATTAATTTTTTAAAAACTCTGGTTTACTGCATTATTCAAGAAAAAAACAACCTCTGAGTTTAAGCTTTTTTCTTCTTTTCTTCTTTCTAAAACTGGAAAGACATGTTAAAAGAAATAATGGAAATAGAAACTTAGATTCTTATGGTAAATTCCCTGTTCTTCAGTTAAAGTCCCTGTCACACTGCACCAACGGATGCAAAGAGGATGTAAAATGGACAAAAAAGCTTGCCATCCGTTGGTTAACGCGATGTACTCACTGCCTCCGTTTTGCTCCTCTCTATCCGTCCAGCATCCGTTTATTGACGTTTCATCCACTCAGAAAGTTTTGAGCTGCTCAAAACTTTTGCGCGGAAAATGTATCCAATTCGTCCGTTCTGCATCCGCTACGCATCCGTTACGCATCCGCTATATCTGCTAGGCATCCGCTGCGCATCCGCGCAACTCGCATCTGCTCAGACACAGGGAGGAAGCGGAACGGACGCAGAACGGATGCAGAACGGATGCAGAATGGATGCAGCATGGAAACAAAGCGTTTAAAACGGAAAAAACGTTCGCAGAGGGGACCTAACTCGGATATTAAGGATGTCTAGAGGATGCCTAGAGGATGCCTAGAGGATGCAAAGGGACACCTATACTGCCTATAAAAAGGGGGAGCAACTCGTCTGCATCTCACTTTCAGACCAGCAGCCCAGCTGTGCAGACCTCTGCAGCCTTCATCTGACTCTTGCTCTTCCACAGCATCCAGTCATCTCAACCGTGGATCGTAACACAGTCCTTTTGGCAGCCACCATTCTTCTGCAACAGTGCAAAGCCATCTACAGGCTCTGTGAACTCTACTACGGGAAGAAAACAAGGCGGCCAAGAAGCGTCTGGGTCCGAAGATGGATCGGGAGAAGAGCAGAGTATGGACTGTACAACAAGCTGATGGTGGAGCTCAGGAACAAAGACACTCGGGCATTCCAGAACTTCATGAGGATGCCTCCAGCCATGTTTGACGAAGTTGTGCAGTGCCTGACACCCAGGTTGACCAAAGCAAACACCAACTTCCGGCCCAGCCAGGAACCTGGGCTCAAAGTGGCACTCACTCTGCGCCACCTGGCCTCAGGGACCACCTACAGGAGCATGCAGTATGGCTGGAGGGTGCCACACAACACCATCAGCATTGTGGTCAGAGAAGTGGTGCCGGCCATCATCAAAGAATACCTGGAGGAGCTCCTCCAGTGCCCCTCCACTGAAGAAGGATGGAAGAAGGTTGCAGAGCAGTGGTATCAGAGGTGGAACTTTCCACACACCGTTGGAGCCATAGATGGCAAGCACGTGGCCTGCAAAGCACCACCCAAGTCGCGCTCCACTTATTTCAACTACAAGGGCTTCTTCAGCCTCATCCTCTTCGCCATGGTCAATGCTGACTACAAGTTCATGTACATTGATGCTTCAGGCTCATGTTCAGATGCCCAGGTATACAACGCCAGTCATCTCAAGGAGGGGCTGGAAGGCAACCTCATCATGGGCTTCCCAGATCCAGACCCCCTGCCCAACGACACGCAAGATGTGCCCTACTTCATCGTGGGGGATGACGCCTTCTCCCTCACAACCTACCTCATGAAGCCCTACACTTCCAGACTCCTCACCCGTGAAGAGAGGATCTTCAACTACAGGCTGTCCAGGGCAAGGCGGGTGGTGGAGAACGCCTTTGGCATCCTGGCCAACAGGTTCCAGGTACTTCTCACCACCATGCAGCATCGCCCAGAGACCGTGAGGAGGATCATGGAAGCTTGCTGCATCCTGCACAATCTCATGCGCACCCGCTACCCAGTCTTGCAGAACAGGCTCGTGGACCGTCAATAAGGCAATGGGGACATGGAGCCTGGGGAATGGAGGCAAGGGCAAAACCTAATAGACACTGAGGATGTGCAAGGCCCCAAAAGAGCCTCACGTGAAGGGAAGAAGTAGCATAACCTCCTGAAACACTGGTGCAACTCCCCAGCTGGAGCAGTGGAATGGCAAGACAGTATGATAGATGATTAATGGGTGCTTCCTTCAGCCTGTCTCACCACACGGATGAGATTGGGCCATGTATGTTGGGTGGGCCTACAATGAACAGGGCGTTTAATAAAGAGTTGTGTTTGTGTTGACATGTGTGGATGATTGATTACATTGTTATTGATAAAAAAGGGCCATAGGTGTGGCACCTGGGAGGGTGGACCATACAGTCCCACTATGCTTGCACTGGAGGTTTATCTATCCCACAGCTATTACCCATCCCAAAGGTATCCCTGCCCATCCCATTGCTATCTTAACCCATCCCACAAGCATGCAAAGGCTTAAACCAATTCTAAAAATTTCCACCAAGACTTTATTAAAAAAAAGAAATGAAGCAAGTGTGTGAATCAAAGATAAACTTTATTGAACAACAAGCTGTAAAAGGAAAAAGACCCAAGTCAAGTGTTCAAATAAAGTCCACACCCAGTCTCTGGCAGTCTTCACGGTCACTTGGAGGTGTGCTCGGTCTCAGGGGTGAAGGGTCCAGGTGCTATGGAGGTAGTTGCTGCTGCAGTGCTGGTCTGAAGCCCCACTGGGGTGCCTGGCCCCGAGAGGACAACAGGTGACAGTGTGTTGAGAAAGCTCTCAGATAGCTGGCTCAGACCCGTGATGCTGAGAGGTCCTTCCTCCATGCCATGGGGTGTCAGCCCCTGTACTGATGACAGATGTACTGAGGCCGGGCTTGGCTGTGGGGTGGAGGAAGGAGTAGTGTAGTGGGGCTGTCTGGTCTGCAGCTGGGTGAGGACTGGTGTTGGTGGCATCGCTGTCGTCGGTGGTATCATTGGCATGGGTGGCATGGGTGGCATCAGTGGAACCGGTGGCAACGGTGTCACCCCATGACTCTGTGCCTGGACTGGGAAGGGCTGCTTCCGTAGCCCTGGTAGGTGAGGGGCTGTGGAAAGCCTTGGAATGGGAGGGACATCACCTGGGGTGGAGGAGCAGACCTGGGATGGGTGGGAGCAGGTTCCTCTGGATCTGGAGGGTTGTGAAGCAGCTCGGTGATCCGGTCCTTCACCACCTGTACTGGGCTTCCTCCATGTTCCTGAGGGTCTGGTTGACATAGATGAGGAAGGGCTTGCGGTTGGAGGATGAGGAGTCAGTGTTGACCAGCTGAGAGACAAGATCTATGCTGGTGCGGATGGTGTCCCTGATCTCCAGGAGGACAGTATGGCTCTGCCCCTCCTGCTGTCTGGCTCTCTGCCTTTCTGTGGAGGCGGAGCTGGGGGGGGGGATGCGGGTACGACTGTGGTGGACTCGATGTCTCCTTTCTCCCACCGCACCAGGGAGTCCTCCACGCACTCCACCACGTTTACAACACCTGTCCGCGGGTTCTCCACCGTGGCATGCTCCACAGAAACCTGCCTGGAGACAGGGACTGACTCTCGGCCAGAAGAGGACTGGGTCTCAGCAGGCTGCCGGAGAGAGAGGGTAGACAGAGGGGCTCCTGGTGCTCCTCGGTGGCAGATCTCACCCTCCAGGAAGCTGCACCTGGCCATGATATAGGTCTCTCTGTCCGTCAGCTTAACCGTGGCCTGGCCAGATTTCTTCCGGTGCAGCTTCCCGTACCAGGTGTGCATATGTTTCCACCAGCTGAGGAGCACCTCCGAAGTGTAACCCATACTCTCCGCCCTCTCTCTCCAAGCAGCCTGCTTCCGCTTGGTGTCCCTGAACAGCCGGTGTCCCTTCCGCCACAGATAGTCATTCTCTCTCAGCCACTCCAGCACCTCATCCTCGTGTTCCTCCTCAATTAAATATTGCCTCCTCTCCCGTCCCCGCATACGCCTCTTCCTCCCTTTGGCAGGACCAGATGGGCCCTCATCAGAGGGGCTCCCAGGTGGTAGGGGCTGCTCCTCCACACCACCAGCAGCACAGCACCAGCAGGATCATCATCATCATCATCATCATCACCAGCAGGATCATAATCATCATCATCATCATCAGCAGCAGCAGCAGCAGCAGGATCATCATCATCATCAGCAGCAGCAGCAGCAGCAGCAGCACCAGCAGCACCAGCAGCACCAGGATCATCAGCAGCAGAGTAAGCACCAGCAGCGCCAGCAAGACCAGGAGCACGAGCAGGACCAGGAGCATGAGCAGTACGAGCAGTATGAGCAAGTCCAGGAGCGCGAGCAGGACCAGCAGGACCAGCAGGATCAGCAGGACCAGGAGCAGCTTCAGCAGAGTATGCAGCAGCAGAAGCACCACCACCAGGAGCAGCTTCAGCAGAGTACGCAGCAGCAGAAGCACCATCGCCAGGAGCAGCTTCAGCAGAAGCTCCAACACCAGAAGAGCGAGCCCGAGCAGCAGAAGCCCCAGCAGAAGCAGAGTCAGGAACAGGGGGCGGGAGGGTGGCCCTGTCCATCTTGCCAGGGATGACGGCAGGTTGCTGAGGCATTCGCTTCTTCCCCATGGTTGTGGGGTTGCTGGCTGGCAGGGAGGCTGGCAGGCACCAAGGCTGGCAGGAAGGCTGCACCAAGGCTGGCAGGAAGCCTGGCAGGCAGGCAGGCACCAAGGCAGGCAGGCAGGCTGGCAGAAAGCCTGGCAAGAAGCCTGGCAGGAAGCCTGGCAGGAAGGCAGGCAGGCAGGCAGGCAGGCACCAAGGCTGGCAGGCAGACTGGCTGGCAGGGAGGCTGGAAGGCAGGCTGGCAGCAAGGCTGGCAGGCAGGCAGAGAGCAAGGCTGGCAGGGAGGCTGGCCAGGAGGCTTGGAGGCAGGCTGGCAGCAAGGACTCGATGTATCTGGCAGCAAGTCTTTCCTCCGAATGCTGGCCACGTGTGAGCTGCTTCCCTTTATATCCACGTGGCTTACACAATGCATCCCCCCCACATGCGCAATTAACGCTCGACATCCGTTAGGCTTCCGCTGTTCATCCGCTAGGCTTCCGCTCTGCATCCACTTCATCCGCTCAGCGTCCACTCTGCATCCACTCTTTCCGTTCCGCGTCCGCTTTGCTGAGGCCCCCTGGAAGCCTAGCGGATGTGCCATCCACTCTCATCCACTTCCATCCGCTGGGCTTCCGTTCCGCATCCGCTTTCCATCCGCCCTGCGTCCTCCCCCCGTCCGTGTTTTCCGCTCCGGTTATGCAAATTTTTGCCCCTTTTGAGAGCGGATAACAACGGATGGAACATTTTGCTCGGCCGTTGTGTCCGTTTTGCATCTGTTGGGCAGTGTGACAGGGCCTTTAGATGAACTGCAGCTGCTGGGAGAACAAATGGTCCTTTTTAACATTTGGGATGTTGGATAGTGTCGTGGAATTGCACAGCAGCTGTCCAGATAAAGTCAGAGCCACTAATACCAACTTGTAGTCTTTATATATGCATAAACATATTTAACATTCAAAGTTACAGCAGTTTTTTGTCATCGTTCAGAAAGAACAAAAGATAATCAGGGACACAGTAACATCGTGAGATAAATTTAAGCAGCACGCACAAAAGAAAAAGGTGGGAAAAGGGAAACGCCCCCTTATACTTACACCCTTATAACCAATTATAGTGTCAATTGCCTCATGCATGTCAGCACTCTGTCTAATCAACTACAACGATGTGTTCTGGCCTATTGTACACTTTACTACCTCAGCTACTAAATTTGGTATCTTAATAGATAGAAAAAAGCAAGACATGAGCAGGATTTTTGTTCTTGATGATTAACAATCATATCATATATTTATGATTATGATTGTGGCACAACAGGATCTTTCAGAAATACATCCATGTATTTTTAATCAAACTTTGACATGTCAAACTTTGACATGTCACACTTCTGCAGCCCTTATATTATCCTCTAATTCAGAATAGAATCCTCTAATTCTATTCCCTCTCCCCCCAAACCTCAAAATATTATTTCTTGGATTATTTTGATGAAAAAATATCAGTATCTCAATGATGTTCATTCTCTCTAAGGGCTCTCGTTGTTCTAAATATGTTTCTTGCTTTCCACTACGGTCCTGTGGTCACTTTTGCTTTTTTTTTTGTTTTTGTTTTAAATACATGCTTTTGGCCTTTCCCACATTTTTTTTAAACAGGACTATATTTTTTAGGACATCAAAATGCAATATTAAAAATTCAAGCTTAATTATGCAGACAAATGTATCAATGCTTGTTTTCCCCCCTCCCATATAATAGTATACCACCACCAAGAACAACAGCAAAAAAAGGAAAAGGATTTCAAAGCATTCTGTACAAAAGACCACTCTTTCATTTGGCCTTTCATTGAGAACTATATTTTGGGAACACCACAGGAATGTAGCCTTATTTTTAAAAGGGACTTTTTCCAGCTCTCTCTTTGCTGCTACACCTTGTGAGAAGATGTGCAAATCATGGCAACCAGGCACATTATATGATTTCAGATACTGTTCTCATGATGTGCACAGAAACTTCCAGAAGCCCTTGAAGGCAGGACAAGGAACAATGGATGGAAATTAATCAAGGAGAGAAGCTACTTAGAACTAACATTTATTTGTTTTCATTCCTGACAGTTAGAACAATTAATCAATGCACCGACTTAACTCCAGATGTTTGGGGTGCTCCAACACAGTAAGTTTTTAAAAAGAAATTGGGCAATCATTTGTCTGAAATTTCGTGTCTGAGTAGGGAGTTGGACTAGAAGACCTCCAGATCCTCTCCAATTCTGTTATTATTCTTACTCTTAAATTGATTCATCTTCAGTTATCAAATAAGTTTTCTGCAGGAGAGAGAGAGGGAGGGAGGGAGGGAGGGAGGGAGGGAGGGAGGGAGGGAGAGAGAGAGAGAGAGAGAGAGAGAGAGAGAGAGAGAGAGAGA